>JARQOD010000005.1:321566493-321656825 GCA_033576555.1 Oophaga sylvatica | reverse complement strand
TTTATCCCCAACCCTAACACTAACTTTAGCCCCAACTCTAACACTAACCCTAACTTTAGCACCAACCCTAACTTAACTTCATCGTCAAGCCTATCCTTAACTTTAGCACCTTACCCTAACCCTAACCTTAATGGGAAAATGGAAATAAATACATTTTTTTATTTTATTATTTTTCTTAACTAAGGGGGTGATAAAGAGGGGTTTTATTAACTATTTATAGTGGGTTTTTGTATCGGGTTTTTATGTTTGCCAGCTTTCACACACATTAAAAGATGCTTTTTATTGGAAAAAATAGTTTTTGCATCACCACATTTTGAAAGCTATAATTTTTCCATATTTTGGCCTACAGAGTCATGTAAGGTCTTGCTTTTTGCAGGACGAGTTGACGGTTTTATTGGTACCATTTTCGGGCACATGACATTTTTTGATCGCTTTTTATTATGATTTTTGGGAGGCAGTATGAACAAAAACCAGCAACTCATGAATTGGGGGCGTTTACACCATTCCGCGTTTGATAAAATTGATAAGGCAGCTTTATTCTTCGGGTCAGTATGATTACAGCAATACCTCATTTATATAGTTTTTTATGTTTTGGCGCTTTTATACAATAAAAACTATTTTATATAAAATAATTATTTTTGCATAGCATTATTCTGAGAGCTATAACTTTTTTATTTTTTCGCTGATGATGCTGTATGGCAGCTCGTTTTTTGCGGGACAAGATGACATTTTCAGCGGTACCATGTTTATTTATATCCTTCTTTTTGATCACGTGTTATTCCACTCTTTGTTTAGTGGTATGATGATAAAGCATTGTTTTTGCCTTGTTTCTTTTTTTAGGGGTTCACTAAAGGGGTTAACTCGTGGGATAGATTTTTAGGTCGGGTCATTACAGAGGTGGCGATACTAAATATGTGTACTTTTATTGTTTTATTCTTTAAATTTACACAAAGAAATGTATTTATTGGGGAAATATTTTTTTTTCTTTATTTAGGAATTTTTGCAAAAAAATTTTTGTTCATTTTCTTTTTACTTTTTTACATTGTCCCAGTATGGGACATTACTATATAAATAAGTCAGATAGCTGATCTGACACTTTGCACTGCGCTGTGTCTCATCAGCGATCTGAAAGGCAGTGAAGGAGGCTTGCGGGTGCCTGCTCTTAGCAGGCACTTTCAAGCCACCTCACCGTAGGACCCGGAAGGACCCGTTGGCCATCTTGGAGCCAGGGTTCTCCATGGAGACACTCAGAACAACGTGATCTCATCGCGTTGTTCTGAGGGAAGCACGAAGGGAGCCCCCTCCCTGCCTATGCCTCTGCCGGCACCGGAACAATGCAATCTTGTTTGATCACACTGTTCCGGGAGTTAAAGTGCTGGGAATGATCCGTGACTGCTCCTGGCACTTAGTGCCGGGTGTCAGCTGTGAGAAACAGCTGACACCCGGCTGCGATCGGCTGCGCTCCCCCCCGTGAGCACTGCTGATCGCGTATAACGTACTATCCCGTCTATGGTCAAACAGGCCCGGGTCACATGGACAGGATAGTACGTCCCATGTCAGAAAGGAGTTAAAAAGTAGGAGGACCCTGCACCATTTTTTAATTTAATATGTAAAAAAAAGAAAAAAACTATCTATTTATCTCTTTAATTTCTATGCTGCATTTCATGTCATACATGTCACGCGGACAGCACACTAACAGTGCACGGATATGGATAGCACACACGTACACACTGATGGCACATGGACACGGACCACGGATCTCAGCACTACTGTTTTTTCCTGTACCCGAAACACCAGGACGTGTGGAGGCCTATCATCTTTGCACATATTTAAAGCTTAAAAATCAGTAATTACTTGATTAATGCATTATATTGCAGTATGTGTCACACGGATTGAAAAAACATGCACAGGGATCCTGATAAAAAATGCACGGATAGTGAAAACGGAATGTCCCAGAGCTGCGGAATATGATAGCACTATATAAGCAATACATAATAAAATAAATAACAATTTACCACTAACTGTTCAGAGTTGTGTGAAAGGTTTTTTTAATGAAACAAGCTGAAACAATCTGGAGCTTTTATTGGTACCAAGTTGTGATACTTTAGATTTTTAAATCTCTTTTTTTTTGTGCAGTGGGATGAACAAAAAAAAATGGTGTGCACAGATTTGTGAAATCCCATATTTTTTGATGTGTTCAAAGGTTTTTCTGGCACCGTTTGCTTCCAGATTGGGAAGTGGGAGGGGTTGAAATTCTGCTGTCAAAGCAAAACTGTCGATCACTCATCTGTCCTGTCAGGTACCTGTAGACATGATGTCGTCAATGCCGCTCACCTCCAAATGCAGCGCTGAAAAAACCCTTAAAGTGAACCTTACAGCCTATACAGTCTACCTGATTCATGGGCAGGATGTTTCTGACACTGACGATCTCTCAGCCATGTATGTTTGACCCTGAAATGCTGTGGCATCACAGAAAAAAAAACATACGTTGGCTTCTTCTCTTCTGCTGTCAGTGACTGACAGGAAAAAAAATTTCAGTCAATTGGAGCGGAAGGGGAGAAGCCACAGAGGACCTAAATGTCCGACTATTCTTTCTTGCGACTTAGTCCTGGTGACTTTTAACGGGAACCTGTCAGAAGTTTTGGTTGATATGAGTTACGGCCACTGCCTTTCAGGGCTGATATACAGCATTCTATAATGACATATATCTGCCCCCAACTCGACCTGTAAGAGAAGAAAAATAACTTTTATTTTACTCACCTGCGGGGCAGTCTGGTCCGATCGCTCTTCTTGGTCCTGCGCCCCCCATCTTCTTATGGTCACCATCCTCCATCTTGCTTGGTGTGGATGAAGTGTCCATGCATCATCCACACAGGCTCCCAGCATCGCGCTCCTGCACAGGCTTTACTTCTCTGCCCTGTTGAGGGCAGAGCAAAGTACTGCAGTGCACAGGCGCTGGGCCTCTCTGACCTTTCCCAGAGCCTGCACACTGCAGTACTTTGCTCTGCTCTCAACAGGGCAGATAAGAACGCATGCGCAGGAGCGCAATGCCAAGGAGACTGTGTGGATGATGCAGGGACACACCATCTGCACGAAGCAAGCAGGAGGATGGCATTGCAAGAAGATGAGAGGCGCCGGACCAAGAAAAGTGACACCCATTGGACCAGACTGCCCCGCAGGTGAGTATGATTAAAGTTATTTTTCTTCTCTTCCAGGTGTGGTTTGGGACAGATAATACAGCATTATAGAATGCTGTATGTCAACCCTGAAAGGTGATGGTCATTACTTATATCGGCCAAAACTGGTGACAGTTTAAAGTATGTTTTTCCCTGAAACGCAGCAGCATTTCAGGGAAAAACATATGTGGCTGAAATCATGCAGCCATGTCCATTACACGCTGCCCGTGGATCAGGCTGCCTACATAAGCAGACAGGTCCCCTTTAAAGCCCCATAAGTGCTATTTATGTCAAGTGGTGATGTTATGTCACCATTATCCTTTTGAAAACTATAACTCACAGCATATCCTGAAGCTCCAATGGAATGCTGGGAGTAATTGTTCACCACAGGAGCTGTACCATGCTTTTATTTACTCATATTTATTTTCATGCTTGCCTGAAATCAGTTCCAACAAGTGAACTCCGGTTCTCTGCTGAGTGAGTTCAAGTTTTCTTGCCCTGCCGCCGCGCTAGACAGGAGGAAGTGGGCGGTCTTTCGTCCAGATCATGAGCTGCAGTGAAGCAATTGAAGAGACAGGGCCTGGGTAGCTGTGCGCTGTACTTCTTCGCCCTGCCTCCTCAACTACATCACTGCAGCTCATGATTTGGATAGAGGACCGCCCATTTCCTCCTGTCTAGTGCGGCAGCAGGGCAAGTGACGATGCAGAATACTGCATTTGGCGGAGCGCCCAGGAATAGATCAAGCGGCCCACTACAGGCACCGGCCCTTTTGGCATTTACTAGAAGTGCCTGATGCTCAGTCCAGCCCTGCTCATGTCCATAAAATTGTCAATAGTAGGAGATGTTATTGGACCCCTGGGGGCACTCCTGTAGAGTAGGCATCTTTGTGCAGGTGTTGGAGCACCCCTGACGTTCATGCAATCTCTAGCAGCCAGACAGAAATGTGAACTTGTAAATGTAACACTTTACTGAAGGATAAATCAGGGTACAGTCTCTCTCTTAAAGGCAAAGTGCTGAAATATGGTGTCTTCTCGTGTTGAAGAGCAATTTTAGGGACTCTCAGGGTGGCTTGAGCTCAGTTATGTTCATTTGCTATTGGAGGAAATATTATGCACGGTTCAAGTAATACAATACTGATGGAGGAACTTTCACAGGTTGGCTCCCTGTTAAAACACACCAGTGGTGTGGAAATGCTCATGGCTTTGATCCTTCCGTTCCCAATTGCAGGGGCTAGGTTGGACAAAGTTCATGGCATGGCAGACACGTGAATCTGGTTTCCAGCTGGAAACACATAGGAAAAATCAGTTTTCAATTCTGCATCAGCCCAAGGTATTGAGCCCATAACTTTAAGGACTCACACTGGTTTTGAGTATATATAGTAAAGTACAGTATGTTCTACTGGAATAAGTCCAAAAAGTGAATTTGCAAATGGCAGCAATTAGGGTGCTAACTCTGACTTTAACTCTGATTTTTCTAGGAAGTCATATAATTGGAACACACATCTGCAATTGAATTCCGTATCTGTTCTAATAAATGTTCTCCCTGATGGTCCATCTCCAATGATGATTTATGGCACTGTCTGCCTTAATTGTATGTTACATGCATTAAGACAGTGTAACTGTACCATAAACCACAATAAAAATGGAAAGATAGGAAGCAAATACTTGTCAAAAATAAGGGAAAAGTTGCTGATATTGCTGTTTGTTAGTATGTTGTTGAGAGAGGAATTTATTGAGCGTTAGCATGCAGGCTCCACTATTGTCTACAATACTTGCTTTATTGACACAATACCCATCTGACTTGGTGTCAGGAAATTGCCCAGTAATTTAAAAGCTTTTTATATGTTTTTTTTTTAGTATTATCTGCCTGTTAAGGAGTCCAGAAGCACATAAACAAAACCTTGTATTTAAGTGCTGCACAAGAAGACTAGAAATAATACAAGATCCAGATGTTTCTGAAAATAAATCTCCTATTTAAAATGACACATACTAAAATATAAATAACTACTGATCTCTAGTGAGGTCGGAAATGCTATTTCATTTATTTATCATAGATTATATTTTAGTGCATTTTTTGTTTCATATAGCAATATTTTATCTTGGCTGTCAATTGATGCAGACAGTGCAGAAAAGGACTTGATGCTGTTTTTTGAAGTTTGACTTCAAATAGTAAATTTACATTTATACTTATATCATTTAAGATGTGGAAAGCTGCTAATGTGGCTCTATCTATAAAGACTTTTCCATTAAATGTATATTTTACAAAAGCCTGTTTGATATAGAAGTACAAGGAAACATGAAAGAATTGGCTTTAATTCAAAGCTCTTTGCTCCTTATCTTTTTTAATTAAATAATTTAGTATTCCCTTTAACTGTGAACCCATTGTCTCTTAAGGTTCCCCCACATCTGACTGACATCATCTGAACCTGCTGAAATCAGTAGGATCGGCCAATAGTATGGGGTTCTCCCAACAGAAGCATACGGCATGGCCAAATTTTAACCTGAGGAAGCAGTGGCAGTAGGTAGGCTTTTTTTTTACAATGTATAGAGAAACCTAGCCTTCTTTAGTTAAATATACCCCTCAATTAGTCGCTAATAAAAGATGTAAGAAATCAGAAGCATATTTTCTCTTTTGATCTTTTACTAGATTGTTTGTTTCGGGAATTTGCAGAATTTCTTGTAAATTGAAAGAATACATACACGTATTTGCTGGATTTCCTTTATACAAGAATTGTGATAACATAATAAAAAAGGAGATAAAAAGTTTGATGTAGAAAACCATGAGGCTATAAATCAGTCAATCAAAAAGTTAGGTTTTGTGACATGCAGCATTTGGCACACAATTTATACTTTGCAAAATTTTAAAATGTAGTACATCACACATAGTACATAAGATGTTTTAGGAAATAGTGATAATATTTCCAACAGATTGGCTTGGCTGCATTAGTGATTGTTTACTGGTAAACTAATTTGATTAAGGGATAAATATTGATATTCATTTGTATTTTTGTACTAAAAGGGGTATTACAGTGACATCCATGCCAGTGCCTGTATCCTCTACTTCCTCTATGGTATTCAGGCGATGTAGGGTGATTATAAGGTACTGCTCAGTTTGGAAGCTTGATGGTTAATTCCTGGCTTATTAGTCTTGCTTTATTGGCTTACTCTCTAACAAAACTTCTTAAACTCTGTTTCCTTTGCCAGTTTTAGTGAACACTACTCTGGTTATTTGCAGATGGTTTACCCTTGTTTAGCTTATGATAGTCTTGTTCTGACCTTGGTCTGTTTCCTGACTATTCTATTTTCTTTTGATTTTATACCTTGTATGCCCCCTTAATTCTGACCCGATGACTTTATAATTCCTAACAGCTGCACCACCTGCCAGCGACTTCTCTGATGACTCACTCGATGGCCCATTGTCATGTGTGCATCGCCACGAAGATCGTCGCGGTTGCACATTCTGACTTCTCACAGCTGAGTTGCTGTTTCTTTGTGTTTGGCAGTTAGGGAGTTAATTCTGTCTGTGCTCAGTTCTGGGACTGGGTGCAGTTTCTCCCGGCTGCAATTAATTATTTGTTGATTGGTTTCCTTTAAATCTCTGGTTGTCTGTGTTGGGAGTTGCCAGTGAAATTCTTCATGCAGACCACAGATAGGATTGTATCTGTATAGACTTAAGTTAAAGAGCTCCTTAGTTGTTTTAAGCTCACCTTGCTTAGAGTTTAATATCCCAGATCATTTATGTTCCTTCTGTGTTTGAGTGTGTATGCAAGTCTGTGTTTTCTCCAGTCTGTCTTATATGTCTAATCTGTGTATTTAGCAGAGATCAGCCCATATCCCTTTGGTGGTAATCAGAATCCTTCTTAGGACTGATTACAGGGTTCAGGGACTGATAGGAGACAGGGTTAGGCTGGAGACTTGGACCTCTGAACCATTTTCTGTACCTCCAAGGTGAGGGATTAGTTAGGACCCCAGTTTAGGGTCAGGTTATATCCCGGTCCACCTCTTTCCTGTGACAGCGTATCAAGTCCTCAAGATTAACCCTGAGTTCAACGGATATCGTGTCAGGTAAATCTATTCTATATTTACATGCTGATGTTGCTAATCTATATGTTGTATAGAGTGTTGTTCTTTTAAGAATAGTTTACTGACATCGTACACATATCATAAGACCGCGTGACATTTTCACTGGCCCATAAAAATTATTCCCAGTTGCCATGGATCCAGTAGCCCAGCTGGCTCTGCAGTTGCAGGGATTATCCATGGAGCTGACGGACATTAAGTCCAAAGTTTTGTCTCCCTCGGAGCAAACCAGATTTTAACCTAAAGTAGCTCTCCTGGACAGGTTCACTGGTGGGCGAGACAAATTTTTTACCTTCAGTGAAGCATGTAAATTGTATTTTCGGCTTTGGCCTCGATCATCAGGGAGTGAAGAGCAGAGAGTGGGAATTGTTATCTCGCTCCTACAAGGGGACCCTCAATCCTGGGCCTTCTCCCTTCCTCCGGGATCCCCGGCTCTACAGTCAGTAGATCGATTTTTTACTGCCCTGGGTTTGGTATATGATGACCCAGATCGGGTCTCTCTTGCTGAGACAAAATTACGTAAGATACAGCAGGGAGATCGTCCGGCGGAGGAATTTGCTTCTGAGTTCCGTAGATGGGCCACAGATACTCAGTGGAATGACCCAGCTCTTAGAAGCCAGTTTTGTCATGGGCTTTCTGACAAATTAAAGGACGTTTTGGCTCAGTATGATTCTCCTCCATCACTGGAGGCTGCTATGGCCCTAGCTATCCGTACTGATAGACGGCTCCGGGAGAGGTGCGAGGTAACTCCGCCCCCTGTTGTTACTCCACCTACTACTAAAGTCCCTTATGTTGAGGTTCCCCTTGTCTGTTCGGAGGAGCCTATGCAGTTGGGAGGGACATCATTTCGTAGGAGGGGATTGGCGGTACGCCGCAGGACTAGAAGGTGTTTCTTCTGCGGGAAAGAGGGACATTTTGTTGGGGGATGTCCATCCCGTGCCTTGTTGAGCAAAAAGTCGCCGGAAAACTGTTAATCCCAGGTTGTGTGGTGGACGACAACCTGGGAGTATGTATTTCGTCCGCTAGTTCTTCTCAGTTCCTTGTACCAGTGGAGGTGGTGGTTGGTACGAGAGTGGAGAGATTTTCTGTTCTTCTTGATAGTGGGTCCGGGGCTAATCTGGTTGACGCTCAGTTTGCTCAGGCTCAAGGTATGCATCTGAGTGTATTGGTCAAACCGATCCCTATATTCTCCATTGACGCCAGGCCTCTCGGCCAAGGTAGCTTTGTTCATGAGGTTCATAACATTGACCTTCGGGTAGGGGCAATACATAGGGAACTATTATCTTGTTATGTGTTGGAGGGTCTACCTACTCCTATTGTGTTGGGACTTCCTTGGTTGGTTAAACATAACCCTGTGATTAATTGGCAATCAAGAGATATAAGCCAATGGGGGGAGTTTTGCAAAAGTAACTGCATGAACACAGTCATCAGTGCGGTCGTGCCTAGTACTTTGCCTCCTTTTTTGGAGGACTTTGGGGATGTGTTCTCTGAGGAGGGGTGTCAGGAGTTGCCTCCTCATCGCGTGTATGACTGCTCTATTAATTTACTTCCTGATGCTAAGTTACCTAAAGCTAGGTTATATAACCTTTCTGGTCCTGAGAGGCAGGCTATGAAAGATTATATTTCGGAAAGTCTGGCCAAAGGGCATATTAGACCTTCATCTTCCCCAGTGGCCGTGGGGTTCTTCTTTGTGAAGAAAAAAGATGGAGGCCTACGCCCTTGCTTGGATTTCCGCGAACTTAATCGGATTACTGTTCGAGATCCGTATCCACTCCCTCTGATTCCTGATCTCTTCAATCAAATTGTTGGCGCCAAATGGTTTTCTAAATTGGATCTCAGGGGGGCGTATAATCTGATTAGAATAAAAGAGGGGGATGAGTGGAAAACGGCGTTTAACACGCCGGAGGGACATTATGAGAACCTTGTCATGCCTTTTGGTCTGACTACTGCACCAGCAGTATTCCAACATTTTGTTAATGACATTTTTCGTCACCTTGTGGGGCTGTTTGTGGTTGTATATTTGGACGACATTTTAATTTACTCGCCAGATCTTGTGTCTCACCAGGAGCATGTGAGACAGGTGTTGCAGATCTTGCGAGACAATAAACTATACGCCAAACTGGAAAAGTGTGTATTCGCCGTACAGGAACTTCAGTTTTTGGGTTTCTTGGTGTCAGCCTCCGGTTTCCGTATGGACCCTGAAAAGGTGAGAGCAGTGCTTGAATGGGATCAGCCAGAGGATCTTAAGGCTCTGCAGCGTTTTCTGGGGTTTGCTAACTACTACCGGAAATTTATTTGTAATTTCTCATCTGTTGTCAAACCTCTCACTGACATGACAAGAAAAGGGACGGATTTTTCTAAATGGTCGGACAAAGCTTGCCAAGCTTTTTCCTCTTTGAAAAAATGTTTTGCTTCGGCACCCGTTCTCATCCAACCAGATGCATCACAGCCGTTCGTTGTGGAGGTGGACGCGTCTGACGTAGGGGTGGGTGCAATATTGTCCCAGGGTCCGTCCCTGGTAAATGGCATCCGTGCGCTTTCTTTTCTAAAAAATTGTCGTCCGCCGAAAGGAATTATGATATCGGCAATAGGGAACTTTTGGCCATTAAGTTGGCTTTTGAAGAATGGCGTCACTTTTTGGAGGGGGCAGTCCACCCGGTCACCGTCATTACTGATCACAAGAACCTGCTGTATTTGGAATCTGCTAAGCGTCTGAATTCCAGACAAGCTCGATGGTCGTTGTTTTTTACCAGGTTTAATTTTGTTGTCACTTATCGCCCTGGATCTAAGAATGTTAAGGCGGATGCCTTGTCTCGCAGTTTCCCAGGGGCCGGGAAAATGGATGACCCGATTCCTATCCTTCAGGAGGGGGTGGTAGTGTCGGCTGTATGTTCTGAGCTTGAGGAGGAGGTGTTAGAGGCTCAGGGGGACGCCCCTGCAGGACCTCCAGGGAGACTGTTTGTCCCAAATCAGTTGAGACAAAAGGTTATTGAGGCACATCATAATTCTGCTCTAGCAGGACATCCAGGGAGTAAGGCTACTTTAGATCTCCTTTCTCGCCGGTTTTGGTGGCCTAACGTTAATAAAGATGTTTTAACTTTTGTCGCGTCCTGTGGGGTTTGTGCTCGCTCTAAGACCCCTCATACCCGTCCGTCTGGGACCCTCTTACCCTTGAAACTTCCGGAGCGTCCATGGACTCATTTGTCTATGGACTTCATCACGGACCTTCCTCAGTCGTCAGGGAAGACTGTCATACTGGTGGTTGTTGACAGGTTCAGTAAGATGGCACATTTCATTGCTCTTCCTGCCCTCCCTAATGCTAAAACTCTGGCGCAGGTGTTCATTGGGGAGATTGTGAGACTTCATGGGTTGCCTTCTGATGTGGTGTCAGATAGGGGGTCTCAGTTTGTGTCCAAGTTTTGGAGGGCATTTTGTTTACGTCGGGGGATGCAATTGTCATTTTCCTCGGCTTTTCATCCGCAGACCAATGGTCAGACAGAGCGTCTGAATCAAAGCCTAGAGACTTATCTTCGGTGTTTTGTCTCAGAGAACCAGGAGGACTGGTCTTCTTTCTTGCCTCTGGCAGAGTTCGCTCTTAACAACAGGCGGAGCGAGTCCACTGGTAAGTCCCCGTTTTTTGGGGCATATGGTTTTCATCCCCAGTTTTGTACATTCAATGGGGGGGGCCCTTCTGGGGTTCCTGAGGAGGAGCGTTTCTCGTCGTCACTTGCTTCAGTGTGGAGAGGTGTATTGAATAATCTGAGTGCTATGGGGAACCGTTATAAACGTATGGCTGATAGGAGGAGAGTTTCTGGTCCAGATCTTAATGTGAACGATCTGGTATGGTTGTCTACCAGGAATATAAAACTTAAAGTTCCCTCCTGGAAGCTGGGCCCCAGATTCATCGGGCCGTACAGGATCAGTTCCATAATTAATCCTGTGGCATTTCGTCTGGACCTCCCTCCTACGTTTAAAATCCACAATGTGTTCCACAAGTCATTACTTAAGAGGTACGTGGCACCAGTCATACCATCACCTCTACCTCCTCCTCCAGTGGTGGTCAATGGTAACTTGGAGTTTCAAGTGTCAAAGATCATTAACTCACGTCTGAATCGCCGGTCCCTTCAGTACTTGGTGCATTGGAAGGGGTATGGTCCAGAGGAGAGGACGTGGGTTCCTGCGTCTGACATTAACGCAGATCGTTTGGTGCGGACCTTCCACAGAACTCACCCGGGCAAACCTGGCCCTGAGGGTCCGGAGGCCCCTCGTAGAAGGGGGGGTACTGTCATGTGTGCATCGCCACGAAGATCGTCGCGGTTGCACATTCTGACTTCTCACAGCTGAGTTGCTGTTTCTTTGTGTTTGGCAGTTAGGGAGTTAATTCTGTCTGTGCTCAGTTCTGGGACTGGGTGCAGTTTCTCCCGGCTGCAATTAATTATTTGTTGATTGGTTTCCTTTAAATCTCTGGTTGTCTGTGTTGGGAGTTGCCAGTGAAATTCTTCATGCAGACCACAGATAGGATTGTATCTGTATAGACTTAAGTTAAAGAGCTCCTTAGTTGTTTTAAGCTCACCTTGCTTAGAGTTTAATATCCCAGATCATTTATGTTCCTTCTGTGTTTGAGTGTGTATGCAAGTCTGTGTTTTCTCCAGTCTGTCTTATATGTCTAATCTGTGTATTTAGCAGAGATCAGCCCATATCCCTTTGGTGGTAATCAGAATCCTTCTTAGGACTGATTACAGGGTTCAGGGACTGATAGGAGACAGGGTTAGGCTGGAGACTTGGACCTCTGAACCATTATCTGTACCTCCAAGGTGAGGGATTAGTTAGGACCCCAGTTTAGGGTCAGGTTATATCCCGGTCCACCTCTTTCCTGTGACAGCGTATCAAGTCCTCAAGATTAACCCTGAGTTCAACGGATATCGTGTCAGGTAAATCTATTCTATATTTACATGCTGATGTTGCTAATCTATATGTTGTATAGAGTGTTGTTCTTTTAAGAATAGTTTACTGACATCGTACACATATCATAAGACCGCGTGACACCCATGTGTCAACATCCCTGAAACACGGGTTAAAGTTTGAAGAAGGCCAAAGCTTCCCTGCTATCTGATAGTGGAACCTCCCAGCACATAGCCTGTCTACGGTAGATGCATGACTTTTCAAAAATAAGGAACATCGGACAAGTGGTGTAAAACTTTGTGCTCACTTTGCCGCATATCCTACTCCAATCTCTGCTGGAGTAAAATTTTTGGAGTAGCAAATGATTTTTGTAGTAGCAAACGCTGGAGTAAGATTTTTGTAGTAGCAAATTTTTGTAGAAGCAAAAGTTGCACCAAAATAATGCGACTTTTCAAAGCCTTTATTCCAGAATACTGGCATAAAAGCTTTGATGAAGCAGGGGCAGCAGATCAAGTATTACAGGTCAAGCAATGACAGAGCAAGTAGCTGCAGGGGGTCCTCGATTCAGCATCTCCCTGGGGGCCATGATAAGTAATCTCCCCAAGTTCACTAGGAGTAACACCATGCTGTGGAGTTAGAAGGAGCAGATAATGGGTATGATCAGGATGCACCCTATGACACCGGCCCTAGAAGCAGAGATGGCCATGATGGCTTTAGATGGGGAGGCCAGTGACTCTGTCATGCTTTGGCCGCTGCAGGCACGTGACACCATGGACAAAGTCCTAGTGATACTCGAGGAGAAGTATGGGGACCCAACAGACATAGGGGAATTGCGCTTGTGCCTGTTCGGATGGGTTTGAAGAGAGAGGGAGACAGTGACACAGTTTATGAACACTGTTGTGAACGCTCTGGATATGACTTCGGAATTTGGGCTCCCTCTGGTGGCTGCTGATAGTAATAAAGATGCTTTGGCTGACAGAGGTTCATCAGCTGGGAGTGATGATTGGCCATCTGGTGTTGATGACTGGGGAGATTTAAGTGAGCTACCTTCCCATGATCCCCGCCGGTGATTTGTTGTTCCTGGTCCCATTTGGAAGTCAGCTCGCTTCCTGCTTGTCCTGCAACTTTCAGATAATTTATTTGCTGTTTATTTCTGTGGCATTCGTTTTTGTTCTATCTCAGTTTTCTGCCCTACTGGAGTTTGTACAGTCAGGTTCCCCTGCTGGGGCCTGTGCTGGCCTCTGTTTCTCATTTGCCATTGTTTTGTATTTTCAGTTCCCTGTTATATCAGTATCCGCTTATTTGCTACCAGTTACACCGGAGTTCTGATCTAGTGGGGGAGAGATCGTGTGGTCTCAGTATTTTTGTATATCAGAATGTGTTGGAGCTTTTCTTGGAGTTTTTGCCGGATTGCAGACAGTATTCTTTCCTGTCCTGTGCTATCTAGACATATTGGGCCCCAGCATTTGCTCACTCTGTTTTCTGCATGTGTTTGTATTTCATCTTGTCTCACCGCCAATATATGTTTGGGGGCTGCCTATTCCTTTGGGGGCTCTACTCCAGGGCAGTTAGCTTTCTCTTTTTTGTCTTTAGGCTTAGTTATCTCTCCGGCTGTGTCAAGGAATCTAGGACACTGTAGGCATGTCCTACGGCTGCTTCTAGTTGTGCTGTCAGTTTAGGGGTCTGCAATCCGCTAGTTACCAACCTCTCCGGTGTCTGGTTGCCTGTCTATTTTTGCTGCTGTCCTCCTTGGCTACCGAATCATAACAGAATCAGTGGTCTGACTGTAAATTCTATGGTACTCAAAGGAAGGAAAGAATAGTAAAAAAAAAAAAAAATTTGTCAGAAATTTTTATAGATTTTTTCCTCTTTTTTTTCTGGGGGCCGTAGGAGGATTTTGTCTTCAATGGAAATTAAGCATTTGTCCGATTGTGTTGAGCAGCTTGCTTCTGAAGTTCGGAGTATTTCTACCTATCTCACCCGGTTGTCTGCTGTAGAACCTAAGATCCCTATTCCTGATTTATTTTTTGGGATCGGTCTAAATTCTTGAACTTTAAGAATAATTGTAAATTGTTTTTTGTCTTGAAACCTAATTCCTCAGGGGACTCGATGCAGCAGGTTAAAATTGTCATCTTCTGGTTGCGTGGCGACCCTCAGGATTGGGTGTGTTCCCTGACACCTGGGGATCCTGTTTTGGCTAATGTTGATTCGTTTTTTCAGGCTCTGGGCTTATTGTGTGATGAACCTAATGTGATTGATCAAGCTGAGAAAACCTTATTGGCGTTGATCCAGGGTCAGGAAGCGGCAGAGTTACAGTATATTGTCAGAAATTCCGAAAGTTGGCAGTCCTTACTAAATGGAACGATTATGCCCTAGTGGCTCTTTTTCGGAAAGGGCTGGCAGAGACCGTAAAAGATGTTATGGTGGGATTTCCTGTCCCCTCGGGTCTCAACGATTCTATGTCATCAAATTGACAGACGCTTGCTTGAACGTAAAACTATGCAAGAAGTTGTGTTGCCTTTCGAACAGGCCTCTGAACCCATGCAGTGTGATAGGGTTGTTTCTAGGGCTCAGCGTCAAGAATTTCGGAAGCGTAATAAGTTGTGCTTCTATTGTGGGGACACTTCTCATACTATTTCCGTCTGCCCTAAGTGGGGAAGACGTTTTGTGTGCTCATTTGTTTTGGGCAATGTACAGCCTAAATTTCTCTTGACTGTTACCTTGATCTGCTCCTTGTCCTCATTTTCTGCTCAGGCTTTTGTCGATTCAGGAGCAGCCCTGAACCTGATTGATTTCAACTTTGCCAAACGTTGTGGTTTTCCCATGGTACCCCTGTGGACTCCTATTCCTTTGATGGGCATTGATTCTACCCCTTTGGTGGAGAATAAACCCCAGTTTTGGACCCAGGTGATAATGCGGGTAGCCCCGGACCACCAAGAGAATTGTAAATTTTTGGTGGTGCATAATTTACATGACATTATTGTATTTGGTTTTCCTTGGTTGCAGACCCATAATCCTGTTTTGGATTGGAAGTCTGTGTTTGTGGTCAGTTGGGGTTGTCAATGTGTTTGTGGTGACACTCCTGTTTTTGCTACCTCTCCCCAGTCTCAGGATATCCCCGACTATTTGGCTGATTTTTCTGATGTGTTTAGTGAGAGTAAGTCTGCGTCCTTGTCTCCCCACAGGAGTTATGATTGCGCGATTGAGTTAGTGCCCGGTTGTAAATTTCTCAAGGGTCAGATCTTCAATCTGTCTGTACCTGAGCATGAGGCTATGCGATCTTATATCAAAGAGTCATTGGAGAAAGGTCATATTAGACCGTCCTCTTCACCTTTAGGTGCGGCTTTTTCTTTGTGGCCAAAAAGGATGGTTCGTTGAGGCCATGTATTGACTATCGTCTCCTTAATAAGATCACTGTTAAATATCAGTATATTTTACCCCTGATTTCTAATTTATTCTCCAGAGTTAAAGGTGCTAGTTGGTTTACCAAGCTTGACCTTAGGGGGCCGTTTAATCTTATTCGCATTAAGCACGGTGATGAATGGAAGACGGCATTTAATACCCCTGAAGGGCATTTTGAGTACCTAGTGATGCCTTTTGGGCTCACTAATGCCCCTTCCATCTTCCAATCTTTCATGAACGATATTTTCCGGGATTTTGTGGATAAGTTTCGGATCGTTTATTTGGACGATATTTTTTTTTTTTCCAATGACTGGGATTCTCATGTGGAACATGTTCGGATGGTATTCCGGATTTTGAGAGAAAATGCTTTGTATGTTAAGGGATCAAAATATCTCTTTGGCGTATAGAAGGTTTTGTTTTGGGATTCATTTTGTCTCCGTCCGCTATTGAGATGGACCCGGTCAAGGTTCAGGCCATTTGTGATTGGGTTCAGCCCACTTCATTGAAGGCTCTTCAGAGATTTTTGGGTTTTGCTAATTTTTATCGTAAATTTATAAGTAATTTCTCTGGTATTGTGAAACAACTGACTGATTTGACCAAAAAGGGTTCTGATGTAGTGAATTGGTCTCCAGAGGCAGTTTCGGCGTTTCAGGAGCTTAAGCGGAGATTCACTTCTGTTCCTGTTCTACGGCAACCTGATGTTTCTCTACCATTTCAGATGGAGATAGATGCTTCTGAGATTGGTGCTGGAGCCGTTTTGTCCCAAAGGGATCATGTAACCTCTAGGAGTAGCCCTTGTGCCTTCTTCTTTCGAAAATTTTCCCCAGCTGAATCAAGAATTACTGGCTATGAAGTGGGCTTTTGAAGAATGGAGACATTGGTTGGAGGGAGCCAGACATCAAGTGGTGGTCCTCACTGACCACAAGAACCTGACCTATCGCGAATCAGCCAAGCGACTAAATCCTAGACAGGTCAGGTGGGCCTTGTTTTTCACGCGTTTTAATTTTGGGGTCTCCTTTCTTCCGGTCACTAAGAATGTTAAGGGGGATGCCCTCTCTAGGAGTTTCTTTGCGGATTCTCCTGATGTGACCGAGCCTAATGCCATTCTGAAGGAGGGTGTTGTTCTTTCCGCTATCTTGCCCGATTTGAGACTGGCCTTGGAGGAATTTCAGGGTGGTAAACCTGAATGTTGCCCTGTGGGGAAATTCTTTGTCCCCGACCACTGGAGGAAGAAAGTAATGTCTGAAATTCATTGCTCCGCGTGTTAGAGGTCGAGTTCTCGCTTCTACACAGGGGGAATCTCGAACCATTCCCGCTGCGGTCCCCCATCCGTCTCCGGCCGCAGTGGAGCCTCCTCAGCAGAAACGACGGTCCCAGCGTCTTGCACAACCTAGTACTGTGCAGAGGTTTACTGCTGCCTCTTCAGGTTCTGCTATTGTAGCCAGTACTGGTCAGCGGCGAGCAGACGTCTTTGGGACTAAGTCCTGAGTTTCCCCTTTTGAGCATGCCCAGGGTAAGATCTCTCATTATCAAGTTCGTTTATACCGCCATATAGTGCCACAGCATCTATGTTTGTGACTCTGTGAAGTAACAGAGTTCGCCTATACCGCCATCTTACTAGCTGCAGGCTCTGCTGGCACTGTGGACCCCGGGCTGCGAACGCAACCACTATTTATATTTATTTGGTGCGTTCCGTAGACCCTAACACCGCGTTGGCTGGTCATCCCGGTATTTTTGGTACCAGAGATTTGGTGAGTCAGTCCTTTTGGTGGCCTACTTTATCTCGTGATGTCAGGAATTTTATGCAGTCCTGTGGGACTTTTTCTCAGTCCAAACCCTGCTCTCGCTCTAGTGGATTGTTAATGCCACTGCCTGTGCCCAGGAGGCCATGGACCCATATCTCTATGGATTTTATTTCCTACCTCCCTGTCTCTCAGAGAATGACTGTTATCTGGGTGATCTGTGATAGATTTTCCAAGATGGTCCATCTTGTGCCACTGCCGAAGTTGCCGTCCTCTTCCGAGTTGGTGCCTTTGTTTTTTCAGCAGGTGGTTCGTTCGCACGGCATTCCGGAGAACATTGTGTCTGACAAAGGAGTCGAATTTGTTACCAGATCTTGGAGAGCCTTTTGTTCTAAACTGGGAGTTCAGTTGTCTTTCTCCTCTGCGTTTCACCCTGAGACCAATGGTCAGACTGAGAGAACAAACTAGACTTTGGAAACTTATTTGAGATGTTTTGTGTCTGCTGATCAAGATGACTGGGTCTCTTTTTTGCCCTTGGCTGAATTCGCTCTAAATAATAGAGCTAGTTCGGCCACTTTGATGTCCAATTTATTCTGCAATTTCGAGTTTCATCCTCGGTTTGCTTTGGGCAGGTGGAGGCTTCTGTCTGTCCGGGTGATGACTCTATGGTAGAGAGAATGCAGCAGATTTGGGATCAAGTAGTGGATAAATTGTCTCTCTCTCAGGAGAGGGCCAACGGTTTGCCAACCGGCATAGGACTGATGGTCCCCGGTTTAAAGTAGGTGACATGGTTTGGTTGTCCTCAAAAAATATCCCTATGAAAGTGGGGTCTCCAAAATTTAAGCCAAGGTTCATTGGACCTTATAAGATCTTGGAAATACTTAATCCCGTTTCTTTCCGTTTGTCTCTTCCAGGGACATTTAAGATTCACAACCTCTTCCATAAGTCTTTATTGAAAAGGTTTGTTGAGTCAGTGGTTCCTATGGCTACGCCCCTGAGCCTGTCTTGGTTGAGGGCAATCTGGAGTATGAAGTGGAGAAGATATTGGATTCTCGTCTTGCTAGATGGAGACTCCAGTACTTGTTCAAGTGGAAAGGTTACGGTCAGGAGGACAGTTCTTGGGTGTTTGCTTCTGACATTCATGCTGAGAGATTGGTTCACGCCTTTCACCGGGCTCATCCTAATCGGCCTGGTGGCACAGGTGATGGTTCGGTGACCCCTCCTCAAGGGGGGGTACTGTTGTGAACGCTCTGGAACTGACTTTGGAGTTTGGGCTCCCTCTGGTGGCTGCTGATAGTATTGAAGCTGCTTTGGCTGACAGAGGTTCATCAGCTGGAAGCGATGATTGGCAATCTGGTGTTGATGACTGGGGAGATTTAAGTGAGCTACCTTCCCATGATCCTCGCCGGTGATTTGGTGTTCCTGGTCCCATTTGGAAGTCAGCTCTCTTCCTGCTTGTCCTGCAACTTTCAGATAATTTATTTGCTGTTTATTTCTGTGGCATTCATTTTTGTTCTATCTCAGTTTTCTGCCCTACTGGAGTTTGTACAGTCAGGTTCCCCTGCTGGGGCCTGTGCTGGCCTCTGTTTCTCATTTGCCATTGTTTTGTATTTTCAGTTCCCTGTTATATTAGTATCCGCCTATTTGCTACCAGTTACACCGGAGTTCCGATCTAGTGGGGGAGAGATCGTGTGGTCTCAGTATTTTTGTATATCAGAATGTGTTGGAGCTTTTCTTGGAGTTTTTGCCGGATTGCAGACAGTATTCTTTCCTGTCCTGTGCTATCTAGACAGATTGGGCCCCAGCATTTTCTCACTCTATTTTCTGCATGTGTTTGTATTTCATCTTGTCTCACCGCCAATATATATATGATCAGAAGCACAGTAAAACCGAAAAATACTCTGTTTCAAAAAATATAACAGTAAAGTGCAAGTGCCAATAAAAAGATGTAAAAACACAGGATATTTGGTTAATACGTTTTTTGCAAAAAATGTATATTAAGCCGCTCTACCAAATGTCAAGGTATGCCAGTATTAGAGCAGTCCTTGACTAATGTATGTAATCGCTATCTGAAATATTTAAAAACCTGGTCTTATGTATAATACCTGTATGATCAGAATTCAGAAAGGCAATGTCCAATGTGGACACGCTGCATAGAACGACTTTTATGTGCACAGCATATTAAGGAGGGGTGGAGACCTCCCTAGTTTTGTAGAAACAAGAAAACAATTGGTTAAAAACAGAAACACATGAGCCCTGCACACAGTGAACAACAAGCCTGTAGAGACATTGTTCACACCACCAGAAGACTGAAAACACGCGCTGCCCTGAATAGAGGAGTCTTTGTCTGCTCTGCAAAATGCCAAGTACTTCTCCACATTGGATCTCGCCAGTGGCTACTGGCAAGTTCCTATGTCTGAGCAAAATCAAGAAAAAACAGCTTTCTTACTCCTCATGGGATTATACAAATTTGATCGCATGCCTTTTGGGTTAGCCAATGCTCCAGGAACATTTCAACCGCTCATGGAGAGGTGCTTGGGAGACCTGAACTTTGAATCCACCCTGATCTATCTGGACAATATTATCATTTTTGCCCGGTCCTTTGAAGAGCATCTCCGGAGACTGGTGTAGGTGTTGACCCGCCTATTACAACACGGGCTGAAAGTAAAGCCACAGAAATGTCATCTGTTTCGTACTCAAATTGAGTATTTAGAACATGTGGTGTCAGCAGAAGGAGTACGTCCATCTCGTGAAAAGATTGCCATGGTGCAGGACTGTCCCACTCCAAAGACCGTGAAAGATGTGCAAGCCTTTCTGGGACTCACTGGATACTTCAGATGTTTCGTAAAGAATTTTTCTCGCATCACTGATCCACTATTGGAACTTTTGAAAGAAGTACTGTCCCATGCAAGAAACAGTCCTGTATAATGGGGAAGACAACAGGAGGAAGCCTTTCAAGCCCTGAAATTGGCCCTGACGGAGGCACGAGTGTTGGCATATGCAAACTTCACACAGCTCTTCATCTTACACACTGACGCGAGTCTGCGTGGACTCGGAGCAGTGTTGTCACAGGTACAGAGAGGGGAGGAGTGAGTGATTGCTTATGCAAGTCGATCTCTACATGATCTTGAGAAGAACCTGGATAACTACAGTTCTTTTAAGCTAGAGTTGTTGGCATTGGTGTGGGCCATGACGGAGAAGTTTGCTGAGTACTTGTCTGGCTCTGAAGTTCATGTGCAGACAGATAACAACCCGTTGGCCAATTTGAATATAGCAAAACTGGGGGGGCTGGAACATCGCTGGGTAGCTCGAAGTTTCGGTATAAGATCACATACATGAGAGGAGCGGAAAATGCTGATGTTCTGTCCCGAGTGGACTATAGAAAGCCCCCACCCAACCGTGATGAAGAGTTGGAGGCAGAGGAGATTCCTAGATTTAAGGACTCGTCAGGAAGGTGGCAGCCATGATGGAACAGGTACAGACAACGTCTCGTACAGATCTACTGGGGCAATCCCTTGATGAGTGGGTCCGAGTGCAGCAGGAGGATAGAGAACTAGCTCACCTGAGATGGTGGGTGTCGAATAAACAACTACCCAGCCAGCAAGAAAGAAGCACTCTGTCCCCGGATACTCAGTGGATACTTCAACGGTGGGAGAGTCTAAAGTTAAGTAATGGAATTCTGTACCCGAAGGTTCTTTCTGCCACAGGAGCTGGATGTCACCTCGCAGATGGTGATCCCAGAAACGTTGTTGTCCCAGGTGACTACAGAAGCACATGAGAAAGGGGCTCATTTCGGGGCAGAGAAGACTTTCTAATGGCTGTAGCGATTAGTTTATCACCCTCAATTGAAAACCATCATAGAGAGAATCTGTCAACTATGTCGAAGCTGCGAGTAGGCCAAGCCGCCTGAACAAAGATCTCCTACACAGACCATCATGACGTCAGCTCCTTTAGAGTTGCTAATGATCGACTATCTGACCATAGGTCCAGCACACCAAGGGTATGAACATTGCTTGGTGATGATAGATCATTTCTCGAAGTTTGCTGTTGTGACCCCAGCGTGAGATCAAACGGCAGAGTCAGCAGCCTATGCCATCTGTAAGAACTTTATTCAAGTGTATGCGTGTCCGAAGCGCATTCACTCAGACCAAGGCGCCTGTTTTCTCAGAAAAGGAGGGGAAGAGTTGCTTCGGCTGAACCATATTGGCAAGTCCCACACAAAACCTTATCATCCCCAGGGAAATGGGGCCTGCATGCGGTTCAACCATACCCTGTTGAGAATCTTAGAAGAGGACAGGAAGGCCCGATGGCTTGAATATGTGACCTAGTTGGTATGGGTGTACAACAACAGAAAACACAGCACCACCGGTTATTCACCTTACGCCATCCTGTTCGGTCGCCCCAGTAAAGAAATTACTGAAATGGAACTAGAGCCTGAGGAGGACTACCCACAGACGGGGGTGTCTACTTGGGTTCAAGAACATCGACATCGATTACAGATGTTACATCGTTTGGTGCAAACCAAGCTCCAAGACTTGGAACATCCTAGTACTACTCCTCTATATGAGACAGCTCAACGAGCTGGGGACCATGTCGGGGTACGGTAAAGGCACCTCCGAGATAAGTTGGAGTCTTGTTGGGAGAAGATCCCGCATTGGGTGAACTTAGAGTTGATGCTAAGGGACCCGTCTACAAGATTCAGCCTGAAGGAGCACAGGATGCCAATGCTCGGATAGTTCATCGCAAAATGTTGCAGCCTTGTTTGTTCAAGGATCCTAACCCAGAATCGTCGACAGTTCCATCGAGGAAGAAGTGTCCTGCACTCCCCGAAGACAACCGGATTCAACCACTTCCATGGACTCTACTACTCCTTCTATCCTACGGCGCTCCGAACGTTCCACCGCAGGTGTACCCCCTAATAGGTATAAACAAGATCAGTTTGTTTGGCAACAGATAGTCCAAGGACTGGAAGAGTGTCAGCGTGTACTTAAGAAACTCTCGCCCGTGGAATGGTGAGCTAAAAGAGTGGGGGAGTGTAAAAGATGAATAAACACGGGAGTGCCATTTCTGCTTCAGGTCAGGAACTATCGGGGCTGTCACCCATGTTGCAGGGGGAATCCCTTTAGGAGAGGACTGGGGTTTCATGGAAAGTGAAGGGGGCGGAGCCGGATTAACCTGTGCTGTGCTTGGGAAAACAGACAGACGGGTGACGAGAGAGCTATGTGGAGAGATGTGTGCAGGTCTGACGGAAGGGACAGAACACCCGTGCAGATCAGGCCCGTCAGACATTGCCTTAAGGCAGTTACTTGTTGTAGGTAGGCGAAGGTGTGTCTATGCCCCGTCACCTGTCCTGGCTACAAGCTACGCTCCCCGGCAACCTGTGACTGTAACATGTGCACAGCATGCAGATAGGCAGACAACCAGGCCAGAATCTTGTGAACAGACACCTGGACACACCGCGTGGCGAGGATTCGTCCCGTCAGTTCCCTACACTGGATTAAGTACCGTGCTAGATACCTTTGAGCACGGGAATTATCCCCAATTCTCAGAGACTGCGTCGAGGCACACGTGCCTCTGCTGTTGGCACCACTGTTGGATTCCCACCTGCAAGAGACTCATCTAGACGTTCAACGCCACTGTTGATGGTGCCACCGTTGGAGCCCTGAGCGCTGCATACCAGAGGATCACAGTCTGTTAAGTCATATTACTTTTATCCTGAACTTTCATCGCCCTTACCTTGCCTATCCCATCACTCACCCAGTTCAGCCCCATTCCCTGCCACTTCCCTGCAACCCTTTACTCACTCTGTGGAGAACATAGTTTGTTCCAATAAATCTGTTAACTCTTGATCTGTCTCCTGTCCGTGGCAACATCTCAGATTCCTGTGATATCAACAAACTCATCCGCTAATAAGAGGTGAACAGATGGGCCAAGCTTTGCTATTGGGAATAGAGATGAGCGAACTGTTGTGAATGTTTTGGAAATTAATTCTGAGCAGAAGCTCCCTCTGGTGGTTGCAAACAGTACTGAACCATTCAATGAGAATTGGCAATCAGGAGTCACAGAGTGGCTTGATATAAGGGAGGTTCCCTCCCATCATGGTTGCCGGTGATCAATTATTCTTGTCTCAACTGTGGCTCCTGGTTCACTTGGAAGCTTGCTGAGTCTTGCCTCTTCTTCTGCTTTCAGATAAAATATTTTCTGTTTTTGTTTTTGTGCTTACCATTTGCATATTTCTCTGCATTTCTGTGAGGTTAGCCAGGTTTCCCCCAGGGGGCTTGGGCTCCTCTCAGTTCCACTGGAGCCACTATTATTTGTTCATTTGCCTTTTCCAGTTTTTTCAGTGGCTGCGGCTTAGTTTTGTTACACCAGAGAACTGATTTAGGTGGTAGAGGTCGTGTGATCTCAGGTGTTTTTGCAAGCAGTAGCGTTGGCATTTTTTAGGGTTTTTTTGGATTGCAGTGAGTATCCTTTCTATCCTTTTCTGTCTAGGCAGATTGGGCCCCAGCGTTTGCTCATACTATTTTCTGTCTGTGTCTGTATTTCCTCTTGTTTAACCGCCATTACATGTTTGGGGGCTTCCTATGTTCTCTGGGGATCTGCTCCGGGGCAGATAGCTTTCCTCTTTCTATCTTTAGGTGTAGTTAATCTCTCAGGCTGTGACGAGGCGTCTAGGACCAACGTAGGAACGCTCCACGGCTGCCTTTAGCTGTGGTGGTTAGTCAGGGTACTGCAATCCAATAGATTCCAACCTCTCTGGTGTATTGCCGTTTTTGCCTGCTCTCCTCAGCTACCAAAACATAACAGTATCACCTGCCAAACTGAAAATTGTATGGTACTCACAGAAGGGAAACATAGTGTGGAAAGAAAAAAGTTGTCAGAGTTGTCAGAGATTTTTTTTTTCTGTTTCTTGCATTTTTTCCCTCTTTTTCTCTGGGTGCTGAGGAGGATTTTTTTTTCTCAATGGAGCTTGCACAGCTGTCTGGCCATGTGGATCAGCTTGCCACTGAGGTTCGGAGTATTGCTGTCTATCTTGCTGGATTGCCGGTTGTGGAACCTAGGATTCCCATGCCAGATTTGTTTTTGGGAGATCGGGCCAAATTTCTGAATTTCAAAAATAACTAAGTTGTTTTTTGCCTTAAAACCTAAGTCCTCAGGGAACGCAGCACAGCAGGTTCAAATTGTCATCTCTCTCCTGCATGGCAATACTCAGGATTGGGCTTTTTCCCTGACACCTGGGGACCCTGTTTTGAGTTATGTTGATGCATTTTTTCTTGCTCTGGGGTTATTGTACGATGAGCCTAATGTCACTGATCAAGCTGAAAGAACCTTGTTGGCATTAAATCAGGGGCTTGAGGACGCTGAGTTATACTGTCAGAAATTCCAAAAATGGGCAGTCCTAACCAAATGGAATGATGATGCTTTGGCAGCCCTTTTTCGGAAGGGGCTGTCAGAGAATGTAAAAGATGTTATGGTGGGTTTCCCTGCTCCCTCTGGTCTCAATGATTCTATATCATTAGCGATTCAAATTGACAGACGTTTGCGTGAGCGTAGAGGTATGCGTGGAATAGTATTGCCTTGTGAGCCAGCTTCTGAACCCATGCAGTGTGATAGAGTGGCTTCTGGGGCACAGCGTCATGAGTTTCGAAAACGCAATGGGTTATGTTTCTATTGTGGTGACGCCTCTCATGCTATTTCTGTCTGCCCTAAGTGGGGAAGATGTTTTGCACGCTCAGTTGTCTTGGGTAGTGTTCAGACTAAATTTCTGTTGACTGTTACCCTGATTTGCTCCCTGTCACATTTTCTGCTCAGGCTTTTGTTGATTCGGGAGCAACTATTAACCTGATGGATTTTGATTTTGCCAAACGTTGTGGGTTTCCCTTGATACCCTATGGAAGTCTATTCCCCTACTGGGATTCTACCCCTTTGGCTGAGAATAAACCCCAGTTTTCTACTCAAGTGATAATGAAGGTTGAACCTGATCATCAGGAGAGTTGCAAATTTTTGGTACTGTATAATCTGCATGACATTATTGTACTAGGTTTCCCTTGGTTACAGTCTCATAATCCTGTTTTGGATTGGAGATTAGTGTTGAGCGATACGATACTGCAAATATCGGGTAACGGCCGATATTAGCTGTATCGGGCTTTCGATTCCGAGTACCGATATTTTCGTCATATCGGATACCGGAATCGGATTTGTCACTGTCACTGTGAGTGTCCGTCGGTCGGGTCTGTCAGGAGTCAGCGGCACTTACCTGGCAGAAGATCTCCGGCGGTCACGTCCTGGACTGCTTGATGGCCGCCATTATCTTCTCCCTGGCGGTCACATGCAGTTTTTCGCGATAACTGCAGTGACTGCAGGGTAATCCCGGCCGTAAACCAGTCCGATGACGTCACCGCCGGGGAAGCAGGTAATCAGCTGTGCTGCGCCAGGATGACAGGCTCTGCCTGTCATTCTGATGTAGCAGAGCTGGATCGTCGTGGGACACTCGTTACTATGGACTGCGTCGGACAGGTGGTATACTGCTGTTTTTTTTTTTCATTTTTTTTACAGGAGATCGATGGCGTCGCAGGATGAGACTGTAATAAAAGTAATGAAAACTGTGTTGTGTTTTTTATTAAATTAAAAAATTTTTTTATGAACATTCACCCGTCCGGGTACATCAACAATTTAACTATTTACATACAGGGACCCTGTCCGGGTTATTTATAATTCTTTGGCAGGGGTGTTCCAGGTACCACCTGGTACTGTTCTGATGCTTGCCAAACATCCGAGACACCAAGGACCACCAGGACCTGATGACGTCGTGTGGCCTGTACAGTCAAGTCGTGACCCGCTATCTGTGTCTGTGTGGCCACCTCTTTCATCTCCCTCCGGGTCTGGAGCCCTATGTCACGGACTGAACGAACCCCAGGGGGCCTAACAGGCGCCGGGTACAGGCCAGCTATAGTTATCATGTCCATAGCTGGGGCTGCTGAGGAGACCACTGAGGGAGGCTGGGGAGATTTACGGCGTGGGGTGGGCACTTGTGCAGAGGCCTGGATGTGGGAGGCTGAAGGCTCCGAGGGTCTCACAGGTTCCTGACACTCTGGGGAGTAGAGGTCGCACCTGGTAACATTTAGGGCGTACCATCCATTGTAACCTCAGTGTCGGGTGTAAGTCACCAAGTCTCCTGGCAACAGGTCCCTCCCCGGGTGTCCTTCTGGGAGGTGAGTCTCCACGTCCCGCCGGGTCACAAAGACTTCTAAATAAAGTCCAGGCTCCTGGATGAAGCCCCAACCACCTTTCAATTTAAAGCTCCGTACTGCACCTTACGCCGCGGCTCCCACAGGGTTCCTTTATCTTTTCTCATCTGGTCCTTATCTGCCCGGTCCTTCTCCAGTTGACGTTGCCGAAGCTTTTGGGATTCTCGCTGCTCCCTTTGTCGCTCTGCTTCCCGCTCCCAACATCTCCACTCTTCCTCCTGACGCCGGTTGTAATTCTCCTCCACCAGCTGCTCCATGTCTCCACCATCAAATGCCAGCTTACGATGCCCAGTTTGCGGCAGCTCTCCTGGCGCCCCCCAGTCCTGGCGGCGCTCACCTGCGGAGGAAGCAGCCGGCTCTGGAACAGATGACAGTCGGGGCTCCGGTACAGGCAGGTAGTGCTCTGGTGCCTGCGCGGCCTCCTCCATGAGGACGGGTGTCGCTTCTTCTGTCTCAGCGACGGGGGCAGACAGCGGGATCTGGGGTGCTGCCGGTGCAGAGTTTTTTGCACGAACGGGTGCCTCCACTGTGACAACGTCAACCGGATCACATTGCAAGGGCTGGGATGCCCGCACGGACTCCTCTACTAGAACGGGTGCCTCACCTTCCGGTACAGACACTTCAGGTAAGAGGGATTGGCGCCGCTCCAAGTTTAGTTTTAGGGCACGCCAGCTGGCTTCCATCCTGGCGACCTCCTCCCGGTGCCGGGCCAGGCCTCTTAGGGTATCCTCCGCTTCTTGCAGCGTAGGAGGGTTTCCAGGCCGGGTGCCCAACGGTGGTTCCGTGGCGATCGGGTCGCTTCCGTGGGGGGAGAGCTCTGACTGCTCCATCCCTTCACACTTCTGCTCGTGTCCATTAGCCATATCTGCCAAGTCACATGTGTCATTAGCATATGGAGAGGGCCCCTCTTTTGTAGGGAGGCGGGACCTTCGTGTTAGTTTCCGCACACTGAGGAGGATGAGGAGGCGGAACTGAAGAGCTGTGGGGCACGATCTTACATTGCAGTACCATTTAGAGTGGTCGGCCATCGCTTTTCGCGCCACTGAGTGAGTGTACACCCACGAAGAGCACGCCCTTCTTCTTCACCAGTGCCTCGTCGTGACGCAGATATAGCGGAAAAATGGCAAATACATTCTCTGATGATTTTAGCAATTCTCAAGCACAAAACCAGTTAATTCAGGCACACAGGACTCGCTTATAGCGAGCTACAGAATCCTGTTCATGACGCCCAAGTTGAGTCGCACAGAGCCAGAGGTTTTGGGGGTACTCGGCACCGAGCCCGTCGACTTCTATGGGGTATGTCACGGCTTTACCCGGCAATTGAATCAGAGTCTATTTTACTATGTAGAAGTGTATAAACTATAAATATATGTATATATATATGTCACAATGACATGTGTATATATATATATATATAATATGTATTCTATGTGTGTATATTTTGTGTTTACAACGAAAGAAAGGGTTTTTTTTGTTGCGATATTTTGTTCCCATAGACTTACATGGGACTTCCGGTATCGTAATCGGATATCGACGATATTTAGTCATATCGGCGATACCATTCCGATACGATATTTTTAGATATCGAGCAGTATCGCTCAACACTATTGGAGATCTGTGTCTGTGACCAGTTGGGGCTGCCAATGTGTTAATGCCAACACTCCTGTTTTTTCTGCCTCTCCCCAGTCTCAGGATGTTCCTGACTTTTTGAATGATTTTTCTGATGTGTTTAGCGAAAGTAAATCTGCATCCTTGCCCCCCCATAGGAGCTATGACTGCGCTATTGAATTAGTGCCTGGTAGTAAATTCCCTAAAGGTCCCTTTTTAACTTGTCTGTACCTGAACATGAAGCTATGCGGTCTTATATCATGGAGTCATTGGAGAAGGGTCATATCAGACCATCCTCTTCACCCTTGGGTGCCGGTTTTTTTCTTTGTGGCCAAAAAGGATGGTTCATTAAGGCCGTGTATTGATTACTGTCTCTTGAACAAGATCACTGTGAAATATCAATATCCGTTACCCTTGATTTCTGACCTGTTTTCCAGGGTGAAAAGTGCTACTTGGTTTACAAAGCTTGACCTCAGGGGCGTATAACCTTATTCGCATTAAGCACGAGGATGAATGGAAGACGGCGTTTAATACCCCAGAGGGGCATTTTGAGTACCTCGTGATGCCCTTTGGGCTCACTAATGCTCCTTCCGTCTTCCAGTCCTTCATGAATGACATTTTCAGGGATTTTGTGCATAAATTTCTGATTGTTTATTTGGATGATATCTTGATTTTTTCCAATGACTGGGACTCTCATGTGGAACATGTTCGGACTGTGTTCCAGATTTTGAAGAGAATGCTCTGTATGTGAAGGGATCAAAGTGTCTTTTTGGCGTACAGAGGATCTCATTTCTGGGATTCATTTTGTCTCCATCTGTTATTGAAATGGACCCGGTCAAGGTTCAGGCCATCTGTGATTGGGTCCAACCTACTTCATTAAAGGCTCTTCGGAGATTCTTGGGTTTTGCCAATTTTTATCATAAATTTATTGGTAATTTCTCTGTTATTGTTAAACCATTAACTGATTTGACCAAAAAGGGTTCTGATGTGGTGAATTGGCCTCCTGAGGCAGTCTCTGTGTTTCCGGAACTTAAGTAAAGATTCACTTCTGCTCCTTTTCTAGGCAGCCTGATGTTTCTCTGCCATTTCAGGTGGAGGTTGATGCTCTGAAATTGGGGCAGGTGCCGTTTTGTCCCAAAGAGATCCTCCTGAGACCTCTAAAAGTAACCCTTGCGCCTTTTTCTCTCGAAAATTTTCACCAGGTGAACGTAATTATGACGCGGGTAATCGGGAGTTATTGGCCATGAAGTGGGCTTTTGAAGAGTGGAGACATTGGCTGGAGGGAGCCAAACATCAGGTGGTGGTCCTCACGGACCATAAGAATCTGGTTTATCTTGAATCAGCCAATCGACTTAATCCTAGACAGGCCAGGTGGGCCTTGTTTTTCACACATTTTAATTTTGTGGTTTCCTTTCTTCCTGGCAGTAAGAATGTTAAGGCGGATGCCACTCGAGGAGTTTCCTTGTGGACTCTCCTGAGTTATCTCATCCTGCTGTTATTTTGAAAGAGGGTGTAGTTCTTTCCGCCATCTCGCCCAATTTGAGACTGGCTCTGGATGGGTGTCAGGAGGATAAACCGAGCGCTGCCCTATTGGGAAATTCTTTGTCCCAGACCGGTGGAAAAAGAGTGTGATGTCTGAGATTCATTGTTCCGCGTTGGCCGGTCATCCTGGAATTTTTGGTAGCAGAGACTTGGTGAGTCGGTCCTTTTGGTGGCCTACTTTGTCTCATGACATCAGGGAGTTTGTGCAGTCCTGTGGGACTTGCTCTCGCTCCAAGTCTTGCTCTCGCTCTATTGGTTTGTTGATGCCATTGCCTGTGCCCAAGAGACCATGGACCCATATCTCTTATGGATTTTATTTCCGACCTCCCTGTTTCTCAGAGAATGACCGTTATCTGGGTGATTTGTGATAGGTTTTCCAAGATGATACATTTTGTGCCATTACCTAAGTTGCCTTCCTCCTCCGAATTGGTGCCTTTGTTCCTTCAGCACGTGGTTCAATTACACGGCATTCCTGAGAACATTGTGTCTGACAGAGGAGTCCAGTTTGTTTCCAGATTTTGGAGGACTTTTTGTTCTAAACTTGGTGTTCAATTGTCTTTCTCCTCTGCTTTTCATCCTCAGACCAATGGACAAACTGAGAGAACAAACCAGACATTGGAGACTTATCTGAGATGCTTTGTGTCTGCTGATCAAGATGACTGGGTCTCTTTTTTGCCTTTGGCTGAGTTTGCTCTTAATAATAGGGCTAGCTCTGCCACTTTGATGTCTCCATTTTTCTGCAATTTTGGGTTTCACCCTCGATTTTCTTCGGGACAGACGGAGGCTTCTGTCTGTCCAAGTGTTGACTCTGTTGTGGAGCGAATGCAGCAGATTTGGGACCAGGTAGTGGAGAGGTTGTCCCTCTCTCAGGAGAAGGCCCAGCGGTTTGCCAACCGGCATAGGACTGATGGTCCTCGGTTTAAAGTGGGGGATTTGGTCTGGTTGTCCTCAAGAAATATCCCTATGAGAGTTTCATCTCCTAAGTTTAAGCCTAGGTTCATTGGACCTTATAAGATCATGGAGATTCTTAATCCTGTTTCCTTTCGTTTACTTCTTCCAGGGAGATTTAAGATCCATAACGTGTTCCATAAGTCCTTATTGAAGAGGTTTATCGAGCCAGTGGTTCCTATGGCTGTGCCTCCTGACACTGTTTTGGTTGAGGGCAATCTGGAGTATGTGGTTGAGAAAATATTGGATTCTCATTTTTCTAGACGGAAACTCCAGTATTTGGTTAAGTGGAGAGGTTATGGTCAGGAGGACAATTCTTGGGTGTTTGCTTCGGACATCCATGCTAGGAGACTGATCCGTGCCTATCACCGAGCTCATCCTGACCGACCTGGTTGCACAAATGAGGGTTCGGTGACCCCTCCTCAAGGGGGGGGTTACTGTTGTGAATGTTTTGGAAATGAATTCTGAGCAGAAGCGCCCTCTGGTGGTTACAAACAGTACTGAACCATTCAATGAGGATTGGCAATCAGGAGTCACAGAGTGGCTTGATATAAGGGAGGTTCCCTCCCATCATGGTTGCCGGTGATCAGCGTCAGACTGGAACACCTTGGGCCCACCAGAGAAAATCATTCTTTTGGCCCACTATGTAGCTACATAGAAATAAATACAAGACCACCAATTGTGCGGTAAAACATGCTAATATCAGGGTATAATATAAGGTAGTATGAATCTTAATTTTGTAGCAAGATTGGGGTAGCCTCCCTCATAGAATATAAAGCTGCCCCCCCTCATAGGGTATAATACTGCCCCCTCATAGGGTATAATGCTGCCCCCCTCATAGGGTATAATGCTGCCCCACTCATAGGGTATAATGCTGCCCGAGAATGAGAAAGGTCCCGCTTAATAATGCTCATTTATGATTCCATAAACATGAATAATGGCATGCTCCTGACAATAGGCAAGGTACGCGTTCGTCACAGTCTTTTCACAGTGTGATAAGATCCTTGTCGAAGCGTATAGCCTTGTCGTGCCGGACTCCATTATCATGTTTATGATCATAAGATGAAGATTATTGAAGCTGGATCCCTTTTCCTTCATTTTCTCATGTATCTCAGTTTGATAAGCGAGGATCCGTGCTTCTACAAACCGTGACTGTTAGCGTTTTATATTATAATGCTGCCCCCCTAATAGCGGATAATGCTGCCCCCCATCATAGGGTATAATACTGCCCCCCTCATAGGGTATAATGCTGCCCCCCTCATAGGGTATAATGCTGCCCCCCTCATAGGGTATAAGCTGCCCCCCTAATAGCAGATAAGCTGCCCCCCTCATAGGGTATAATGCTGCCCCCCTCATAGGGTATAATGCTGCCCCCCTCATAGGGTATAATGCTGCCCCCCTCATAGGGTATAATACTGCCCCCTCTCATAGGGTATAATGCTGCCCCCTCTCATAGGGTATAATGCTGCCCCCTCTCATAGGGTATAATGCTGCCCCTCTCATAGGGTATAATACTGCCCCCTCTCATAGGGTATAATACTGCCCCCTCTCATAGGGTATAATACTGGCCCCTCTCATAGGGTATAATACTGCCCCCTCTCATAGGGTATAATGCTGCCCCCCTCATAGGGTATAATGCTGCCCCCCCTCATAGGTATAATGCTGCCCCCCTCATAGGGTATAATGCTGCCCCCTCTCATAGGGTATAATGCTGCCCCCTCTCATAGGGTATAATGCTGCCCCCTCTCATAGGGTATAATGCTGCCCCCTCTCATAGGGTATAATACTGCCCCCTCTCATAGGGTATAATACTGCCCCCTCTCATAGGGTATAATACTGCCCCCTCTCATAGGGTATAATACTGCCCCCTCTCATAGGGTATAATACTGCCCCCTCTCATAGGGTATAATGCTGCCCCCTCTCATAGGGTATAATGCTGCCCCCTCTCATAGGGTATAATGCTGCCCTCTCATAGGTATAATGCTGCCCCTCTCATAGGGTATAATACTGCCCCCTCTCATAGGGTATAATACTGCCCCCTCTCATAGGGTATAATACTGCCCCCTCTCATAGGGTATAATGCTACCCCCTCTCATAGGGTATAATGCTGCCCCCTCTCATAGGGTATAATGCTGCCCCCTCTCATAGGGTATAATACTGCCCCCTCTCATAGGGTATAATGCTGCCCCCTCTCATAGGGTATAATGCTGCCCCTCTCATAGGGTATAATACTGCCCCGCTCATAGGGTATAATACTGCCCCCTCTCATAGGGTATAATACTGCCCCCTCTCATAGGGTATAATACTGCCCCCTCTCATAGGGTATAATGCTGCCCCTCTCATAGGGTATAATGCTGCCCCCTCTCATAGGGTATAATGCTGCCCCCTCTCATAGGGTATAATGCTATATATATAGAGATAGATATAGATAGATAATAGATAGATAGATTTAAAAAAAAGAAAAAAACACAATACTCACCTCTCCTCCTCGCTCCCATGGAGATTCTGGCGGCTCTGCCTCTGCTTCAGTGTCAGGAGCTGCGGTCTCCAGACACACACACACAGCGGGTGCGCGATGAAGTGACGCCATAGCGCACAGGCTGTGAGTGAGAGGCAGAGGGGACTGATGGGAGAAAGAGCGCCATCTGACGCTCTCTCTCCCATTACAACTGAGGGCGGTGCCGGCCCTGAATTACTGCCGCATAGCGGCTGCCTCTGCTGGGGGCCCCTGGGAGAGCGGGGGGGGTAGCGGGGGGCCCTGGTCCCCCAGCCCTGATAGTGGGCACTGCACTGGGCAATGTTAGCAGCTAAAGTTTAGCGGCTAAAGTGAAATGATATTCACTGCTTCCCATGCCCATGGGGGCGTGGGAAGCAGTGAATATTCATTTCTCTTTAGCAGCGGGGACAGGGGCTCCTGCATCCAGTCACCCGCTGCTGCTCTGCTAGGACGGGCCCCCATAGCAGCTGCGTGGTGTGCCGCTATTAGTGACACGCCACTGGCTGGGGGCCCCTGGCGCAGCGGGGGCCCTAGGCAACTGGCCCCTGTATGCCATCAGGTGCCAGGGCCCACCGGCTGCCAGGGCCCACCGGAGAAACCTCCGGTTCTCCGGTGGGCCAGTCCGACCCTGCCGGTGATCAATTGTTCTTGTCTCAACTGTGGTTCCTGGTTCACTTGGAAGCTTGCTGAGTCTTGCCTCTTCTTCTGCTTCAGATAAGATATTTTCTGCTTTTGTTTTTGTGCTTACCATTTGCATATTTCTCTGCATTTCTGTGAGGTTAGCCAGGTTTCCCCCCGGGGGGCTTGGGCTCCTCTCAGTTCCTCTAGAGCCACTATTATTTGTTATTTGCCTTTTCCAGTTGCTTTTTCAGTGGCTGCGGCTTAGTTTTGTTACACCAGAGAACTGATTTAGGTGGTAGAGGTCATGTGATCTCAGGTGTTTTTGCAAGCAGTAGCGTTGGCATTTTTTAGGGTTTTTTTGGATTGCAGTGAGTATCCTTTCTATCCTTTTCTGTCTAGGCAGATTGGGCCCCAGCGTTTGCTCATACTATTTTTCTGTCTGTGTCTGTATTTCCTCTTGTCTAACCGCCATTACATGTTTGGGGGCTTCCTATGTTCTCTGGGGATCTGCTCCGGGCAGAAAGCTTTCCTCTTTCTATCTTTAGGTGTAGTTAATCTCTCAGGCTGTGACGAGGCGTCTAGGACCAACGTAGGAACGCTCCACGGCTGCCTTTAGTTGTGGTGATTAGTCAGGGTACTGCAATCCAATAGATTCCAACCTCTCTGGTGTATTGCCGTTTTTGCCTGCTCTCCTCAGCTACCAAAACATAACAGCGAACCTTTCAAGGTTCGGTTCGGATTCAAGAAGACTCCCCAAACATATCCAAACCCTATTGAATTAAATGGGAGGTAAAACCAAACGCATAGACAGCACCTTTAGGGGGGCCAAAAATCTTCCAAAACAGCACAAATTTCGTTCAGACACCAGGAAAAGTGTCATCAATTGACCAAGAGTACAAATAGTATAATTGCGCAGCATGGATGCATGGGACAGGGCTTGGACCATCATTTCTGGCTGAAATATTGATCAGTAACAGGTAGATTAGTGACAAGTGTAGGCCTGGTGCTCTGAGAGCCCAGTAAAATTCAAGCAGTACACATGAAGGGCACTCAGCTTGGACTGCATTTCCAAAAATTAGAGGCAGACACCAGGAAAAGTGGTATCAATTGACCCACAGTAGAAATTTGATAATGGCACCGCAGCAGTCAGGCATGGGTCATTTATGAGCCATTATCTGGGCCAGTATTTATAGCTTCGAATTTAAGTTAAAATTAAGAGGTGGGCGAGGGACCAGTGTAGACCTGTTGGGCTGGGAGCCATGATACCTTATGAAACAGCTCAAAATGCTTTTCTTCTCCGCTACACTTACATGGCATAAACATCAGTTTTGTAGACTACTATTGGTAGAAAATTTCTGGGTCTGGGAGCCATACAGCTTCAGGAAACACACTTGAAGGAGACTCAACTTGGACTCAAGTTGGACTCAACATTTTCAAAAATTAGAGGAAGACACCAGGAAAAGTGGCATCAATTGACCAACAGTAGAAATTTTATAATGGCACAGCAGCAGTCAGGCATTGGCCATTCATGAGATAGGGTCTGTGCCAGCATTTACAGGTTTGAATTTAAGGTCAAATTAAATTGAAATGTGATGAGGGACCGGTGTAGTCACGCTGTGCTTGGAGCCCTGATACCTCATGCAACAGCTCAAACTGCTTTTCTGCTCAGTCACACTCAGGTGACACAAACATCATTTTTGTAGACTACTATTGGTAGAAACATTTAAGGAAATTAACACGGGTAGTTGACTGAAAGTAACTGCAGGCCTGCCGGTCTCTGAGCTGTACTGCAACAGGCAACACACATGAAGGAGACCCAACTAGTAGTCCAGACATTACCAAAAATTAGGGGCAGACACAACTTAAGTGTCATCAATTTCGCCAGAGTAGAAATAGTATAATGGGCCTCTGACATCCCTTCCACTACAGGCAACCCACCAAAAGGAGATCCAACTTGGAGTCTACACATTTCAAAAAATTATTTCCATACACCATTAAACTGGCATCAAATTCCCCAAAGTAGAAATAGTATAATTGGGCAGCATTTTGACAGCTTCTGTTACTGGATGGGCTACTTGACTCCCTTTCTTTGGCAGCCTCACAGTGGTATTATTATTATTTATTGTTAAAGAACCATTTATTCCATGGTGCTTTACATGTGAAAAGGGGTATCTAATATATAATTACCAATAAACTCTGTCACAACTTCAGCGCTTGTGTCGCTTCCACAATGCACCGTGGCCGGAACTACACCGACCGCCATATTGGAACAGCCAAGTTATGGGTATTCTGATATGGTGGCCGGGATTCATATCCCCCGCCAAAGCTGCGCAGTACTGCTCATTGGCTGAGCCGCCCCTGGCTGCGTGGCTTTGGCGGGGGATTCAAATCCCGTGCGGCACCGCTCATTGGCTCAGCCGGCGGGGCAGGGGATTTGAATCACGTACCACTCAAAGTCGCGCGGTACCTCTCATTGGCTGAGCTGCCGCCGGCAGAGCCAATGAGCGTCGCAGGATTCAAATCCCCACCAAAGTCGCACGGCACCGCTCAGTAAACGAGCGGTGCCACACGGGATTTGAATCCCCCGCCAAGGCTGGCGACCAATCAGATGCTAGCGCTATTGGCGCAGGATTTAATAGCCCTACCCAATCACTAAGCATCTTTCATTTCACCAGAGTTGTTTAAAAGAAGATGAGCTGTGATTGGTTGCTATGAGCAACAGTTTTCCTTGTAGACAGTTGTGGTAACTGAGGCCTATTATTCTTACATTTCTATGGTGTTATCATCCTTCTGCAAAGCTGGAAATAACACAATTTATTACCCGGCCGACACAGACCACCCTCTGACACAGACTGCAGGGGGTGCCCAGGGGGAACCCAGTATAACACAGGATAGGATTAGATTACACGGCTCAGCAGACTGTTTCACACAGCATTGGATTAGATACATGGCTCAGCAGACAGTTACACACAGGTTAGAATTAGATACACAGCTCAGCAGATGTTTACACATAGATAGATTAGATACACGGCTCAGCAGACAGTATCACACAGGATAGGATTAGAAACACAGGTCAGCAGACAGTATCACAGAGGAAAGGATTAGATACATGGATCAGCAGACAGTATCGCACAGGATAGGATTAGATACACAGCTCAGCACACAGTATCACACAGGATAGGATTAGATACACGGCTCAGCAGACAGTATCACAGGATAGGATTAGATACACGGCTCAGCAGACTGTATCACACAGGATAGGATTAGAAACACAGCTCAGCAGAGAATACACACAGGATAGGATTAGATACATGGCTCAGCACACAGTATCACACAGGATAGGATTAGATACACAAGTCAGCAGACAGTATCACAGAGGAAAGGATTAGATACATGGATCAGCAGACAGTATCGCACAGGATAGGATTAGATACACAGCTCAGCACACAGTATCACACAGGATAGGATTAGATACAGGCTCAGCAGACAGTATCACACAGGATAGGATTAGATACATGGCTCAGTAGACAGTATCATACAGGATAGAATTAGATACACAGCTGAGCAGACAGTAGCACACAGGATAGGATTAGATACAAGCTCAGCAGACAGTATCACACAGGATAGGATTAGATACATGGCACAGTAGACAGTTATCATACAGGATAGAATTAGATACACAGCTGAGCAGACAGTAGCACACAGGATAGGATTAGATACACAGCTCAGCAGACTGTCGCACAGTATAGGATTAGATATGCAGCTCAGCAGACTATCACACAGGATAGGATTAGATACACGGCTCAGCAGACAGTAACACACAGGATAGGATTAGATACACGGCTCAGCAGACAGTAGCACACAGGATAGGATTAGATACATGGCTCAGTAGACAGTATCATACAGGATAGAATTAGATACACAGCTGAGCAGACAGTAGCACACAGGATAGGATTAGATACACAGCTCAGCAGTCAGTATCATACAGATATGATTAGACACACGGCTCAGCAGACTGTCGCACAGGATAGGATTAGATATGCAGCTCAGCAGACTATCACACGATAGGATTGATCACGGCTCAGCAGACAGTATCACACGGATAGGATTAGATACACGGCTCAGCAGACAGTAACACACAGGATAGGATTAAATACACGGCTCAGCAGACAGTAACACACAGGATAGGATTAGAGACACAGCTAAGCAGACTGTATCACACATGATAGGATTAGATATACAGCTCAGCAGACGGTAACACACAGGATAAGATTAGATACACGGATCAGCAGACATTATCACACAGGACAGGATTAGATACACAGTTCAGCAGACAGTATCCATAGGACAGAATTAGATACACAGCTCAGCAGACAGTATCACACAGGATAGGATTAGATACACAGCTAAGCAGTCGGTATCACACAGAATAGGATTAGATACACAGCTCAGCAACAGGATGTGCCAAAGGAGAAGACATTTTCATTCCAAGAATTCCACTCATTCCATCTGATTTGCCTTTTGATTTCAAACACCTCCAGTTTCCACTTCGACTGGCATTTGCAATGTCCAATAATAAGGCTAAGGGACAGTCCTTGAAAGTAGTAGGGATCGATTTGAAATCTCCATGCTTTTTTCATGGTCAACTTTACGTGACCTGTTCAAGAGTTGGAACTGTTAAAAATCTGTTCATCTTTCCCCGAATGAAGAACCCAAAATGCTGTTTATCAAAAGGCTCTTGAATGAGTTGAAAATACTATCAATACTTGGGTAATCATTTATTTAATTTGTGTTTCAAATCTGTAGTGTTGAATATATGACGTGAAATGTTTTAATGTGCAATATAATCATTATAATTTGTTATAACTAAGCACAGTTAGTTACTATGCCAGGCATCGCCGGTTCTTCAGCTAGTACATAATAAAATCAAGTGCAATAATCTTAAACAATACAAGTCACCAACTGGTGCAGGAAGAGAGAGGACACTGTCTGTGAGGGCTAATAGTCTACAAAGGATTGATGAGGATAGAGTAGGTGAGTGTAGAGCTAGTCGTCCAGCGGTATGGAGGAACGATGAATACTGTATGCATCTTTGCTGGAAGAGGTAGTTCTTAAGGTTTCTTTTGAAGGTTTCCATGGTAGGAAAGTTTCATATGTTGGGGTAGAGTGTTCCAGAGCAGAGGGGATGCACAGGAGAAATCTGGTATGCGATTGTGGGAAGAGGAGATAAGAGGGCAGTAGAGAAGGAAATCTTGTGAGGATCGAAGGTTGCTTGCAGGTTAGTACCAGTAGACTAGGTCACAGATATATGATGGAGACAGATTGTGGATGGCTTTGTATGCCATGGTTATGGTTTTGAACTGTAGTCTCTGGGTAATGGGGAGTCAGTGAAGGGATTGACAGAGAGGAGAGGCCAGGGAATAGTGGGAGATAGGTGTATTAGTCAGACAGCAGAGTTTAGAATAGACTGAAGGGGTACTAGATTGTTAGAAGGGAGGCCACAAAGCAGGAGGTTGCAGTAGTCAAGGCGGGACATGATGAGTGCATGGACTAGGGATTTTACAGATTCTAGGGTAAGGAATGTAGGAATCTGGGAAATATTTTTGAATTTTAGTTTGCAGGAAGAGGAAAGGGCATGGATATGTGTTTTGAAGAAAAGACCAGTGTCCAGGGTTACCCGAGGCAGCGAGCTTGTGAGACACCCTCATCTATGCCTTGTAGATGAGGGCCAGAAAGAACATGGATGCCTATGGATGGCAAGTGCTTCATCAAGTGGCCTCTCTTCCTCTTCCTCCACCTTATCATCACACACAATAGAGTACTCATTGGTGACACCCCAATTACCCTTGTTCCCCCCCGCATCACAAGTCTTCAACCGCCCAACTGACTGTGGGAAACCACAGATGGGTGAGTCTGCAGAGCTGTTGACACATTCTATTTCATGGGCATCAGAGGTCTGCTCCAAAGATTCACAGAATCACTCCACCCTCTCTCAGTGCATCAAGCCCTCAGTCCCTCAGCTGTGCTCACGTAAAAGATTGTTTCCTCCTACACATACCAAAGCTAAGAGCTTGATCTTCACCATCTCAAATCTGTTGGCCATGGAAATGCTACCTTTCTGCCTGGTGTATATAGACTCTTTCCAAAAGCTCCTGGCAGTTGCCCAGTCGACATTTCTTCTCTAAGAAAAATGTACCTGCTCTACACCAGCATTTTGCAGACAACAACACCTATTCCTTGAAAAAAATCTATGACTGCCAGTATGCACTTCACCACTGACACTTGGATGAGCAAGCATGGCCAGGGGTGTTTCATCTTGGTGACTGGGCACTGGATGACTCTGGGGTCTGTGGTGGCAGGTGGGGAAGGGTCTGCTCCACAAGTCTTGGAATCCCCAAGGCTTGCAGGGTGCTTGTGGATGGAGAACTAAACCACCAGACACCAGAAGATGAAGATCTAAACTACTAAACAACAGGGGTTTGAGAACTAAACTACTAAACACATAAGGTTGGAAAACTAAACCACAACACACAAGGGGATGGAGAACTACAGTAAACCAATAAACACCAAGGTGTCGCTAGACTCCAAGTCTTGGAATCCCAAAGGCTTGCGGGACAAACCTCTGTATCTAACACTTCCTCCACTGCTTCTGCCTCCTGCACCTGCACGCTCAACTCATCCCTTAATGACCCACACATTCCAACAGTGCAGAGAGAATTCCCCCATCTCCGTACTGTGCAGTCAGGGCTCATGGCAATCAGGCAGTGTTTAAATGAATATGCCTTGGAGATCGTAGTCACACAGCTCAAGAGTTGTGGACAGCTATCCAGGCCAAGGTTGAGCAGTGGCTTTTTCCACTAAACCTGGAGCCAGGGAAGGCCATGTGTGATAATGCTGCAAATGTGGTGACGGCCCTACGCAGAGGCAACCTCACGCATGTGCCATGCATGGCTCACATTCTCAATCTGGTTTTACAGCAATTTTTTCACCACTACCCGGCCTGAATGCACTGTTGCAGAAGGCAAGGTCTCTGTGTGCTCACTTCTGCTGTTCGCACCAACGCGAGATATTGACTCCAGAGGTCTTTTTGTAACCGGTTAACCGATTGAGATTGATGTGCAGACACAGTGGAATTTTACAGTATGATGCATTATGTCCTTTTGTATAGCCTGGTCCAATGAAGTACAGACATGGTGCAAATCATGCTTGCAGTTTGGGCTCAGATGAAGGACCTCTGCACAGCTTTGAAATGGCTTCTAAGATGGTTAGCGGTGATGATGATCTACATGCTGGAGAACATTTATAATAGCCTATGGGAGGAGGTTGTGGTCCCAGAGGAAGAGGTGGAAGCTGAGGAGGATGCGGAATGGATAACAATAGCTCTAAGTTTTGGACTGTTGTCGCACAGGCGGCTTCCATATGAGGGTGGATTACAGCACTCAAGGGGGCTCATGGTACTAGACAAACTGTTAGTGAAGGTGCAGAGCAAAGGAAAGAATGGAGGAGGATGAGGAGGAAGAGGTAATGGGACCGCAACAGTTAGTAGATGAACAGGATAATGATCCCCTCTATGCTGTCCATGGTTGTCGGGTGGGGACAGAGGAAGCAAGCTTGAGTGTTACCCTGCCACTAATATACCATGGATTGAACCTTATGTAAGTGCCCAACACATGACCGCTTTGTTGCTGCACTATCTGCAACATTATGCTGGTATTGTTAGCATTAGAAATAGTGCTATTGGGTTGCCATTATGTTAGAGCCATGGCACAAGAGTAAGTTTTGCCAGATGCTTTTCCCCCTGGAGAGGAACACGTGCATGCTGGAGTATCGAAACATGCTTGTAGACAATCTTAAGAGTGATTTCAGCCAATACAGAAGTAAAGCACACAGTGTACATCACAATTATAGACTTCCTACTCTGGGAACATTGAGTTGTCAATGCAAAAACATTAGCAGCAGAACCAGTGTAATTGGCAGAAGCAATTTCTGTGAGTGATTTCACACACTTTTTAGACCATCCCATGTACCAGCAGAACAGAGTATAGTCACGATTCCTCTGCTCAGAGTGTCTGGGACTCAGTGATAGACAGCTCTGTCATCCTATCATGTGCTGGGGCATGCTGAGCGGTCAGTGCTTTGATTGACAGCTCAGTTGACCTATCTGACTGGGAGGTGCAGAGATTGCCACAGGTGCTCCCTGTTCTTGGTAATTGCCCTGCTATTTAGGTGAGCTGTCGGGCCCAGAACACTGCCAGTCAAAAGCTTGTGCTCTCTGGTGAGAGTTTACCTGATCTCCGTGCTGTAAGTTCTGATCTTCTGCTGCTGACCTTTGGACCATGTTCTGACTACCATTTGTTATTGTCCCTTTGCATCTGATGTTCTGTTGCTGACCTTTACATCGTCTTCTGACTACCTGTTTGTTATTGCCCCTTTGCTTATCCTCTATTTCTCTAGTATTCTGACTGTGGCATGTGACTTTACTTAAGACTTCATATTTCCCCTGGATTACTATGTGCTCTTTTGGTATTGACCCCGGAACGTCTGACTTCGCTGACTCATGGCCTCGTCGTGAGTTGTGTCTAGAGTCACAAGTATAAGTCTGACACATAGTGAACAACTTGAGAGGATAGTGTAGTAGTATTACGAGGTCCAAATCAATGCCATCAGTGGGGATTTGCGACCCTTTTGCATTTTGGGCTTTAAAAATGGTAGGGGGCCTGATCTCGTCTTTCACGCCTTGGAGATTTCTTCATAACGGCAGCCAGCGTTCTCTCAGAATGTGTCTTCAGCGCTGCTGGTGGTTTCCTGACATATAAGCACATCTTGCTGTCCCCCTGAAAGTGTAGACACCCTAACTTTTATTAAGGTGAAAAGGTGAACAAGTCATGGACCTCCAATTACTTTTGCACTCTAGTCGAAGACTGGACAGGCTAAGTTATGGTGTAGTTGTTAGTGTGTTGCATTGACCTCACATTATTGCAGTTTGCGACACCTTTGTCATGGCTTTTGTGCCTACTGATGCTACTGTTGCTAATGTTAATAACAATTTTTTGAAAGCTGGAGACTCCAAGATGTGTCTCCATATGGTGGGTTGCCTGTTGTGGAAGGGGTGTCAGAGCCCCATTATACTATTTCTACTCTGGGAAAATTAATGCCCCATTAGTGGTGTCTGTCCCTATTTTTTTAAATGTTTGGACTCCAAGTTTTGTCTCCTTCATGTGTGTAGCCTGTAGCAGTAGGGCTCCCAGACTAGCAGGCCTGCATTTATTTTTAGCAAACTACCTGTGTTACTATCCTTACATTTTTTAAGCAATAGTAGTCTGCGAAGCAGATATTTGTGTGTCACCTGAATGTAGTTTAGCAGAAAAGCAGTTTGAGCTGTGGAATGAGGTATCAGGGCTCCCAGCACAGCTGGCCTACACCAGTCCCTCACTCATCCCTTAATTTGAGCTTAAATTCAAAGCTGGCCCAGATCCTGGCTCATACACGGCCCATGCATGACTGCTGCTGTGCTATTATTAAATTTTTACTGTGGCTCAATTGATGCCACTTTTCCTGGTGTCTGCCCCTAATTTGGGGAACTGTTTGGACTCCAAGCTTTGTCTTCTTTATGTGTATTGCCTGAACTTGGCAGGCCACTCAGAGCACCAGGTCTACACCTGTCACTCATCCAACTGTTACTGATCAATGTTTAAGCTAGAAATGCAAGTCCAAACCTTGTCCCAGTCCCTGTCCCATTCATCCATGCTGCTCAATTATAAAATTTGTACACTTGGTCAGTTGGGCAGTTGGAGAGTTGTGACACAGGGGGAAACAAGGATAATTGGGGTGCCATCTCTGAGGACTGCACTGTGTGTGAAGTTAAGGTAGAGAAAGAGGAGAGGCCACTTGATGCACCACTTGCCATCCACTACAGCACATACTCTTTCTGTCCCTCATTTACAAAGCATATCACAGTGTGGCTGCCAAAGAAAGGAAGTCGAGTAGCCCATCCAGTAACAGAAGTTGTCATTTGCCTTTGGATAGGATGAGCCGCTGTTTGTTCAGTAGAGCTTTTAGACACCAAGTCTATTCCCCCTTCCACCACAACCTCGCTTTTCCCATTCATGTTGGATGTATTCTTCCTTTCTTTTCACAGCCCTAGGCTCACACCTGTTAGTCACTTGTAAGTAAATTAACAATCTATATTTATTTGCTGAGATAGTGTGGCTGGACCACAGATTTAGCACAAAAGATTTAGATGCTGAAATGTGGACTGATGTCTGGACTACACAATAAGCACAAAGGATTTAGATGCTGAAATGTATATTGTTGGCTGGACCACACAATTTTTTGCACAAAGGATTTATATTCTAAAATTTGGACTCCTGGCTGAGCTACGCTATTAGCACAAACTATTCAGATTCTAAAATTTGGCACAAAAACAAAATGTCCACTTTTTATATGGAATAAGGTAAATATGAGCGTGCACACAGCCGTGGTAGGGCAAGGTGCAGGTGTAATGGACCAATGGTCCTTAAAGCATAAAGGATGAATACACTGCACTCTTAAAGGAGAATTATGATGCTGAATAACTCATATTTTATTAATATAACAAATTAGGCAACATTTAAGGACAGAAATAAAGCGATAAATAACGTTTCGGCTCAACCTGAGCCTTTGTCAAATTTCGCTGTGGAAACAAAAATAAGTATAAGTAACCATAATTGTGACAATCGTCATGTGAATGGACATAAACAATGTGGAACATTTATACTAAAAGCAAATTACTCCCAAAATAGAAATAAAGAATATAACATATATACAAAATATATACAATACACAACAATCATTAGTGCTGGATTCTTTAAAGCAATTATTGCTAAAGTGCGGCACTGTTTAGTGGAGCAAAAGAGTTCACAAAATATTTTTATATTGTAGATTACCTCAGTGGTTAGTCCAGTGCCGTAAATACTAATAATCCCCCTCTTTGCTCTTACAGCGCTAATTTAGCTACCATTACATTCTAGTGACACGTATTATTCATTACCGGCTATGTACCATCACTGCTGTTCATTCATTAATGATCAATACGCTAGCCCTACATCAGCAACGTCTAGGTCTTTTTCCTGTATATTCTAACATCTCTCACAATGAGAAACAGGCACTTTTATCTTTACACAACAACGAAAATATTATCATAAAGCCGGCAGATAAAGGGGGCTCTATAGTGGTGATGAACCGCTATTTATACAAAGCAGAAATTAACCGTCCGTTATCAGATACCAATACCTATGGAATTCTTACCCATGACCCAGTGTTTGATATTAGGAAGAAAATTAATACTTTGATTGACCTTAATCTGGCTCGCAATATAATTGACAAAAAGACGGCAACCTTCCTTAACAATCCCCACCCCATAACTCCGGTTTTTTATGTTCTACCCAAGATACACAAATCATTAAACAACCCCCTGGCAGACCAATTGTGGCTTCCACGGATTCAATTCTATCTCCATTATCCACATTCCTTGAAAAAATTCTGACACCTCTTATTAAAACTACCAGAGCCTTCCTACTAGATACAGGACACTTCTTGAGTATTGTCCGACAACTTGGTACCATTCCTCCTGATAGTATCTTGGTAACTATGGATATCAATAGTCTCTATACTTCTATTGAACATGAACATGGCATTGAGGCTACCAAATACCTCCTGAATCTTACCAACATGACTACCAACTCAGTCCAGTTTTGCCTAGATCTCTTACACTTGGTATTATATGAAAATTATTTCCTATACGAAGACACTTTCTATATCCAGAAGTGCGGCACCGCGATGGGCTCGAACGTGGCGCCGGCTTACGCTAATGCGTTCATGAACTTCTTTGAGATCTCACATGTCTATAACAATCAACTTTCTCACAATACGTTTTGGAATACCACCGTTATATCGATGACATCTTCTTCATTTGGACAGGTACCTCTATCTCCCTACAATCTTTCCATAACTATCTTAATTCCATCTTACCGGTGCTACAATTTACCATGCACTCCAGTATGTCATCTGTTTCTTTCCTTGACACCATGATCATCACGGATGCCACTGGGGGCCTCACTACAGATCTTTATTGTAAGCCCACCGACAGTAACAGCCTACTACATTATAGTAGCTTCATTCAAAGTACACTCGCAATAGCTTACCTCGTTCACAGTTCAAAAGGATCACCAGGATCGTTTCAGATCCCAATACCTCACTGATAGATTGAACAACATGACTATCAAATTCTAGGAGAGAGGTTACTGTTGTGATTTGGTAGCTGAGGAGTGCAGGTAAAAAAGGCAATACACCAGAGCAGTTGGAATCTATGAGATTGCAGTACCATGACTAACCACCACAACTAGAGGCAGCCGTGGAGCGTTCCTACGTTGGTCCTAGACGCCTCGTCACAGCCTGAGAAACTAACTATACCTAAAGATAGAAAGAGGAAAGCTATCTGCCCCGGAGCAGATCCCCAAAGAACATAGAAAGCCCCCAAACATGTAATGGCGGTTAGACAAGAAGAAATACTGACACAGACAGAAAATAGTATGAGCAAACGTTGGGGCCCAAACTATCTAAATAGAAAAGGATAAGAAGGGCACTTACTGCAATCCAAAAAACCCTGAAAAGCACCAACTCTACTAATTTCAAAAACACCTGAGATCACACGACCTTACCACCTAAATTAGTTCTCTGGTGTAACAAAATCAAAACAGCAGCCACTGAAAAAACTGGAAAAAGCAAATGTACAAAACATCAATGGCTGAACTAAACTGAGAGGGCAAAAGCCCCCGGAGGGGACCCTGAAGGCCCCCACAGAAGTGCAGGACAAAATGCAAAAATCAAGCACAAAAACAAAACGAAGAAAATGTCTTATCTGTTAGCAGGAGATGCAGACACGACACAGCAGGCTACTAAAGGAAACAGGAATCAAGGATTGAGACCAGAACAATTGATCACCGGCAACCCGATGGGAAGGCGACTCCCTTAAATAAGACCAGTCAGTAACACCTGATTCCCAATCCTCACAATCTTCACTGGACAGTCCAGTACCAGCTTGTAACCACCAGAGGGAGCCTCTGCTCAGAACTCATTTCAAGTCCATTCACAACAGTACCCCCCCTTGAGGAGGGGTCACCGAACCCTCACTTGAGCAACCAGGTCGGTCAGGATGAGTTCTATGATACGCACGGATGAGTCTCCTAGCATGGATGTCCGAAGCAAACACCCAAGAATTGTCTTCCTGACCATAACCTCTCCACTTAACCAAATACTGGAGTTTCCGTCTAGAAAAACGAGAATTCAATATTTTCTCAACCACAAACTCCATATTGCCCTCAACCAGAACAGGGTCAGGAGGCAAAGCAGTAGGAACCACTGGCTCAACAAACCTCTTCAACAAGACTTGTGGAACACGTTATGGATCTTAAATGTCCCCGGAAGAAGCAAACGAAAAGAAACAGGATTAAGAATTTACATGATCTTATAAGGTCCAATGAACCTAGGCTTAAATTTAGGAGATGCCACTCTCATAGGAATATTTTTTGAGGACAACCAGACCAAGTCCCCCACTTTAAACCGAGGACCATCAGTCCTATGCCGGTTAGCAAACCGCTGGGCCCTCTCCTGAGAGAGGGACAACCTCTCCACTACCTGGTCCCAAATCTGTTGCATACGCTCCACAACAGAGTCAACACCTGGACAGGCAGAAGCCTCCGTCTGTCCTGAAGAAAATCGAGGGTGAAACCCAGAATTACAGAAAAATGGAGACATCAAAGTGGCAGAGCTAGCCCTATTATTAAGAGCAAACTCAGCCAAAGGCAAAAAAGAGACCCAGTCATCCTGATCAGCAGACACAAAGCATCTTAGATAAGTCTCCAATGTCTGGTTTGTTCTCTCAGTTTGACCATTGGTCTGAGGATGAAATGCCGAGGAGAAAGACAACTGAACACCAAGCTTAGAACAAAAGGTCCTCCAAAATCTGGAAACAAACTGGACTCCTCTGTCAGACACAATGTTCTCAGGAATGCCGTGTAAACGAACCACGTGCTGAAGGAACAAAGGCACCAATTCGGAGGAGGAAGGCAATTTAGGTAATGGCACAAGATGTATCATCTTGGAAAACCTATCACAAATCACCCAGATGACGGTCATTCTCTGAGAAACAGGGAGGTCGGAAATGAAATCCATAGAGATATGGGTCCATGGTCTCTTGGGCACAGGCAATGGCATCAACAAACCACTAGAGCGAGAGCAAGGCTTGGAGCGAGAGCAAGTCCCGCAGGACTGCACAAATTCCCTGACATCACGAGACAAGGTAGGCCACCAAAAGGACCGACTAACCAAGTCTCTGGTACCAAAAATTCCGGGATGACCGGCCAACGCGGAACAATGAATCTCAGACATCACACTCTTTTTCCACTGGTCCGGGACAAACAATTTCCCAACAGGGCAGCGCTCGGGCCTATCCTCCTGACACCCCTCCAGAGCCAGTCTCAAATTGGGCGAGATGGCGGAAAGAACTACACCTCTTTCAAAATAACAGAAGGATCAGATGCCTCAGGAGAGTCCGCAAGGAAACTCCTCGAGAGGGCATCCGCCTTAACATTCTTAGTGCCAGTTAGAAAGGAAACCACAAAATTAAAACGTGTGAAAAACAAGGCCCACCTGGCCTGTCTAGGATTAAGTCGCTTGGCAGATTCCAGATAAACCAGATTCTTATGGTCCATAAGGACCACCACCTGATGTTTGGCTCCCTCCAGCCAATGTCTCCACTCTTCAAAAGCCCACTTCATGGCCAATAACTCCCGATTACCCACGTCATAATTACGTTCAGTAGGAGAAAATTTTCGAGAGAAAAAGGCACAAGGGTTACTTTTAGAGGTCTCTGGATCTCTTTGGGACAAAACGGCACCTGCCCCAATTTCAGAGGCATCAACCTCCACCTGAAATGGCAGAGAAACATCAGGCTGCCGTAGAACAGGAGCAGAAGTGAATCTCTGCTTAAGTTCCTGAAATGCGAAACTGCCTCAGGAGGCCAATTCACCACATCAGAACCCTTTTTGGTCAAATCAGTTAATGGTTTAACAATAACCGAGAAATTACCAATAAATTTACGATAAAAATTGGCAAAACCCAAAAATCTTTGAAGAGCCCCAATCACAGATGGCCTGAACCTTGACCGGGTCCATTTCAATAACAGATGGGGACAAAATGAATCCCAAAAATGAGATCCTCTGTACGCCAAAAAGACACTTTGATCCCTTCACATACAGAGCATTCTCTCTCAAAATCTGGAATACAGTTCGAACATGTTTCACATGAGAATCCCAGTCATTAGGAAAAATCAAGATATCATCCAAATAAACAATCAGAAATTTATCCACAAAATCCCTGAAAATGTCATTCATGAAGGACTGGAAGACAGAAGGAGCATTAGTGAGCCCAAAGGGCATCGCAAGGTACTCAAAATGCCCTTCAGGGGTGTTAAATGCCGTCTTCCATTCATCCCCGTGCTTAATGCGAATAAGGTTATATGCCCCCCTGAGGTCAAGCTTGGTAAACCAAGTAGCGTTTTTCACCCTGGAAAACAGGTCAGAAATCAAGGGTAACGGATATTGATATTTCACAGTAATATTGTTCAAAAGACGATAATCAATACACGGCCTTAATGAACCATCCTTTTTGGCCACAAAGAAAAAACCGGCACCTAAGGGTGAAGAGGATGGTCTGATATGACCCTTCTCCAATGACTCCTTGATATAAGACCGCATAGCGTCATGTTCAGGTACAGACAAGTTAAAAAGGCGACCTTTAGGGAATTTACTACCAGGCACTAATTCAATAGCGCAGTCATAGCTCCTATGGGGAGGCAAGGATGCAGATTTACTTTCGCTAAACACATCAGAAAAATCAATCAAAAAGTCAGGAACATCCTGAGCCTGGGGGGAGGCAGAAAAAACAGGAGTGTTGGTATTAACACATTGGCAGCCCCAACTGGTTACAGACACAGATTTCCAATCCAAAACAGGATTATGAGACTGTAACCAAGGGAAACCCAGCACGATAATGTCATGCAGATTATACAGAACCAAAAATTTGCAGCTCTCCTGATGATCAGGTTCAACCCTCATTATCACCTGAGTAGAGAACTGAGGTTTATTGTCAGCCAAAGGGGTAGAATCGATCCCCAGTAGGGGAATAGACTTCTGTAGGGGTATCAAGGGAAACCCGCAACGTTTAGCAAAATCAAAATCCATCAGGTTAATAGCTGCTCCCGAATCAACGAAAGCATGAGCAGAAAATGAGGACAGAGAGCATATCAGAGTAACAGTTAATAAAAACTTAGTCTGAACACTACCCAAGACAACTGAGCGTGCAAAACGTCTTCCCCGCTTAGGGCAGACTGAAATAGCATGAGAGGCATCACCACAGTAGAAACATAACCCATTGCGCTTTCGAAACTCATGACGCTGTGCCCCAGAAACCACTCTATCACACTGCATAGGTTCAGAAGCAGGTTCACAAGGCAACACTATTCCACGCATACTTCTCCGCTCACGCAAACGTCTGTCAATTTGAATCGCTAATGACATAGAATCATTGAGACAAGAGGGGACAGGGAATCCCACCATAACATCCTTTACATTATCTGACAGACCCTTCCGAAAAAGGGCTGCCAAAGCGTCGTCATTCCATTTGGTCAGGACTGCCCACCTGCGGAATCTCTGACAGTATAACTCAGCGTCATCAAGCCCCTGATTTAATGCCAACAAGGCTTTTTCAGCTTGATCAGTGACATTAGGCTCATCGTACAATAACCCCAAGGCCTGAAAAAATGCATCAACATCACTCAAAACAGGATCCCCAGGTGTCAGGGAAAAAGCCCAATCCTGAAGATCGCCGCGCAGGAGAGAGATGACAATTTGAACCTGCTGCGCTGCGTTCCCTGAGGACTTAGATTTTAAGGCAAAAAACAATTTACAATTATTTTTGAAATTCAGAAACTTGGCTCGATCCCCCAAAAACAAATCTGGCATGGGAATCCTAGGTTCCACAACAGGCAACCTAGCAAGATAGGTAGCAATACTCCGAACCTCAGTGGCAAGCTGATCCACACGGCCAGACAACTGTGCAAACTCCATTGAGAGAAAAAATCCTCCCCAGCACCCAGAGATACAGAGGGAAAAAAAAAATGCAACAAACAGAAAAATATCTCTGACAACTCTGACAACCTTTTTTTTTTTCTTTCACAATATTTTTCCCTTCTGTGAGTACCATATAATTTTCAGTTTTGGCCGGTGATACTGTTGTGATTTGGTAGCTGAGGAGTGCAGGTAAAAAAGGCAATACACCAGAGCAGTTGGAATCTATGAGATTGCAGTACCCTGACTAACCACCACAACTAGAGGCAGCCGTGGAGCGTTCCTACGTTGGTCCTAGACGCCTCGTCACAGCCTGAGAAACTAACTATACCTAAAGATAGAAAGAGGAAAGCTATCTGCCCGGAGCAGATCCCCAAAGAACATAGAAAGCCCCCAAACATGTAATGGCGGTTAGACAAGAAGAAATACTGACACAGACAGAAAATAGTATGAGCAAACGTTGGGGCCCAAACTATCTAAATAGAAAAGGATAGGAAGGGCACTTACTGCAATCTCAAAAAAACCCTGAAAAGCACCAACTCTACTAATTTCAAAAACACCTGAGATCACACGACCTCTACCACCTAAATTAGTTCTCTGGTTGTAACAAAATCAAAACAGCAGCCACTGAAAAAACTGGAAAAAGCAAATGTACAAAACATCAATGGCTGAACTAAACTGAGAGGGCAAAAGCCCCCGGAGGGGACCCTGAAGGCCCCCACAGAAGTGCAGGACAAAATGCAAAAATCAAGCACAAAAACAAAAAGAAGAAAATGTCTTATCTGTTAGCAGGAGATGCAGACACGACACAGCAGGCTACAAAGGAAACAGGAATCAAGGATTGAGACCAGAACAATTGATCACCGGCAACCCCGATGGGAAGGCGACTCCCTTAAATAAGACCAGTCAGTAACACCTGATTCCCAATCCTCACAATCTTCACTGGACAGTCCAGTACCGCTTGTAACCACCAGAGGGAGCCTCTGCTCAGAACTCATTTCAAGTCCATTCACAACAGGTTACCCCTTGACACTTCTTAATGAAGAAAAAGCTTTGTCCTTATTACCTGTGTCTCCACCTACACAACGCCAACCCAGAGAGAGGGTCCCTTTTGTACATACGTTCCATCCGTTAATGCCTAAAGTCTATTCTGTCATTAGAAGATATTGGCCCCTCCTGACCCGTTCTTATCCTAATATTGAATCCTTTAAGGAACCTACCCTTATGTGTACTAGGAGATCACCTAATCTTAAAGTAAAGGTGGTGAGAGCCGATGTAGGGAGTGCACGCCCTTCTACTACGCAAACTCTTCTTGCGCCAAAAAGAAACGACACTTTCCCCTGTCTGAGCTGTGCATCGTGTTCAAATATAATTAAATCTGACAACATCACTCATCCCAGGACTGGCAAAACCTATCCCATCCGAGGTTTCTTTACATGTAATTCCAATTTCGTCATATACATAATCAAATGCCCATGTGAATTATTATATGTAGGAGAAACTACACAACATATAAAGGATAGAATAGCGAGCCATAAGTCCACCATCAGATGTGGAAAGAATTGGTTGCCTTTACCTGAACACTTTTTTAAGATGAAACACACTGTGGCACAACTCAGATATCAGGTTATAGAGCATGTTCCCCGCCCCAGAAGGGGTGGTAACCATGTTGGTCTATTAAAGTCTCGTGAATCATATTGGATTTTTAAATTGGACACATTGGCCCCCAAGGGCCTGAATAGAGAGATTGACTGGGCATGTTAATGTATCATTAATTCCTGTTATGTTATTTTCAGACTTGCTAACATACTCTGACCTGAGGTGAGTTGTATACTTAACCCCTTAGGCTTGTCTGTCTGCCAATTTGTTGCAAAATATAATGAATGTAGTAATATATTTAATCTATTTCCTCAGTGTCTCTATCGTTTTCTGGTCTCCTATTTTATCATGATGTATATTTATTTATTAGTATACTATAGTCCGGTGCCTCTCCCACATATCATACCGTCCTATTTCTCCTACATGAATACTATTTTTCTATTTTTCTTTTTATAAATACTAATAATCCCCCTCTTTGGTCTTACAGCGCTAATTTAGCTACCATTACATTCTAGTGACACGTATTATTCATTATGTACCATCACTGCTGTTCATTCATTAATGATCAATACGCTAGCCTTACGAGCGCTGTCAGACGCCTGCGCAGTTTATACCGACAATGATGCGACGTCAGTGCTAGCCATATGTCATCAACGACGCATGCGCTATACATCCATTCGTCTTTACACACACCAGCCTCTTCAGCTTTGTTAGACGCCTGCGCACTGCACAGTAAGGATGACGCAACGTCACTTCCGGTTTAGAACGCTCACTTCCGGTCAGGGTACTATAAACAGTGGATACCGCACTTTGTATCAGCGCATACGAGCAGGGCAAGGCGCGGGAGCGCTGCCTCTACCAGCGTTTGACACACAGGTATATACCTTCCTTTAACCCCTTCACCCCCAAGGGTGGTTTGCACGTTAATGACCGGGCCAATTTTTACAATTCTGACCACTGTCTCTTTATGAGGTTATAACTCTGGAACGCTTCAACGGATCTTCGCGATTCTGAGATTGTTTTCTCGTGACATATTGTACTTTACGATAGTGGTAAAATTTCTTCGATATACCTTGCGTTTATTTTTGAAAAAACGCAAATACGGCGAAAATTTTGAAAATTTAGCAATTTTCAAACTTTGAATTTTTTTTCCCTTAAAACAGAGAAATATGTCACACAAAATAGTTAAGAAATAACATTTCCCACATGTCTACTTTACATCAGCACAATTTTGGAACCAAAATTTTTTTTTGTTAGGAAATTATAAGGGTTAAAAGTTGACCAGTGATTTCTCATTTTTACAACAAAATTTACAAAGCCATTTTTTTAGGGACCACCTCACATTTGAAGTCACTTTGATGGGTCTATATAGCAGAAAATACCCAAAAGTGACACCATTCTAAAAACTGCACCCCTCAAGGTACTCAAAACCACATTCAAGAAGTTTAATAACCCTTCAGGTGCTTCACAGGAGCTGAAGCAACGTGGAAGGAAAAAATTAATATTTAACTTTTTAGCCACAAAAATGATCTTTTACAAACTTTTTTTTATTTTCACAAGGGTAAAAGGAGAAAATGGGCAGATAAAGTTGTTGTGCAATTTCTCCTGAGTACGCCAATACCCCATATGTGGGGGAAAACCACTGTTTGGGCACACGGCAGAGCTCTTAAGGTAAGGAGCGCCGTTTGACTTTTTCAAACTAAAATTGGCTGGAGTTGAGATTGGACGCCATGTCGTGTTTGGAGAGCCCCTGATGTGCCTAAACAGTGGAAACCCCCCACAAGTGACACCATTTTGGAAACTAGACCCCCTAAGGAACAAAGTGTTTCACAAAAGTTTATAATGCCTGGGTGTGAAAAAAAAAAAAAAACAATTTTCCACAAAAATGATTTTTTAGTCCCAAATTTTTGATTTTTCCGAAGGAAATTGGACCCAAAAGTTGTTGTCCAATTTGTCCTGAGTATGCTGATACCCCATATGTGGCGGGGGGGAACTGTTTGGGCGCACGGCAGGGCTTGGAAAGGAAGCAGTAACGTTTTGGAATGCAAACATTGATGGGGGTCATGTTCCGTTTGTAGTGCCCCAGATGAGCCTAAACAGTGGAAACCCCCCACAAGTGACCCCATTTTGGAAGCTAGACCCCCTAAGAAACTTATCTAGATCTTTGGTGAGCACTTTGAACCCCCAAGTGCTTCGCACAAGTTTATAATGCCCGGGCATGAAAATAAAAAATCCTATTTTTTTCCCACAAAAATTATCTCTTAGTCACTAATTTTTTATTTTTCCATAGGTAACAGGAGAAATTGGACCTCAAAAGTTGTTGTCCAATTTGTCCTGAGTACGCTGATACCCCATATGTGGGGGGGAACCACTGTTTGGGCGCATGGCAGAGCTCAGAATGGAAGGAGCACCATTTGACTTTTTCCAACCAAAATTGGCTGGAATTGAGATTGGACGCCATGTTGCATTTGGAGAGTCCCTGTTTGGGCGCATGGCCGAGTTTGGAAGGGAAGGAGCGCCATTTGACTTTTTCAACGCAGAATTGGCTGGATGCCATGTCGTGTTTGGAGAGCTCCTGATCTGCCTAAACAGTGGAAACCCCCCACAAATGACACCATTTTGAAAACTAGACCCCTCAAGGAACTTATCTAGATGTGTGGTGAGCACTTTGAACCCCAAAGTGCTTCACAGAAGTTTATAACGTACAGCCGTAAAATAAAAAATCCTTTTTTTTTTACAAAAATGATTTTTTTCGCCCCCAATATTTTATTTTTACAAGGGTAACAGGAGCAATTGGACCCCAAAAGTTGTTGTCCAATTTGTCCTGAGTACGCTGATACCCAACATGTGTGAGAAAACGACTGTATGGGTGCACGTCTGGGCTCGGAAGGGAAGTAGTGACGTTTTGGATTGCAGACTTTGATTAATGGTCTGGGGGCGTCATGTCGCATTTGGAGAGCCCCTGATGGGCCTAAACAGTGGAAACGCCCCACAAGTGACCCAATTTTGGAAAATAGACACCACAAGGAATTTATCTAGAAGTGTGGTGAGCGCTATGAAGCCCCAAGTGCTTCACAGAAAATTTATAACATACAGCCGTAAAAACAAAAAAATCATTTTTTTTTTTACAAAAATGATTTTGTCGCCCCAGTTTTTTATTTTCCCAAGGGTAACAGAAGAAATAGGACAAATTGCACAATAACTCTTGTGGTCCAGAGTACGCTGATACCCCATATGCAGGGGTAAACTACTGTTTGGGCGCATGGCAGAGCTCAGAAGTGAAGGAGCACCGTTTGACTTTTTCAACGCAGAATTGGCTGGAATTGAGATCAGATGCCATGTCACATTTGGAGAGCCCCTGATGTGCCTAAACAGCAGAAACCCCCAAATTCTAACTCCAACCCTAACCCAAAACACCCCTAACCCTAGTCCCAACCCTAACCACAAACCTACCCTAACACACCCCTAACCCTAATTGCAACCCTAACCCTAATCCCAACGTTAGCGCCAACCCTAACCCTAACTTTAGCCGCAACCCTAATCCTAAAGGGAAAATGGAAATAAATACATTTTTTTAATTTTATTATTTTTCCCTAACTAAGGGGGTGATAAAGGGGGGTTTAATTTACTATTTATAGCGGGTTTTTATGATTTGCAGCTGTCTCGCTAAAAGACGCTTTTTATTGCAAAAAGTAGTTTTTTGCATCACCACATTTTGAGAGCTATAATTTTTGCATATTTTGGCCCACTGAGTCATGTCAGGTCTTATTTTTTGCGAGACGAGGTGACGTTTTTATTGGTTCCATTTATGACCATGTGACATTTTTGATCGCTTTTTATTTCGATTTTTGTGTGGTTAGAATGAACAAAAATCAGCAATTCATGAATTTCTTTTGGGGGAGGCGTTTATACCGTTCCGCGTGTGGTAAAATTGATAATGCAGTTTTATGCTTTGGGTTAGTACGATTACGGAGATACCTCATTTATATCATTTTTTTTTATGTTTTGGCGCTTTTATAGAATAAAAACAATTTTATATAAAAAATTATTATTTTTGCATCGCTTTATTCTGCGAGCTATAACTTTTTTATTTTTTTGCTGATGATGCTGTATGATGGCTCGTTTTTGCGGGACAAGATGACATTTTCAGCGGTACCATGTTTATTTATATCGGTCTTTTTGATCGCATGTTATTCCACTTTTTGTTCGGCGGTATGATGATAAAGCATTGATTTTTTTGCTTAGTTTTTTTGTTTTTTTTAAGGGGTTCACTAAAGGGGTTAACTAGTGGGACAGTTTTATAGGGGGGGTCGTTACGGATGCGGCGATACCAAATATGTGTACTTTTATTGTTTTGTTTTTTTTATTTACAGGAAGAAATGAATTTATTGGGGAATATATATATTTTTTTTATGATTTTTTTACGACTTTTTATTTTTATTTTTTTTACTTTTTTCTTTGTCCCAGGGTGGGACATCACAGTATTTTAGCAGATCGCTGGTGTGACAGTGTGCACAGCACACTGTCACACCAGCGATCGCTCTGACATCGCTGCAGGCTTCCTCAGCGCCTGCTCTCAGCAGGCACTGAGGAAGCCGCCTCCCTGCAGGACCCCGGCGCCATCTTGGATCCGGGGACCTGGAGGGAGGACGGACTCTCAGAACAGCGCGACACATCGCACTGCTCTGAGGGTCTCAGGGGAGTGCGCAGGGAGCCCCCTCCCTGCGCGATCCTCCCCTGGTGCCCCCGGTACACCGCGATCATGTTTGATCGCGGTGTGCCAGAGGTTAATGTGCCGGTAGCAGTCCGTGACCACTCCTGACACATAGTGCTGGGTTTCAGCTGTGATAAACAGCTGACACCCGGCCACGATCAGCAGAGCTGATCGCCCATGACGTACTATTCCATCCATGGGAATTAGGTCCAGGGTCACATGGACGGAATAGTACGTCTGATGGAATAAAGGGGTTAACCACCTGACTTTACTCACAGGCTCTGAGTTTGCTTTGAACTTACATAAGCTGTCATTCCTTATAGCGCTGAAGTTGTTAGGGAACCATCCTCCCCACACTGATGCCTTCATAATCTAGGTAACTGTTGTATCCATTCTCATTTTATCACATTTCCATTATGTTTTTTTCACCAGAATTATCTCTTCTTATTATAGCCATATAAGGATATCGTATTGGTCCTTCTTCTCTATTAACCATTATTTACGGCACTGGACTACCACTGAGGTAATCTACAATATAAATATATTTTGTGAACTCTTTTGCTCCACTAAACAGTGCCGCACTTTAGCAATAATTGCTTTAAAGAATCCAGCACTAATGATTGTTGTGTATTGTATATATTTTGTATATATGTTATATTCTTTTTTTCTATTTTGGGAGTAATTCGCTTTTAGTATAAATGTTCCACATTGTTTATGTCCATTCACATGACGATTGTCACAATTATGGTTACTTATACTTATTTTTGTTTTCACAGCGAAATTTGACAAAGACTCAGGTTGAGCCGAAACGTTATTTATCGCTTTATTTCTGTCCTTAAATGTTGCCTAATTTGTTACATTAATAAAATATGAGTTATTCAGCATCATAATTCTCCTCTAAGAGTGCGGTGTATTCATCCTTTACACTTTTTATATGGAGATTGACTTCGCCAGCCAAAGACAGAAGCTTTGTGTCTGGATGTTGTGGATGGTTTCTGCACCTTGATATGCTGCCGGAATCTCCACACATTAAGTTAACAAAAAAAAAATACAGTCCACTGCTACTCTGACATTTCCCAACCCGCTTCCCTTATCAAACACGTCCTCCCCCGCTCATCATACAGCACCACTATCCTAGCTAAAGTCCTAACAAAAGCATTAATGGAAACTCGATGACTTACTGAGCTTTGGCTGAATATTGCCGATTTTGAGGAAAAATGCTTGGGAATCAGAACACGTATCCGAATGTGCGATGTTCATGCTGAATTTGAGATTGACAAACATTTTCCGAAAAAGTTTTCTCACCTCTAATTGGGTACAAAGTGTGATTATCCACTAGTAATATCAAACTCAATATCTTCTTCACTAAACAAGGACCCAGGTTATTTGTTTTTATGAGATATCTGAGGTTGTCTATCCAATTGCATTTCAGCTAAATCTTCCGCTCTTCTTCCAGATTACTAATATTTTTCATAAAATTGTTACCAAATATATATTGCTCTCCTGTATACCCTGTGAATTACCCTTGGCCCCTGTGTTGTTTAGATGCAACCTTGAGTTTGAAATAGACAAGATCCTTAATTTCCAGATGTTAGGGAATCAGTGCAATACCTTCTATATGATTTATAGTTAACAGCAAAGATCTTTAGTGTTGACTAACAACATCAATGCCAACAAACTTTTTAGAACTCGGTTCTATCGAACTTTCACTGACATGTCTTGTCCTGAGGGTCTGGATGCCTTTGGCGATGGAAGGGGGTACTGAGACATCCATTCCAGTGCATGTTCTGTCTTTTTATGCTCCAGTTATTGGGTGACACAGGTTGACTATGTAGTACCCTTGTTTTAATACTGGGACTTGTAGTTCCACCCAGCCCGAAAAGGTGGAGTTTAATTCCTGGCTATTTAGCATTGCCATTGTGGGCTGCTTCCTACTTATACTACTAAAAGTCAGATTAATTTGCCAGTTATAGTGATTATTACTCTGGTTATCTGCACTTTGTTTTACCCTTGCTCAGCCTGTGTTTTTCCTGTTCTAAGCACAGTTTGTTTTCTAACTATTCTATTGTCTTTCAATTTAGCACATTGTATGCCTCCTGGTTCTGACCTGACCATTTATGCCAACTGCATCTGTACTCAGAGATCTCACCCAAAGGCCCTAGTGTAAGTCCACGTTTCTATATAGAGAACAAATGTTGAAGGCCAAGCCTACCCTGGGACCTTAAAATTGCAGTAGAAAGTGCAAAACCCATACATGGTTGCCATTTTTAGATCTGTCAGGCAACCACTGACAGACACCACAAAACAGTCACCAGAGCAGCTCACAGCTCTGAAGTCTCCTTACCTTCTGTTGTACTCCTTCTTGAATAACAGTTTTAGTCAGTTTCCTTATGGTGCTATCACTGCTCTGAAATGTACAATGTGTGACAGGGTCACTGGCACTGTATGTGAGGGGAGATATGTATCACGAGATTGCTTTCTTCCGTGATCTAGAAACCCATACATTTCTCCCTAGCATGCTTTGTGCTGAAGGAGTTAATCAGCCATGATAAGGAATGTGTTTGTAGGTGAGTAGGTCAGAGATGGGCGGGACACCTACTCATCATATCTCCACCTCAAGGGTATGGCTTGGATGTTATATATAAAGCCACCTTTATTTTCTCTGTGTTGTGGTTTGGAGAGGAGAGACTCCAGAAACTCCAGGAGGAGCTGAAGACACATGGTGGTCTGAGCGGGTGAACCCCTCAGAGATAAGGACTTTGCTATACTTTATCTTTTGTTCTACCTTTATGCCATAAAATTCACATTTATTTTACTGAACCCTGCTAAGGTTTATGCTGTCTCATAATAAAACAGCAGGTGACTTACCTAAGAAGTGTTCCTGTGTTTACCCTTGCAAGCAGCTGATTGAGCCAACTCCTCACAACCGTTATTACTATATTGTATTTTAGAGATAAAAGGGTCTTTGGTCTAGCACATGGCTCTTGAAGGTCAGAGTCATGACTAGAATAACTACTCTGGATAATACTGTGGACCGCTGGATTGTGATTTTGTTTTGATTGATAAGAAGAGCTCAGACATAAGTGGACAGGGATGGGGAGGTGAGCAGCTAACTGTTGTATAGAAATGAATAGGCTGGAGAAAGTTTACTGTTATATCAGGAGTTAACTCCTCAGCCTGGAATATATCTAATGCGCGTATTCAGCGAGGATATGGTAACTGATCTCCTTAGAAACAAGTTTTACACTAAGCAAGAATAAAGATCTCACAGCTGGAGAATGACAGCAGACAGATATAGCAAGTCGATTGCAAACTTGCTTATTTTAATGCTGACTACTGCAAATTAATAACATGAGAACACCCCTTTAACTCAATATTTTCTTCTAAGAGATTATAACCCAATGAATTCCTGCTCAATTGGTATATTGGTATCAAAATAATGTAGTCATAAAAGTCATGTAAGTGGCATATTTCCTGCTTGATTTGTCTGTGTGAACTATTATTAACAGGAACATGGCTCATTATTTAACAGGACTTTATGTGTGTGGCACCAAAAGGTAAAAAAGCATACTGTTTTAATTATTTCCGTGCAGATTATATATTTCACTTCATAAGTCTACAACCATATCATCTGTTAGTTCAGTAGCTTTATATGTGTGATCCAACCCACAGAAATGTAAAAAAAAATAATTGAATAAGAATTTATAAGCTTTGAAACAGGTTGGCTGAACTTTTCTGGTGTAGATATTTTGGCTTTCAGCCCAATCATTTGACTTCTTGGAATAGTCCTGGAGGTCATTAGTTTACAGAGGTAATATTTTCACCTTTAAACTCATTTTACTTTGAGGTGAAAATGTTCATTCTTAAAGCATGGGAGAATAATACTTAATCCCACTGTCTTGTTAACGTCTTGGGTTTATGTCTTCAGCTTTTTTTTTTACAGATGACTGACTGACCTGTACATGAAGATTAGGTAATTGGTTTAACAATTGAGACAGACTATGATTTTAGGAATTGTTCTAATTATGCTTCACAGACTATAAAGCAGATTTTTTAAACACTTGTTCTGAGTTGCCAAGACATATCCAAGATTTGGATTAGTTCTCAGTAACACAGATTAAACTTTGAAAATATAGCTAGCAATAATGAATCTGTCCATGTCTGATCAGCAGTTTGTCAGCCCTTTGATATTCTCCAAGGTTTTTAAATTAAGTGGGGATGATATACAGTCCTCAATATTGAAATTGCAACAGCAAGAAAAAAAAAGTTGTGGAATTGTGGAAATCACAGGATTGATAATGATATGCAAATGATGAATAAATCAAAGCAACATTTTCAAAAACATCTCAATTTTAATCATTATCAAGTATGATTGCCACATGCAATGATTTATACACTTACATGTATTGGCATGCCATTAATGAAGTTGTTAATGGTTGTCTAAGGAATGTTTTACCACACTGAATGCAATTGGGCATGCAAATCCTCAAGATCTGATGTTGGCAACTGCCTTTGCAATTACAGACCAATAATGTAGGCTCTGCTGGAGAAGTGAATCTTATAAGCATCACAATTTCAAGTGTTGATGCAGCAAACAGGAAGGCACGTGGCAAGTGAGGACTTGGCACACTAGGAAGCTCAGGAGTACCAGGACAGATGAATGCAAGCGCAAACACAAAAAGCATAGATGGTGGAGCACACCAAACATAGGACTAGAGTTTCAATCTCAATCCCAAGACACAGGTGTGTATCTTAATAGGCCTTAAAAAGGTCTAGGTAGATGATGTCATTGATCCCCACTGGGCAACTTGCAATACCCGAAATGGAGCACAAGAGAGAGCAGCAAACCTAGGGAAAGGAAGCAGAACACAAGATACCTGGGACAGGTGTGCAGCATGTACTTGAAGGGCGACAAGTCAGAGACCCTGTGAATTCCATAAATTCACATATTTTCCTTCTTGGAGTTACAATCTCAATGTTAAGGTGCATATTTAAATGCTGTTGGAGGTTTGTATTAACATTTTTCTTTAGTAGAATAAAACTTACTGACTTCTAGGCAAATATTTCAGGCAGAAATATTCACAATATCTATGGGGCCAGACCTTACCTCTTTATAAAGCAGAAATGCTGAGTAACTGTTAATTCTTGGACAGTGCATAAAAATAGGGTACTTTTTAATTGTCCATAAAAGATAATAAATAACATAAAAGATAAATAAAGATGTTTGTGATTTTTTGAAGTTGGAGAAACTTGTACAGATTGTTGTAATTCAAATTATTAACCTTTCACAGTTAAAATTAATAGGTTTATATCAATAATCCAAAATATAGCTAAGTATTAAATCTAATTGTTCTCTCTTATTATGACTTTCCAATGTGCCCACAACAATATTGTCTGTCTATGACTTTTGGTTAAATTGTTCAGAAAAAATGATGGTTGACAGCCCTCGATGCAAGGATCTGCTTTTGAGATCTCTGAGAGAAAATACCTAGCCCAGTTTTTATCATCCCCTGTGCTATTAAAGGGAATCTGTCACCCCAAAAATGCCATATCAAGTAAAGATATGGCTGAATAGAGCGTCCCATAACTAAGCTAACGGTGGGTATCATATATCATGATACCCCCATTTTCATAGCAAAATACCTTTTTAAAGTTGGTGATTGAACGTGTCAATCACTGCAGTCAGGTCGGGAGGGCGGCGGTTTTCATGTCCTCCCCGCCCCGCTCCTCGTCATCTGTTGCGTATTGCCTTCTGTGAATACCACAGACGGCGATAGGTTCCCGCAATTGCGCAATTCAAAATTCTGCCCGGCGCATGCGCAGTATGCTTTGCCCAGCAGTGGGCAAAGCATAAAATGACTACAGTGCATGCGCTAGTCTTTCCTTGCCCCGGAAATTACTGCTTGCCTTGGACGACTTCCGGGGCAAGGAAAGACTAGCGCATGCGCTGTAGTCATTTTATGCTTTGCCCACTGCTGGGCAAAGCATACTGCGCATGCGCCGGGCAGAATTTTGAATTGCGCAATTGCGGGAACCTAACGCCGTCTGTGGTATTCACAGACGGCGATACGCAACAGATGACGAGGAGCGGGGGCGGGAGGACATGAAAACCGCCGCCTTCCTGACCTGACTGCAGTGATTGACACATTCAATCACCAACTAAGCTATTTTGCTATGAAAACGGGGGTATCATGATATATGATACCCACCGTTAGCTTAGTTATGGGACGCTCTATTCAGCCATATCTTTACTTGATATGGCATTTTTGGGGTGACAGATTCCCTTTAAGAAGGGAGAAAATTTAATACATTCTAGAGATGATCAAATTGATTAGATAAAAACCTAATTTGAGTTGAATTGTATGAAATTTGTATATCCCAAAGAATTTGAATAATATGCTATGTGATTTCCTTGAAACACTAATTGCAATCCCAGCCACCCTTTTACACATTGCAGAAGATTGCTTCTCCACAGAAGGCTTATATCTAAAGTGTGACTGCACAGACTTCCATTTAATGTGTTTCACATCACATGGTATAGCACATCCAATAAGGTTGGAATATCATAGCTTAGATAGGAGTTTAGACTAGGAATTCAGCATCAGCAACCATTTTAGTTTGATTTAAAATAGAAAGAGGGTGTTATAAATCACAGCTCAGCAATAGAGACAGTAAAAGAAAGCACTAAAACATTGGACAAATACTCCAAACAGAAATATGATAAGATCAATAGTCTGGGAATGTTATTGATTCAATTGATAGGGGAATAAAAAGATGCCAGGCTTAGCATGATGATCAGTGATATGGTGTAGATGAAATTTGCCCTACTGCATTTGAATTAAAATGACACATTTACTGTATTTTCTTCATTCAGTATGCAATAAAAAATCTGAAATCAATGTCAGATGGTGTGCTTGTTTGTTAAAAGCAACTTTAGTGAGTTTTTGCATTTTTTGTGCAAATTGTCTATTCAGTGAGGAAGTGGACTAGAACTCTAGGGCCACCTATAGAAGTCAATGTTGACCCTTTAACGAGACTTGATGACTTAGGATAAAACCAGAATCTCAGTTTGCAGACAATGTGTTTTGGGGTACTGCCCCTCGTCAGTGCAAAGTGTGAGATCTTGTTTGGCTGTGTGAGAGGAGTCAGACTGGGATCCAAGGGGTATTGTTTCTTCATTACTATAAGGTTTAAGAAATCTATGGTAAAGAAAAAAGTGGCAATGACAATGAACAGCCTGCCTTATCACAAAAGACTAAAATTAATAATCTTTGAACCATTTTTATTCTTAAAAAAACCTGAAAAGTCTGTCAGTGCATTGTGTTATTAAATGAGTTGTTTGTTAATATCGGTTTATGGCGAGGACACTTTAAAGTAAACTTGTCAGCAGGATTTTGCTAGGTAAACCAAAGGCATTGGCAGGTTGGAAGTGTTAAACTGATTACAATGATACCCAGGGGGAAGAAATCTGTCTTGTGGTTCTTGTGTAATCAGTGCTGGAAGCTTCCAGTTAATGAGATGCCCATGCTCAATGGCGTGACTGGAGGAAGAGTCTTATCTTCCTGCTCTAAGCCAGAGAAACCGAGGAAAGACACAAACATGTTCCTCATCATAGACACAGAGAGAGAGACAAACTGATTGTGCTCTGAGGCGGAACTGTAGGCAGAGTCTTATCTTCCTGCTGTAAGCCAGAGAAACCAAGGAAAGATGTGCCCACAGGCCGCCACAAAGCACACACAGTCTGTTTCTCTGTCTCTGATGGGGAACATCTGGTTTCTCTGGCTTACAGCAGGAAGATAAGACCATGCCTACAGTCCCGACCCAGAGCACAGGCATGTAATTAACTGAAAACTTCTAATAACAATTACACAAGAACCACAAGATGGATTTCTTCACCCCAGGTATAATTTTAATCAGTTTAACACTGAGAGACACCAAATTTTTATCCAATATAGATTCGGCCATAAAGCAAAAGCTATAATATAACTGCAAAGAAAGAAGCTTTATATGCCACAATGTATCATTTAAAATAGTAAATTTTTATTAAACCAACTTTTTAAAAAATCTATTAAAAGATAGATAAAAAATACCACAGCTACAGAACAATTTTACGTGGATGACCTGGGGGTACTAATGGTCATCACAGAGTGATATTACACAAACAAGTAAGCACAAATCATGACTTATATAGTAGTTTTATATTATGCACAATATCATGTTTATAATTCGTAATAAAAATAGAGAAACCTCAATGTATCAGGGAACAAATAGAAAAGACATGCTGCCATGTCACATACCACAGTATACGTAAATAGATGGCAAAGATCCACAATACAGTATGAAGTACATGAAAGTGTCCAGTAGAATTAGCATAGCAGTGTAAATCCCTTTAGTAACAACAATATAGGGCATGCACAAAGATCCCATATGGTGACACAATGAAAAATGCCTGCATGATAGACCAAATGCATATAATGGTATAATTATCTGAAAGTAAAACCCTGGAACCCACCACTGCACATCAGTTTAACACTGCCAAAATTAAAATTCCTGTAGTTTACTTAGCAAACTCCTGCTGACGGGTTTGCTTTAACATTAATATGGCTTTATTTGAGCTGAAGAACATAGTAGCATAGTAACATAGTTATTAAGGTTGAAGGAAGACTTTAAATCCATCTAGTTCAACCCATATCCTGTCCTAACCTGCCCTAACATGTTGATCCAGAGGAAGGCAAAAAAAAAACAAGTTGCAAACAGTAAGATTCACATTGGGGAAAAAAATTCCTTCCCGACTCCACATACGGCAATCAGACTAGCTCCCTGGATCAACTCAATATCTAGGAAACTAGTGAATATAGCCTGTAATATTATACTTTTCAAGAAAGGCATCCAGTCCCTTCTTAGATTTTAGTAGGGAATCACTCATTACAACATTAGACGGCAGAGAGTTCCATAGTCTCACTGCTCTTACAGTAAAGAATCTGCGTCTGTGATTATAGCTAAACCTTCTTTCCTCCAGACGTAGAGGATGCCCCCTTGTCCCCGTCACAGGTCTAAGAGTAAAAAGATCACTAGAAAGGTCTTTGTACTGTCCCCTCATATATTTATACATTGTAATAAGATCACCCTAAGCCTTCATTTTTCCAAACTAAATAACCCCAAGTGTAATAACCTGTCTTGGTATTGCAGACCCCCAGTTCTCTAATAACCTTGGTCGCTCTTCTCTGCACCCGCTCCAGTTCATCTATGTCTTTCTTATACACCGGAGACCAGAACTGCACACAGTATTCTAAGTGTGGTCGCACCAGTGACTTGTATAGAGGTAAAATTATGTTCTCCTCATGAGCATCTATGCCTCTTTTAATGCATCCCATTATTTTATTTGCCTTTGCAGCAGCTGCCTGACATTGGCCACTAAATGTGAATTTGTTGTCCACCCATACCCCCAGGTCTTTTTCAGTGACAGTTTTGCCCAGTGTTTTACAATTAAGCACATAATTATACATCTTGTTTGTTCTACCCAAGTGCATGACCTTACATTTATCCCCATTAAAGCTCATTTGCCATTTATCAGCCCAAGATTCTAGTTTACATAAATCCTCCTGTAATATAAAATTGTCCTCCTCTGTATTTATTACCCTGCAGAGTTTTGTGTCATCTGCAATTATTAAAATACTACTCTGTATGCCCCCTACAAGGTCATTAATAAATATGTTAAAGAGAAGCGGCCCCAATACTGACCCCTGCGGTACCCCACTGCTAACCTTGACCAGTCTGTGTGTTCTCCATTAATAACCACCCTTTGTTACCTATCCATGAGCCTGTTCTTAACCCACTTACACATATTTTGCCCTATCCCCATTGTTCTTATTTTATGTATCAACCTTTTGTGTGGCACCGTATCAAAAGCTTTTGAGAAGTTCATGAACATCACGTCCACTGCGTTCTCTTTGTCCACTCCGGAACTTACCCCTTCCTAAAAGCTTATCAGATTAATCTGACAAGAACGGTCCCTCGTAAACCCATGCTGATACTGTGTCATGAGGTTATTCAGCCTCAGATACTCCAATATAGCATCCCTTAAAAAACCCTCCAAGATTTTACCCACAGTAGATGTTAAGCTCACTGGCCTATAATTTCCTGGTTCAGTTTTTGCCCCTTTTTGAATATTGGCACCACATTTGTTATACACCAGTCCTGTGGTACAGACCCCGTTATTATGGAATCTTTAAAAATTAAAAATAATGGTCTATCTATGACTGTACTTAATTCCTGCAGTACTCCGGGGTGTATCCCATCTGGGCGTGGGGATTTGTCAATTTTAGTGATTTTTAGATGCCGCCGTACTTACTGCTGGGTTAAGCAGGTGACATTTAATGGAGAAATTTTTTTATCTCTGATCATGTTATCTGTCATGGGATTTTCTTGTGTAAATACAGTTGAAAAAAAGGCATTTATCATATTGGCTTTTTCGTCATCCTCATCCACCATTTCACCCAGACTATTTTTAAGTGGACCAACACTATCATTTTTTAATTTCTTGCTATTTATGTAGTTATAGAATATTTTGGAATTATTTTTACTTTCTCTGGCAATGAGTCTCTCAGCCTCAATCTTTGCTGTCTTGATTTGCTTTTTACAGAATTTATTCAGTCTTCTGTATTTATTTAATGCCTCATCACTACCTACTTGCTTTAATTCCCTAAACGCTTTCTTTTTGTCCCTTATTGCGCCCTTACAGCTCTATTTAGCCATAGTGGTTTCCTCCTAATTCTAGCATGTTTATTCCCATAGGGTATATACTGTGCACAGGTCCTATTCAGGATACTAATAAACGTCTCAAATTTTCTTTGTGTAATTTTATGTCTCAGGATATTGTCCCAGTTTATTGCACCAAGATCATCTCTCATCCGTTGGAAATTTGCCTTCCTAAAGTTTAGTGTCCTTGTAACCCCTCGACTACACATCTTATTAAAGGATACATGAAAGCTTATTATTTTGTGATCACTATTACCCATGTGACCCCCAACCCGTATATTTGATATGCGGTCTCTCCTGTTGGATAATATTAGGTCTAGCAGTGCCCCCCCTCTTGTTGGGTCCTGAACTAGTTGTGAAAGGTAATTGTCTCTCATAGTTGTCAAATACCTATTACCTTTGCTGGAACTGCAGGTTTCTGTTCCCCAATGTATTTCAGGGTAGTTGAAGTCCCCATAATAATGACTTCTCCAAGAAACTGAAAGGGGTTGAATACAGTCTTTGAAGACCTTTTCTTTGTATTCACTTTAAATTTATTAGGCACAATCAAATTTAAAAAAAAAATTCACTGAACTTGACGTATTCAATTTTTAGAGGTTCTACTGTATTATCTCCTGTATATTTTCCTGTCCAAGGAAACTGCCTTGTTGCTAAACCAAACAAAAATGATGATCCCGCCGTACTTATGTATATTGTTATCTCTGTGTTATATCACATGCCATTTTATAGTAGTATTTGGTGTTGGATAATGGTACTTTCAACTGCACACAAATACACAACTGTTCTGATTGTGCTTTGCCTTTTTGATTTGGGTTTATCCAGATAGTCAATAATCCTCAACTTGAATGTCTTTTTCTGTTAGTTAATTTACTTAACCTAGTGCTCAAGCTGCTCAATTTTGTATGACAGAACACTTTGGTGACAGCAATACTTGTATATAGCTTTCTATTCTAGTACATTGTAGGTTGAAACTGCCGTTGTAATAAACTAAAATATGAACAAAATTCCTTTGAAGTTTTCATCTTCTAATATTACAAATAGAATGACTAAAAAAAATCAGTATAGCATCTCAGTAATAATGGTAATTCCACTACTCAATTTACAGTTCAAGATCTGGGAAACACTAAACATTGGTGGCTCTCCAAAGCTAAGAGTATTTTATAGCCCCGTCAGTTGATATCAAAAGCCAGAAAAATGTCAACAGATATTTTTTCAAAGCACTTTCAAATCTACTTTTAAAAATATTGGGACTTATGTGCCAGCAGATTTTTGGTAATCCTTGGCAAGTAGAACTCTGTATATTATTCAGTCTAGACCCTTGGCATATAGGATGTTTCCATTTTTTTCATTTGTATTATCTGAATTGCTTTCGCCTTGAAACTATGAGATTGAAATATAATTTTGAAAACAATCATTTAGTTTTGTGATCAAATCTCTGTATAAAAAAATCATTGTGATCGTTGAACAGAAACACATGCAAAAAGATAACAGTGTCTAAAAACCCCTAAACTAAAGCACTACTGCAGCATTTTTTTATTGCAGCGGTGGAGTGGTTATTCTAATCTAAGGTTTCTGACCCTACTCTCATACTTACCTGTCGCCATCTTCATCTTCTATCGCCGCCACTTCCATTGATCTCCAGCAGTTTGTAACCTGTCGGATGGCTCTAGTGTTTGCTGCAGGTCACTTTTCAATGCAAGTCTATGAAAGCCTTATTCTGACTCTCGTAGACTTGCGTTGTTAGCTTGTCACTGTCTACTTCTGACTTTTGGCCAATCAGAAGTTGCAGTCACAAGATGGCGAAGACAAAAAGTGAAAACGCCAGCGAGTAAGTATAAAACTATGGTCAGGGACCTTACATTAGAAGCTCCAACATAGTAACATAGTAACATAGTTATTAAGGTTGAAAAAAGACTTTAAGTCCATCTAGTTCAACCCATATCCTATCCTAACCTGCCCTAACATGTTGATCCAGAGGAAGGCAAAAAAAACCCATGTGGCAAACAGTAAGCTTCACATTGGGGAAAAAAAATTCCTTCCCGACTCCACATACGGCAATCAGACTAGCTCCCTGGATCAACGCAATATCTAGGAAACTAGTGAATATAGCCTGTAATATTATACTTTTCAAGAAAGGCATCCAGTCCCTTCTTAAATTTTAGTAGGGAGTCACTCATTACAACATTATACGGCAGAGAGTTCCATAGTCTCACTGCTCTTACAGTAAAGAATCTGCGTCTGTGATTATGCTTTAACCTTTTTTACTCCAGACGTAGAGGATGCCCCTTTGTCCCCGTCACAGGTCTAAGAGTAAAAAGATCATTAGAAAGGTCTTTGTACTGTCCCCTCATACTGTATATTTATACATTGTAATACGATCACCCCTAAGCCTTCGTTTTTCCAAGCTAAATAACCCCAAGTGTAATAACCTGTCTTGGTATTGCAGACCCCCCAGTTCTCTAATAACCTTGGTCGCTCTTCTCTGCACCCCCTCCAGTTCAGCTATGTCTTTCTTATACACCGGAGACCAGAACTGCACACAGTATTCTAAGTGTGGTCGCACCAGTGACTTGTATAGAGGTAAAATTATGTTCTCATCATGAGCATCTATGCCTCTTTTAATGCATCCCATTATTTTATTTACCTTTGAAGCAGCTGCATGACACTGGCCACTAAATGTGAGTTTGTCATTAAGCCATACACCCCGGTCTTTTTCAGTGACAGTTTTGCCCAGTGTGTTACAATTAAGCACATAATTATACGTCTTGTTTGTTCTACCCAAGTGCATGACCTTACATTTATCCCCATTAAAGCTCATTTGCCATTTATCAGCCCAAGCTTCTAGTTTACATAAATCCTCCTGTAATATAAAATTGTCCTCCTGTGTATTTATTACCCTGCAGAGTTTATTGTCATCTGCAAATATTGTAATACTACTCTGTATGCCCTCTACAAGGTCATTAATAAATATGTTAAAAAGAAGTGGCCCCAATACTGACCCCTGTGGTGCCCCACCAGTCTGAGTGTGCTCCATTAATAACCACCCTTTGTTTCCTATCCATGACCCAGTTCTTAACCCACTTACACATTTTTTCCCCTATCCCCATTGTTCTCATTTTATGTATCAACCTTTTGTGTGGCACCATATCAAAAGCTTATGAAAAGTCCATATACACCACTTTCACTGGCCTATAATTTCCAAGTTCAGTTTTTGTCCCCTTTTTGAATATTGGCACCACCTTTGCTATATGCCAGTCCTGTGGTACAGACCCCGTTATTATGGAATCTTTAAAGATTAAAAATAACGGTCTATCTATAACTGTACTTAATTCCTGCAGTACTCGGAGGTGTATCCTAACCGGGCCTGGGGATTTGTCAATTTTAGTGATTTTTAGACGCCGCCGTACTTACTGCTGGGTTAAGCAGGTGACTTTTAATGGAAATTTTTTTTTATCTCTGATCATGTTATCTTTCATGGGATTTTCTTGTGTAAATACTGTTGAAAAAAAGTCATTTTGCATATTGGCTTTTTCCTCATCCTCATCCACCATTTCACCCGGATTATTTTTAAGGGGACCAACACTATCATTTTTTAGTTTATTGCTATTTATGTAGTTAAAGAATATTTGGGGATTATTTTTACTTTCTCTGGCAATGAGTCTCTCGGTCACAATCTTTGCTGTCTTGATTTGCTTTTTACAAAATTTATTTAATCTTCTGTATTTATTTAATGCCTCCTCACTACCTACTTGCTTTAAATCCCTAAACGCTTTCTTTTTGTCCCTTATTGCGCCCTTACAGCTCTATTTAACCAGAGTGATTTCCTCCTAATTCTAGCATGTTTATTCCCATACAGTATATATTGTGCACAGGTCCTATTCAGGATGATAATAAACGTCTCCCATTTTCTTTGAGTATTTTTATGTCTCAGGATATCGTCCCAGTTAATTGCACCAAGATCATCTCTCATCCGTTGGAAATTTGCCTTCCTGAAGTTTAGTGTCCTTGTAACCCCTCGACTACACATCTTATTAAAGGATACATGAAAGTTTATTATTTTGTGATCACTATTACCCAAGTGACCTCCAACCCTTATATTTGATATGCGGTCTGGCCTGTTGGTTAATATTAGGTCTAGCAGTGCCCCCCCTCTTGTTCGGTCCTGAACTAGATGTGAAAGGTAATTGTCTCTCATAGTTGTCAAAAACCTATTACCTTTGCTAGAACTGCAGGTTTTTGTTCCCCAATGTATTTCAGTGTAGTTGAAGTCCCTCATACTGTAATAATGACTTCTCCTTGAGTCGCTGCTTCATATATTTGCTTTACGAGGAAATTCTCCATTGCTTCCATTATTTTTGGAGACTTATAACAAACCCCTATCAGTAATTTATTAATTTTTCCCCCTCCCCTTATCTCCACCCACAGGGACTCTACATCTTCAACCAGGCGCTAAAAGCAAACCCTGCTGGATGGGTGCGTTAAGATTTTGGTTGACTATTATTTTATTAAATTATGTAAAATAATTCTTCTTTTATTTTTAATATTTTTTTCCAAAAGATCATTGCGCTAAAGAACATCTGGATCTCAAAGATTCACAAGGAGAATCAGTACGTACTATGATTAATTTATTTAAGACATAATTGTATGTGATAAAGGCAGAATTGTAATCTTGGTAAAAAAACGGTGCAGCTTAAGAAGCTAATAATAGAGATCTCCGAAAAATGTGGCCACCCAAACACAGCAGAATAATTAAATTTGAGATTTTGTTTCTCAACCTTTATATACAATATCCAACTTTTTGTTGTTAAATTCATCTTTTGAGTGTAACACTGTTTGGCAGGATAACTCTGTAAGGAATGTTAACTACCATTTCAGGAATTGTTTCAACACATCTATACTAATCAGATATATATTCAAAGTACTAACTTTCAATGTCGGGAAGAAACAACGTAAAAAACTTTGATACAAAAGGATGTAACAGTTTTCTTTCAAACCTCAGCATGTAGTCATTTGTTATAAAACTCAAACATGACAGCTTATTGTATAGATGATTGTAAAAATGAAACCACATAATACTTCTCTAATTCTGTTTGGTGTTGGTATAGCTACATATTATGATATAGCAGCGAGCAGCTTAAACACAATTACTATTGTGTATGAATGGACCGCCAAGGTCAAACCTCATTTGTCAGAACATGTTCTCTGTGTATTAAACATTTTAAATTAAACACTAAAAACAATAAAATTGAGTGAAAGGGAGAGTATAGAAATGCCACCATTACTGTGTGGTCTAACTGTATCCCCAAGAACGTTATATGGATATTTGCAGTTTTCACAAAGAAAAAAATTAAACTATGTATCATTTGCATTTTTCAAGTTACCTTTTATATGTTCTGTACTATTCTTTTTTATGCTTAATTCTTTAAAATGAATATATGGTTTATTCATTTTTTACAAAATCAGAAATGCTCTTTCATTTTGTTCACTTTTTTTGCAACCCTTTAGTGCAAAAACTTATATATTTTACTTAAATGTCACTCACAATAGCATGCATAAATTAAATCTGACTTAAAAAAGGCACAAATGAAAAGAAAATGTAAAAATAGTGTGAGTGCACTGAGTGTGCTATTTCTTTTTGAAGTAATATGCATTATACTGAGAAACGTTACTATCTGCACACAAACTATTAGTGTAAGATAACTGTCTTAGGCCTCTTTCACACATTAGGTTTTCGCCGTCAGACGAGTTCCAGCATTTTTTCTTAAAACTGGATCCGGCAAAATCTAATGCCGGATCCGTTTTTTTCTCATTGACTAACATTAGCGCCGATCGCGTCACATGGCCTTGTGGCACGTCCGTTTTTTGCAGGATCCGGCTAATTGTCTCATTCCGGCGTCTGGAAAAAACAGCTACTGTAAAGTTTTCTGACTCCGGCGAAAAAGCTCCGGCGCTTCCGGCTTTTTGTGACAATGAAAGTCTATGAGCGCCATCTGAGCATGCTCTCTGTAGCCCAGCCCACAGCAAACCTATAAACCATGCCAGTGGGACCACCCTCAGCCATAACCATGCAGCCAGCCAAGAGGACAGGAGCCAGCTGGAGGAGAGGACAGGAGGAGACTAGACCAGCACCACCACCACCAGCACCACCCCAAGACATTTTGGCCATGATGCAGCCGGGAGCAGAAGGCAGACGGTAAATATCACAGACAACCCCTTTCAGTCAGGGCCATGCAATATCAATTTATTCATGGCCTTTTTTTCTCTTTATTCCACAGCACAAGCTGCCCAACAGCAGCATCATCACCAGCAGCACCTACACCACCAGGACTCCAACAAATGCAGCTGATGATGGAGAGTATGGGAGCAGAGGCCAGACGGTAAATATCACACACAACCACTTTCTGCCATGGCCATGCAATATCAATATATTCATGGCCTTTTTTTCTCTTTATTGCACAGCAGAAGCCATCCCTCAACTCCTGCAGCAGCACCCCAAGATACAGAGCCTGGGTGTGAGCAGGACATGATGTCAGCAGACACCAGATGGCAAATATCACTCACAAACCCTTCCAGCCAGGGCCGTGCAATATCAATATATTCATGGCCTTTTTTCTCTTTATTCCACAGCAGAAGCCGTCCCTCAACTCCTGCAGCAGCAGCAGCACCCCAAGATACAGAGTCTGGGAGTGAGCAGGACACGATGTCAGCAGACGCCAGATGGTAAATATCACACACAAACCCTTCCAGCCAGGGCCATGCAATATCAATATATATTTATGGCCTTTTTTCTCTTTATTCCACAGCAGAAGCCGCCTGACAATGCCGACAGCAGCAGCACAGCAGGACACGTCTTCTTCTTCTGGGAGCCCTCCCACGCATCGTCAGCGTTTACAGGTAAGCAGTATTTTTTTTTTCACAATCCATCTCTGTGATCTATATATTAATTGCATTACTTTTTATTTATACCAGGAAATTGAAGCTGAAGAGGAGCTCCCAGAAGAAGAACGAAGGGGTGGAGAGATACCCGGAGTGGGCTCGCAATTCGTAAGTTTCCTGCATGCGTCGCTGAAACACAACATCACACTACACACAACACATAGAAAACAATTTAGTACAGACATCACACTGCACCCAAACACATATGCCTACATCCAAGCACATAATTTTTTTTTTTTATAGTCTTCTGAATCTGGTGCTCGGCAAAGAGGTCCTCGCAGTGCCTCCCAGGGTCGTCGGCGTGAGCGACGCGGCGGTCACCATCATGTATCTTTTTTTTTTAAAAAAAAAAACATTTTTGCTTTATTTTTTTTCCATTTTATTTTTTTTCCTTGGTAGTTTGGAGACTAATGTATATTTTTTTCTCTTTTTCTTTAACAGGCTTCACAGCGTGCTCCAAACTCTGACGTTCAGGAGGGGGTGATGAACGTAGACCTCCTAATCGATCTGGTGAGAGAAAGAGAGCCACTGTGGAACATGGGGGACCGCCGCCATGCTGATGTCATAGTGACCCATTGGCTCTTGGAGGAAATCTTTTCACAACTTGAGGACGGATGGGAGGACCTCGATGCTCGGGCCCGGAGTAAAATGCGTAAGTATACACAGTTCAGGTTGCTGGATGTAAAGCAGTGTTTCCCAAACTCCAGTCCTCGTGGCCCTCATTGGTCATGTTTTCAAGATTTCCTTTTGTGCAACACTATGGAAATCCTGAAAACATAACCCTTGGGGGCCTGAGGACTGGAGTTTGGGAAACACTGATGTTGTATATTAACCAATTTGTGCTTTCTCGTTTCAGGGGAGAGAATTGTGAAGCGGTGGCGGTCTGTCAGGGATCGCTTCAAGAAGGAGTTCAACAAGGAGATGCCGGCCCCGAGTAGATCTGGAGGACGCAGGAGCAAGTACAAGTACGCACAAGCACTGTCGTTCCTCCGGACAACAATGGTCACCAGAAGGTAAATATTACACACCCCATGTAAAAAAAAAATGCTAACATGTCTAACTAATTTTTTTTTCAGCCAGGGCCATTCAATATCAGTATATTAATTGTATTTTTTCTCTTTATTCCACAGAACGGTGACCAGCACTCGGGAGCCTGCAGAGTTGGACCCTTCTGTAGCGATCCCTCAGGAGTCCGCCACCGAGGGACACTTCGACAGCCCCAGCCCATCCGCACCTTCCCAGCCTTCCCAGACACGTGAACCCTCTGTCCCCTCCACCAGCACTGGAGCATCATGGCCGAGTGCATTGCATGAGGCTACTGGTCAGGATATAGCTTTCCCTTTACCCCATCCTTCTGCCGCTGCCACCTCTAGTACACCTGTGGCTACTGGGCGGCTGCGGCAGAGGGGTCAGGAAACGAGCTATGCGCCCGAATTCTTGCATCTTAATGCATCGTTTCAGAACTGTCTTAAAGTCTTGTCAGAGCAAATGGCTGCAGGCTTTAATCAGCTCAACTCCAGCATTCTGGAGATTAAGACAATTCTGCAAACCATGCATTCAGAAGCAAGAAGTTCACCAAACCACAGTTTTTTCCGGTCTGTAGCCGAGCACATGGATACACTATCTCCTAGCCAGCAGATGCATGTAATGCATACTTGCCACGCTGCTCTAGTGCAGGTTACCTCTCAACCTCCTACACCCACCCCAGTCGTTCCTCCCACACCTTCCCCCCCTCCAGCCACCGTCCCTCCTCCCCCTCCTATTCAATACCAGCAACCTCCCCGGTACCAACAACCTCCCCAGTACCAACAACCTCCCCACTTCCAGCAACCTCCCCCTTCCAACAATCTCCCTCCTTCCAGCAACCTCCCCCCTTCCAACAACCTCCCCACTTCCAACAACCTGCCCCATACCAACATCCTTCCCTGTACCAGTTCCCAACCACATCTGCTTCTCTACTCCCTGCACAATCCTCCTCTCCACCACCCACCTGTTCTGCCTCCCACCTCTCCACCCATTCCATTTCCTTTTCCACCTCTTCACCACTTTTACCTGATCCTTCCCCACCACCATCCCAGTCCACTCTCCACACTCCCACTGTCGAAGGGTCCCACAGCCCCTCCAGTAGTATCTTCATGCCACAGTACACAAATTTGTAGATGCGTTAATTTATTTCTAAAATTTTCTTTATTAAAAAAAATTCTTTGACATAGAAAAAAAAAATATTTCACATTGAAAAAAGTTAATAAAGATTTCACATTGAAAAAAGTTAATAAAGATTTCACATTGAAAAAATAGTTATATATGTTATTAAACATTTTAATACAATAAATGTAAAATTGTTTGATTAAAATTGTTGTCTGTCATTTATTTCTAAGGTACAATAAAGGTAAAATGTATTTGGTATACAAAACCAGGTACATAACTTTGGGTAAAACGTAAAATAATTTTACCTTTTGGTCAAAGTTGTGTCCCTGGTTGTGTATTAGCCAAAGTATTTCACCTTTTAACCAAAGTTCTGTACATTGTTAGGTAATCCCCAGCAAGGTACAGAACTTTGGTTAAAAGGTGAAATACTTTGGGTAATACACAACCAGGGACACATCTTTGGCCAAAATGTAAAATACTGTACATAATCCACAACAAGGTAGACAACTTTGGTTGGCAAAGGTAAAATAAAGGTAACATTTATTGTGGATACAAAACCAGGCACATAACTTTGGGTAAAAGGTAAAATAATTTTACCTTTTGGCCAAAGTTGTGTCCCTGGTTGTGTATTAGCCAAAGTATTTCACCTTTTAACCAAAATTCTGTACATTGTTAGGTAATCCCCAACAAGGTACAGAACTTTGGTTAAAAGGTGAAATACTTTGGTAATACACAACCAGGGACACAACTTTGGCCAAAAGGTAAAATACTGTACATAATACACAACAAGGTACACCACTTTGGTTGGCAAAGGTATACTGTGGGTACACAAGGTACAAAGGTCACAGAGCAATTTATTAAACTCTGTCATCCTGCCAGTCTAGTCTTCCTTCAGGGGACATAAAGTATTCAGCAAATTTGTCCCTCATTCGGGAAATAGTCACAGAACTTCTATTGGTAACGTTCTGGTAATCATGCAAGGTGGTTTCTTCAGAGTGGTCCTCAATGGAAATCTGCTCCTTGCTACAAAATTGTGTAGAACCACACAAGCTTTGATAACCTCGTCCACAGTTTCAGTTTTTAGGTTGATCGCAGTCAATAGAACACGCCATTTGGCTGTCAGAATCCCAAAAGCGTACTCCACCATTGTTCTGGCTCTTGTGAGGCGGTAATTGAAAATTCTTTTTGTGTGTGTCAATCCTCTGCTGGAGTACAGTTTTAGCAGGTGTTCTGACAGCTGGAAGGCTTCATCCCCTACACAAACAAAAGGCATCGGTGGGCCAGATATTTGAGGCAGTGGTCTAAGGGCTGGGAACTGGAAGGTGTTTCCATACAGCTGACAACCCATTGCTGACAGTTTGAACACTTGAGAGTCATTGGAGCAGCCATAGGCCCCAATATCTTCAGCAATAAATTTGTATTCCGCATCAGCAATGGCCATGAGGACAATTGAAAAATATTTTTTGTAATAAAAAAATATTCGGATCCAGATCCTGCTGGCTTGACAATTCGGATGTTTCCCGTCCACAGCGCCCATTCAATTAGGAAACTGACATATTTGTTCAAAGTTTTCTGCAATTTCAATCCAACTCTCTGTTGTGGGCTCTGGTAGAAATTCCGCCACTAGACAGTCCCACAATGCACGGCATGTGTGCTTCACAATTCCAGAGATGGTGGAAATCCCAAGTCTGTACTGGAAATGGAGTGAGGAAAGAGATTCTCCAGTTGCAAGGAATCTGTGAATAAAAAAAAAAAAAGAGTTTCAAATCACAGCATTACATACCAGACATCAGCTATAACAATTGGAGATACTATAAAAAAAATTATTTTTATAGTATCTCCAATTGTTAAAGCTGAGTCAGATGGCTGTATACAAACTACCAGCAACAACATTCCAGGACAAGTGTGCTCTCAAGCAAGCAGATCCAATAAATATGGCTTACCATAGAGTCACCATCAGACGCTCCGCCGGTGAAATGGAAAAGCGGAAATACATGTCCGATCTTCTTATGAGGTCTCCAATACGCTCCACCAAGAAATCAAAGTTCTCCATTTTCATGCGAACATATGCAAAACATTTTTGAGTGTTTCTTCATAGCTCCACGTATAGTGTAGAATACGCCCCACGCGTTATTCTCTGGGCTGTGATGGGGTGGATCCACAAACAGCGTCAGCGCTGACGCATGATGCGCTGCTGTATCTTTCTCTTCTTCTCCAGAACAATCGCTTTCAGACGATTCGCCTCCACTGTGAAAACCACCAAATTCTTCATAATGTTTCCTATCACAACGTCCATCTTCACCAGCCACTTGCTCTTCTCTCCAACCGGCACTTGCTCCTATACAACCAGATGGGCTGTAGGAACAGCGTATATATAGGTTTTCAGTAGCCAATCACGTTTGGAATCCCAAAAGGGGCGTTTTAAAAAACCGAATCCGTCATAATCTGTCGAAAAAACGGATAAAAAACCGGATGAACCGGATGAGACGGATCCGGTTTTCAGCCAGATCCACTCTACAAATCCGGCCAAAAACCGGATCCGTCTCATCTGGTTTTACATTAAAAAACCCGGATCCGGCGCTGCGGCGCAATGCAGCATAGCGCCTGACAGCGAAAACCTGATGTGTGAAAGAGGCCTTATAGTCTGCCATTTCTACTATTCAGGTGTTGTGTTGAAAAATTGGAATCCCAAAGTGTACTTCTCCATATGTAATTCTCATAAGTTGAAATGGAGATCTTGGAGTAGGCTGATGAGGATGAATTTTTGACAATGGTGAAGTCGAAGTTCCCAATAAGTGTATAGAATGTAACCAGCTGCATCACAGTTGGTGGCATACAGCTGGAATGTGTACCAGTCAGACTTGGACTGGCCCACAGGCGTAGAGGAGAATACTTCGGTGGGCCCCTGTGCAAGAGTGGGCCACCACTTCCTTTTTGAGCAGTACATGGCACTATATACTTGAAGTACTATGTACAGACAAAGGCAGCATCTTATCCATTTCACAATGTACCCATTTCATTATTATATACATTTGTGATTGAGAATATTGACATATATGCATCAAGATGAAAAGTGGGGCCCTGGAGTTGGTTACTGATGGGCCCTTGGCACCCCAGTCCTACACTGGTACTGGTCGGTTCTGCTCATTGATTGTGACGTCACAGTCTGCAGAGTGTCCTGCTGGTATTGTGCTCTTAGCCTAAAGTATAAGTCCGGAGCTTTTCCTAATATATACTTTAACAGTTTCCTAGGCCCCATTCAGTGGATGTAGGGAAAAGTTAGGCTCTTTTGGCTTCCTTGCAGATAGGGTTCTTCTGCGTTCTGTTTCTAACTGTGTAGTTATATGTGCCCATTGTCTTCTTTAAAAATGTTTAAATAAAATTTTAGATTTTTAATAAATGTTTATTGTTGATTATTTTGTCTCTGGCACTTCTTTTTTCATTGGTTATAACTGTATAGTAAAGCACAAAAGACTGTGGTTTCATAAACATGCATAATCATTTTTTTTGCAATTAGTTCTAAAGATGGGAGGGTGTCTAGGCATTTATCCTAACATAGGCCACTGTCAGGTGTGTACCTTCCTGAGTGTATGCACTTAATAGTGGCACTAAATACAGTGTGTCCCTTGTGAAAAACATTTTGTTACTGAACTATTTAATGCAATAATATCTTCAGATAATGTGTGCAAACTGTAAAGCGCTGCAGAATATGTTAGAGCTATATAAAAATAAAGATTATTATTATAGATATCATTAAATGGAAAAGGTTATGACAATTTTACTACTGAAACTAGTGATGTGGCTGTATAGATCCTAGCACAGGAAAAACAAACCTGTTTTGCTGTAATCTGAAGTGGTATCCATTTGCAAAACAACCTGAAAGAGTTGATGCTACCCAAGTGCCCCTTGTGCTCTTCTTTCCTAATTTGTGTGAGTAGTTAAAGCTTGAGTTCTCATCGCTTGCACATTAGATTGTTACAAAACAGGTATCATTTTAGTGTTGTACGAGAAGCTCTACGGCCAATAGTTTCAGTAGAAAAATCATCCTGACAAGTTTTCTATACTGGAAATCCATAATTTGGAAATCTTCATTTGACAGAATTTATTTAAAATGCATTGTGTGGATTGAACTATGCAAAATAAAAGAGGATACTATGTCATATGGGATGGCATTACACATAATAAGGGAGGACACTGTGTAATAAGGGATAGATGCTAAGTTTTAATTGATGTCGCTGTCGCTATAAATAGTAAGGCAACAATCAATGAGGAAACAAGAAGTGCTAAGAAAAAAATTAATACAAATTATATAAATCTTTATTAATGAATATTCTTAAAAAAAAGGAAAATGTTAATAGGCATTACTGAACCGTGCATCTGGTCGCTTGGTGAATGAGCCATTATGTATTTTCTTGATTTTATGTGCTGTTATTTGTATGTATTTTTGCATCAAAAGTACCATATTAATACCTGTGGGACTATTTGCAATAGTGCTGGCACCAAAGCTTTTCATCTCTTAAGGTTTTATCTGTGGTGTGATCATACATATATACCTATTTATTCTGTGTATGCACATTGACATCTACCTTTTTTTTTACTTTGGTACTTTACTGATACTTACCTTTTCTTAATATGGTAACCTTGTTTGGACATCCAGGTGCATACAATTTTAATCCTTTATAAATAATAAGGGAAAATATTACGTAATAAAGGACAGCTCTACAAAAATAAGGGATCACACTGTGTAATAGAGTACAGTGCAATACCTAAGGCAGGTTATATTAAAAGCAAAACTACTGCCACCATCATCTCTCTGCAGACCATACAGCGTAGATACAGACTATAGCTTTACATCATGTTACTTCTCATCTGTTGAGTCATTTTCTTTCTTTTCTTTATCACCTTCTCCAGAAGCAAATTACAGAAGGCCTGAAATTAACAAGGTAATATAAACAGTATATGCTTTCAAATAAAAAGTGCTGCTGCTATGTCCCTACATACAAATTTTGTTTACTCTTTCTTTATTAAGAGAATTTTCATTAAGATAGAAAAGAACAATAAAAAAATCTATAACATGAATACCGCCATGCAGGGCTAAATTGTGAGTTAGATATTAGTAGTAGATTACAAAACCATATAAAGAGTTCCTTTTTAACGTCCATATTAAATATGTGAGCAGAGGCTTCCTGTAATCACTGTTACATTCTAAGCATAAGTGTTTATTATATATGCATCAATAGGAACTTAGAGCATAAAATACTTCGCTCACAACTAGAAATGAGAGAATCTTTCAAAGTTCGGTTCAATTCGTCGAACATTTAGATGTTTGCCGAACAGTTCGACTAATGTATCTGAACCCCATTAAAATCAATGGCAGGTCAAACCAAACACATAGATAACACCTAAAGTGGTGACAAAAAGCTTCCCAAACAACTAAAATTAGGTCAGACAGCATGAAAAGTGGTATCAATTGACTCACAGTAGAAATCTGCAAATGGCACAGTAGCAGTCAGCCATGGGCCATGCATGAGGTATCAAGGTTCGGGGCCAGCATTTACAGCTTGGAACTGAAGTTTCACTGAGGACCTGGTGATTAAGGGAGCGGTATAATCCTTGTTAGCTGGGAGCTCTGATACCTCATGCCACACCTCTAAATTTTTTTATATTCCAGCCACACTCAGATGGCACAAACATAAGTTTCATTCAGTTCTATTTGTAGAAAAGCGTAAGGAAAGTAACACAGGTAGTTGACTGAAAGTGCAGGTCTGCCTGTGTGGGAGCCCCACTTATACAAGCAATACACACCCAACTTGGAGTCTCCACATTTCAAAAAAAATATTTGTAACATCAGCAGCAGCAACTGCAGGCACAGAAGCCAACACAAATTGGCACAGACTTCTTGAAGAAGAAATAGCGACTGGACAACTGGTACTGGGGGACTGCGACAGCCATCAACTAGGCCTAATGATTTTTAAGTGTAAATCTGGCCTTCTGATTTGTCACTGAAAGATAGTTTTATCACAAAGAATTAGGATTACTAATTGGGCCTTCTGGCTGCATCACAATATTAAGCCTAATGATTCTTAAGTGGTAATCTGGCCTTCTGATTTGTCACTGATAGTTTTATCACAAACTATTTGGATTAGCTAATTAGGCCTCTTGGCAGCACCCCAATATTAGGCTTAACAATTTTCAAATTGAAATCTGACCTTCTAATTTGTCACTGAAACAGTTTTATCACCAACTATTTTGTATTAGCTAATTGGGCCTCCTGGCTGCACCCCAATATTAGGCTTAACAATTTTTAAGTATAAATCTGGTCTTCTGATTCATCACTGAAACACAGTTTTATCCAAAAGATTTGGAGCAGCAAATGGGGTCTCCATAGACTGCCACACAGTTTTTGTTAGATGCTGGAAAATCAATTTCACACAGGACAGGATTCTATCTAGCTAAGGCTGGCTTCACACTTGCATTGTGCAGTGCTGGGATGGCAGCTTACTTCCTCCTTTCTTCCTCTGGTAAGCCCCGCCCACTGCCGCGCCTCTTCCGTCAGCTCTGCCTACGTCAGCATGCGTCCTGCGTACCCTATCTTTAACATTGGGTACGCAGGCCATGCGGATGTATGCTGACACATCTGTATGCGTTGTTTTGACGCTGCGCCGAGCTGCGCCAAGCGCAACATGTTGCATTTTGTTGCCGTTGGCGGGCGCGTCAAAACGACGCATGCGGATGCATCAGCATACATCCGCATGGCCTGCGTACCCAATGTTAAAGATAGGGTACGCAGGACGCATGCTGACGTAGGCAGAGCTGACGGAAGAGGCGCGGCAGTGGGCGAGGCTTACTGGAGGAAGTACACCGCCCTCCGCAGCCCTGCCGAATGCTAGTATGAAACTAGCCTAACTGGCAAGTTCACTTTCTGAAGCAGAAGCAGTAGCAAATGGCACCAGAAAAACAAGATATAAGCTTTTCATATGGAAAAGGACATGTGACAATCACAGAAGACATTGTGTCATGACGTTGTGGATGGTTTCTGCTCCCTGATTGGCTGCTGGAATCAACACACATACAGTTAAGGGGGAAAAAAAAGAGCCGCTTCTGTGACAACTCCACTTCCTCGCCCCTCATCAAACATGTCCCCCATCTCATTGCTCATCATACAGCCCCACTATCCTAGCCAAAGTAATAACAAAAGCATTAGTGGAAACGCAATGATTTATCGATCTGTGATAGAATTTCGCCGACTAAGTAAAAATGCTTGTGAGAATGAACGTTTGTGCTGAATTTGAGATTAGCAAACATTTTTTGAACAAGTTTGCTCATCTCTAGTTGTAAGATTTTTAGCCTGGTTTTCAAATTTGATATCAGATGAGCATATCCGCCTCATTCTAAGGAACTGACCAACTGGGACAGCTCTAACCATAGAATGATTATTTGCTGAATCAACATGCAATAATGCATGTGCAGACAATGATTTCCTGTAAACATTCGTCTGTATACAACGATGTTCGTCTATCTCAATAGTAATGTCCAGGAAATCAATTTTATTGCACTATAATGAGAAGTCAATTTAATATTTCAAGGATTTCCATTAAATCAGTCCATGTATTGCTCCAGTTCAGACACAGTACCCTACCATATTACCAAAAGGTCATCAATTTGCCTTAGCCAGGACTGCACATGGTGTCCCCGTAGCCTGTGTCCCTATATCGCCAAACAAACCCAGCATTCCCAGTATCCCATGAAGAGGTTTTCGTATGAGGAAGCACAGGCCGCACCCATGTCAATGCCACATTTGTGAATATAAAATATATCTTTAAAAAGAAAAAAAATCATGTGTTAAGACAAACTGGAGTAATTCATAGACCAAGTCACTTATGCAGCTGTTCTAGTTGGAAGTCCACAGAAAGAAGTGATAGCTTTGAGACCATCTTTATGGCTTTTACAGCTATGTAATTATTCTGTGTCAGCAACATGTCTGGCTCCCATCAACCCTCCTCAGGAGCCCTTTTTTGTTTTTTCCTTCCTGTTTTTCGCTCCCCTTTTTTCCAAAGCCATAACTTTTTTATTTTTCTGTCAATATGGCCATGTGAGGGCTTGTTTTTTGCAGGAGAAGTTGTACTTTTGAAAGACACTATTGGTTTTACCATATCATGTACTCAAAAACAGAAAAAAAATTCCTAGTGCGGTGAAATTGCAAACAAAGTGCAATTCCACAACTGTTTTTTGTATTTTTTTACCATGTTCACCAAATGCTAAAACTGACCTGCCATTATGATTCTCCAGGTCATTATCAGTTCATAGGCACCAAGTAAGTATAGGTTCTTTTTGATTTAAGTGATGAAAAAACGTTCAAAATTTGTAAAAAAAAAAAAAAATTGCGCCATTTTCCGAGAACCATAGTGTCTCCATTTTTCGTGATCTCGGGTTGGGTGAAAGCTTTTTTTGCTTGCCGAGCTGACGTTTTTAATTATACTATTTTGGTGCAAATACGATCTTTTGATCGCCCGTTATGGCATTTCAATGCAGTGGCATGGCGACCAAAAAAATGTAATTCTTGCATTTTTAATTTTTTTCTCGTTACACCATTTAGTAATCAGGTTATTTTTTTTTTATATTGATAGATTGGGGAATTCTGCACGCAGCGATACCAAATATGTGTATGTTTTATTATTTTTTATTTTTTTAATATTTTTAAAAACACTTTTTTTTACTTTTGGCATGCTACAATTGTCTCCATGAGAGACTAGAAGTTGACATAACCCGATCGGCTCTGCTACATACAGGCGATGATCAGATTGCCTGTATGTAGCAGAATTACTGACTTGCTATGAGCACCGATCACCAGGCAGCGCTCATAGCAATCCGACATTGACAACCATAGAGGTCTGCAGGAGACCTCTGGTTGTCATGCTGACCCATCGGTGACCCACGATCACGTGATGGGTCACCAACAGGCAGTATTTCAGGAGTGATTTCCCGAAGCTCACATTAAATGCTGCTGTCAGAGTTTGACAGCAGCATTTAATGGGTTAATAGAAACAGGTTGATCGCAATTCCACCCGTGGCCACATGTCAGCTGTTCCAAACAGCTGACATGTGCCAGGAAAGATGTGGGCTCACCGCCAGAGCCGACATCAAAGGGGAAACACGACATTCATAGTATATGTACGGTGCATGTCATGAAGGGGTTAACAAAAGAAGGCAATGTCTCAACCAAGGGTTTCAAATAATGGTCTATAATCAAATGAATGAGCTCACACAATTCCTTGATACCCGACACAATAGCATTTCCAGGAGGGTCGACAGGATCTTTGTGGCTTTGAGGAGGTGGTAAAAGGTTGGGATCCTAGGATATTTAGTTATAAGATGATGAAAAACTTGTTTTGTAATAATGCCTGATTCACATGCCTCACATGCAGTGAAAGAGGTGAGAGCAGAAAAATGTAATTTTTCATATGTGCTTTTATCTTTCAGTTGTCTGAAACCTTCCTTCTCATATTTAGCAACAGGCCAGATCACAATGTTTCCACTCTTGTCTGCTTCGGTTAGGGTTGGCGGATTGCACTTAATTTGGAACTTGGAACAATACCCTGTTAACCTCAAAGAGAAGTATAGCACGTGGGTATGAAACCGCATATGTATGCGACTTGCCTGCCAAAGTGTACAGTCTCAGCGCACAGACACACAAAACATGCAGACAGAGTGGTAGAGTATCCACCCACACACACCAAACGTAAATGGTACTAGCGCGACCGCGGGCGTCGTAGAGAGCCTTTTAAAGGGAACCTGTCATCCCCCCGGGCGTTTTTAAGTAAAAGAGCCACCTTCAGCAGCACTAAGGCAGCAGTCTGTGAAGGTGGCTCTTTTTTTTCTGGTCCCCTGCAACGCTGAAATATAGACTTTTAAAAATATGTCCCCATACCATAATTGCGTCCCATAGGTCAGCATCTGTCTCCCTGTAATCCACCTCCCATCCATCCATCACCACCATTCAGCATCACAGCCCCTCCTCCTGAGTTGTTTTTCTTTGATTAACCTACTGTGGGGCGCCTGTGCACTCCCTCTACAGGAAAATGATCAGCACATCCAACGCAGCACACGGGATGAAATTGAAAGTGGAGGGACTGGGAGAAGGGGGCAGGCGCAGCTAAACATGTTGACTGCGCAGGCGCCAGATTCCCAGCCCCGCAGTGTGAATACATGATAACACACTGCGGGGAGGGATCTGGTGCCTGAAAAAGACGCAAGCACAATAGCCTTCAGCCAGCTCCTGGGCAGCGTGCACTGCCCATGCCAGAGGACTGTTCCAAGCGCGCTGGCGCCCCACAGCTAGTTACCGTATATACTCATGTATAAGCCGACCCCCCTAATTTTGTCACAAAAAACTTGGAAAACTTATTGACTCGCTTATAAGCCGGGTCTATAAGTTGCCGTCCTGCTCTGTGCTCCCCCATCCAGCTCTGTGCGCCCCCATTCTCCTCTGTACTCCCCTCCTCCTGCTCCATTATCCTGTCCTGCTCCGTGCTCCCCCATCCAGCTCTGCACTCCCCCATTCTCCTCTGTGCCCACCCCCGTCCTGCTCCGTGCTCTCCATCCTCCCCCGTTCTGCTCCGTGCTCTCCGTCCTCCCTCATTCTGCTCCGTGCTCTCCGTCCTCCCACCGTTCTGCTCCGTGCTCTCCGTCCTCCCCGTTCTGCTCCGTGCTCTCCGTCCTCCCCGTTCTACTCCATGCTCTCCGTCCTCCCCCCGTTCTGCTCCGTGCTCTCTGTCCTCGCCCCATCCTGCCCCTGTGCTCTCCGTCCTCCCCCGTTCTGCTCCGTGCTCTCCGTCCTCCCCCGTTCTGATCCGTGCTCTCCGTCCTCCCCCCGTTCTGCTCCGTGCTCTCCGTCCTCCCCCCCTCCTGCTCCGTGCTCCTTGTCCTCCTCCATGCTCCCCCATCCTCCTCCATCATACTCACCCTCCCTGTGCCATCGCTGAACGTCCCGGCCGGCAATCCTGCGTTCTCCCCGGCTTCCTGCAGCTCTCCAGCGCTGAGCAGTGACGTAATACCGCTCATTAAGGCCATGAACATGGAGGCCACGTCCATGGAGTGGCGTCGCGTCCATATTACATTACCTTAATGAGCGGGTATTACGTCACCGCTCAGCGCTGGAGACTGCAGGAAGCCGGGGAGAACGCAGGATTGCAGGGATGTTGAGCGATGGCACGGGGAGGGTGAGTATGATGTCCCAGCCACCGGCTCCTGCCGCGGCACCCCCTCCCCCACTGGTTTCTGCCCTATGACTCGTGTATAAGCCGAGGGGACATTTTCAGCACAAAAAAAAGGTGCTGAAAATCTCGGCTTATACATGAGTTTATACGGTAATCGAAGAAAAACAACTCAGGAGGAGGGTCTGTGATGCTGAAGGGAGGTGATGGACGGATGGGAGGAGGATTACAGGGAGACAGACGCCAACCTATGGGACGCAATTATGGTATGGGGACATATTTTTAAAAGTCTATATTTCAGTGTTGCTGAAGGTGGCTCTTTTACTTAAAAACGCCCCAGTGGGGTGACAGGTTCCCTTTAAACCCTAGACTCAACCCCAAACACTCAAGCCCAGCTGGCCATGACATCGCCCGAGTGACAATCTGGAGCTGCTACACCACAGACATGCTCAGAAAGCAGATCTCTGGACTTAGACTCCAAAGCACAAGGCAGTGCCTTTACCATAGACTTTGCTGGAGAGCCAGCAGTAACCAAACGTTTACCTTGAGCCTGAGCAAGACGCTGGGACCGACGTCGGTTCTGAGCAGCAACCGCAGTGGCCAGGCACAAGTCAGGGACCACAACGTCAGATAATGCTTGGGATATATACCGCGCAGCAGGAGAATCCCGGCGCCTAACAGCTGCCTTATAAACTACATCATCAAATGTGTGTAGTTCTTTTAAAGCATGTCTTTGTTGAAAGTTAAGATTGCTATGTTTCAGTTGGGAAAAGATTTGTTTAAAGCCCTCAAGAGCTAGCTTAGTAAAAATCTCAACAGCTGGCCATAAGGACAAGGGGGAACCTCAATGATCTGGGCAGAATACTTTTAGGGAACATATCTTGCTGATCATCAATCTGCTCTTGCAATAATTCCTTCAAATCCAAAAAGGCATGTCGGGGCGTGTCGCGGCTGTGTAATTATCTTAAAATGAGTTTCTGGGAAAAAATATATAGATCTTTCCTAGCTGTAAAAAATGAAAAGAATTAGTAGGTTAAAATGTAAGCCCTTTACTCAAAACCTCACACTGTGCTTGGGGCAAAATATGGGATGACATGTTAATTACCTGTAAATTATTTTACAGTAGAAGTATTCTTACGTTTAGTGCCCATTCACGTTATTTTGTGTGCGGCCGATAACGGCTGGTTGTCAGCCTGATTCTCACAGCTGACACCCGGAACTTTAACCCATGGAACACTGCGATCAAAATGATCGCAGTGTTCCGGAGCTGGCACAGGGGCTGACAGCTCCTCTGCCCTTGGATCAGAGACCCCGTGGCACACCGCAGGGTCCCGATCGCTGCCATGGAGACCCGATGTCGTCATGAGGACATCCGGGTCTCCAGAGCTGTGAAACTTTCTGTCATGCACTGTGCACTCAGGAAGTCTCACAGGTTAGTGTACAGAAGCTGCAGCGCTGAGAGCTTCTGTAGCATGCAGATGCTGCTTCATCTGCATGATATAGAAGTGATCAGCCTGCACAAAATGATTGTCCCATACTGGGACAAAGAGTAAAAGTAAGAATTAATTAAAAACATTTTTTTTAAATAATTGTGAAAATATTTTTAAAAAATTATAAAAAATAATTTTAAAAATTAAAATTTATTCTATCACTAAGTAAATATTTGAATAAAAAAATTTAAACAATGAAATTACACATATTTCGTATTGCCGCATCTGTAATGACTCAACCTATAAAACTGTCCCACTAGTTAACCCCTTTAGTGAACGCAATAAAAAATAAAAAAACAAGGCAAAAAACAATGCTATATCATCATATAGCCGAAAAAAGTGGAATAACAGGCGATCAAACAGACGGATATAAATAAACATGGTACCGCTAAAAACATAATCTTTTCCCGCAAAAAATGAGCAGCCATAAAGCATCTTCAGTGAATAAAAAAAAGTTATAGCTGTCAGAACAAAGTGATGCAAAAACAATTATTTTTTCTATAAAATAGTTTATATTATATAAAAGCGCCAAACCATATAAAAA
>JARQOD010000005.1:321512634-321566393 GCA_033576555.1 Oophaga sylvatica | reverse complement strand
AAATTGTGGAACTATTCTTCTGCATGCTACAACATCGGGCACCATCATCTGATAGGGTCCATATCACAGGAGGCAGCATTTTCACAACATGGTGTAAAAGTACTTATTCACATGTCTCCTCCACCTTATAACTTATGAAACTAGGTTAGGTGAGAATAACTGTGTTTGCTATTTTTAAATAAAATGGAAAACTGTGTTTAGTCTTATTTCTAAAAAGGACTTTATTCTGGCTGTGTCTTTATTTACCATGTAACTATAGGATTAGTAATGGATAGGTGCCCTTATAACACGTCTCCATTACTAAGCTGTGGCTTGATGTCACCCGACAATACAAAGGGGACATCAACCCCACAAATATGGAACCCCATTTGCCACCGCAAAACAGGGCAAGGGGGAAGACTGGCAAGTGTCAGAATTGGCACATCTAATAGATGTGCCTTTTCTGGGGTCTGCGGGCTGCTATTTTTAGCTGGGGGGGCAATATCCATCACCCTTATCAGCCTGAGAATACCAACCCCCACTGTCTACTTTAGCAAGGCTTGTTGTCAAAAATGGGGGAGCTCATGCTGTTTTTTTTAAATTATTTATTTAACTAACTAAAAAATACAGCGTGGGACCCCTCTATTCTTGTTAACCAGCCTTGCTGAAGCTGACAGCTGAAGGTTGCAGCCCCCAGCTTGAGTTTTTTCCTGGTGATTATCAAAATACAGGGGAACCCATGCAGGTTTTTTTTAAATTATTTATTTACAGCACAGGAGCGGCTGATGAAGGCTATGTCACACTATTGTAGAGTATGAGCGAGTGCTATGCAAGAAAACACCGCATAGCACTGGGCCCCAATATAAATCTAATGGGGCAGCTCACATGAGCATTTTTTTTCCCGGGTAAAATTGCAGCATGCTGCGTTTTTGTCCGTGAGACTCGGCTGAACTCACCAATGAAAGCCTATGGGTGTGAGAAAAAAATCGCACAGTGGTGCGAGTGCTGTCTGATTTTTACGCACCCACTTCCTTTGAAAAGCCGGCGATTCAGGGTGCCGCATACAGTAAAATCACACTGACTGGTTAGAATAGTATAGATTGAATAGATATGAAATTCATGAATACTTATATATATTGTGAGGGGTTGCCACCCTTAGCTGCTCCCAGGTAGACACCAAAGCAGGGTTCAGAAATAAAAGCAGAGCCTTTCTGGCTTAATGGAAAACAAAACAAATAAAGTATAACAAATCCTTTTCTCTGCAGGTTTCAACCAGCAGCCCCGGGCAATGTCCTCTGCTCCTCCTTGGTGCTCCAGGGGAGTACTTCCTCCCCCAAGACACCACCCAACGGTTTCTCATGTCCAGGTTTTTAAACCAGAACCATGTGATGATCACATGATTGTGACATCACCGCAGGCCCCTCCCAGTAACACATGCTGGTGTCAGATCGCAGGAAGAGATATGGAGAACATTTCTCCCTCCCACTCTATCAATGCTCACATAAAACCAGCCCATGTATGCAGCTTTCTTTAACCCTCCCAACATTTAAAAGTGCTGGAGGAAAAAATCCGTTTCTACCACTGAACCCAACATGTCAGTGACACATATCTCCCCTCGTACACTGTGCCAATGACCCCGTCACATATTCCCCCCCCTGCCAAAGAAAGGGGGGTTTTGAAACCTTCAACATTAAATAGGGAATTCGGGAGAAAGCTCTCTTGCCATGCAACTTCCCCGGCTTATGCTCTACTGGAAAGTGAAGTCCTTTAAGCGATAAGACCCCCTAGTCCCCCCGGTGTTATTACCCTTCTCTCTTAACTATCCGAAAGGCACGGTCAGACACTAACTTAAACCAACGGCCTACAGGTATATTTCAAGTGTCAACGGCCCACTTTATGGCTAAGCATTCTTTCTCAACATTGCACAGTTCTTCTCGCAAGAAGAGTTTCCAGCTCAGATACAGGGTGGGATCTCTTCACCATTGATTCCGTTACTGCATGGCCTCCAACCCAACTTCTGAAGCATTGGCCCGGACCAGAATTCTTTACTAAATTGGGTGCGACCAAATGGATGCTTGCACAGAGCCCGCATCACTCTTGGAACGCCATTTTTGTGTCAGGATAGTGTTGAGCTTCCATACCGCAAGTATCGGGTATCGGCCGATATTCACTTTATCGGAATTCCATACTTAATTCCATACTTTTTCAATATCGTATACCGAATCGGAAGTTCCCATAATTTTTTTAGAGGATTGAGTTTCACCAATTAATCTTATGAAGTTGGGGAATCCTTAATCGGGTCATTTTAAATAATGGCATGGCTGTGATTGCTCGAAATAGTCAAATCACTAAAAAAGGCCCGCAGCCTTTTTTGCGTCACTGTGCTGTAACTCATTAGGGACAGAAGCTACCTGCTCACTCGGGGACAGTTAGATATTTCGATTTTTGTACTACTGGCTTAGGGAGCTATTTTTAAAAAAACCCCTTTAAAAGCTTCATTTTCCCGTGTTGTTTTAACACTCTGTGAAAAGGGGTGTTTGACTGCAAAGGGGGAGCTGCAGTTTCTCTCACCACCGCGTTTTTAGCATCTGCACGTCACTATCTTTTTTTTTTTTTTTTTATTTGGAATTGGTGCAGCCCATTTATTAAAAAAAATCAAAACATTAGTGTACGTCTTCCACCATACATACTTTTGGGTTTCAAACAATAGAAGTACAAAAAGGGGGGCCCTTTTTCAGCTACTGAACTTTTGGGGTTTCAGTGTTTACGTATCTGTGAGTTTTTTTTTTTTGAGTGCAGATTACGCTCCATTAGTTTTTCAACCACTCCGGTTGTAGTCTGCTGAGCGTGTGCACCCCTCACCTTTTACATTTTTTTCTAATTGGGGGCGCCCATTTTAGTGGAAAAAAATCTAAACTATATGTGACCGCTTCCATCCAACAAACATTGGTTTCAAAAACTATGAAGTACCAAAGGGGGTTTAACACTACTGAACATTTTTTTCATTTTTCCGATCTGTAGTTTTTTTATTTTTGGTGCAGAACCTCCATTAGTTTTAACCACCCGGGGTTTTAGTCTGCTGACGTGTGTCACTCCTCATCCTTCACATTTTCCCTTTGGTGCTGCTCCTTTTTTGTGAAAAAAAAACTAATCTATTAGGGACCGGGCCCCCCCGTATACCATACTGGGTTCAAACACTATAAAAGTACACAAAGGGGGCCCTTTTCAGCTCGAAATTTTTTTTTTTTCAGTTTTCACTGTATCTGGAGTTTTTATTTTTTTATGCAGATTACCCCTTTGTTCAAAAACCCCCCCCCGGGGTTGTAGTCTGTTTAGCTTTTCACTCCTCACCCTTTTCACTTTTTCCAAAAATTGTCCCCGGCTCCATTTTATTTGGAAAAAAATCAAATCTATTAGTGTGACGGGGTTTCCCAAATCCGTATACAATAAAAATTGGGGTTTGAAAACACAAAAAAATAAAAAGGGGGGGCCTTTTAAAACAGCTACGAACAGTTGTTTTTCCTTTTCACTGTATTCTGTTTTTTTTTCTTTTTTTTTGAGTGCAGAAAACGCTCCATTTGTTCTTCAACCATCCCCGGGTTTTGTATCGCTACCCGTGTGTCACGCCTCATCCTTCCATTTTCCAAAAATTTTGGGTCTGTTTTTTTTTTTGGGGGGAAAAAAAATCTAATCTATTAGGGCCCCCTTTCCATCCGTAAAAAAAATTTGGGGTTTAAAAACACATAGAATAGACAAAGGGGTTTTAAAACAGCTACGAACAGTTTTTTCTTTTTTCATGAAACTGTGTTTTTTTCCCAATTTTTGGGAGTGCAATTACCCCCCCTTTGTTCTTCAACCACTCCCCGGTTTATCGCTGGGCGTTGTCAGCCCCCACCTTCACATTTTTCTCAATTTTTGGTTTCTGTTCCATTTTGGGGGAAAAAAAAATCAATCTATTATTGCCCTTTCCACCCTTTTAAACAATACTTTGGGGTTCAAACACTAAGAAGTAGAAAAAGGGGGCCCTTTTAAAAACACTACTGAACATTTTTGGTTTAAAGTGTTCACTTTTATCGTGACCCTTTTCATTTTTGATGCAGATTACGCTCCTTTGTTCAAAAAAACCCAAACCTGCCGGTTGTAGTCGCGAGCGTGTGTCACTGCCTAAATCCTTCTTTTTTTTTCTCAAATTTTGGGTGCTGTCCATTTTAGGGAAAAAAACCCAAATTTTTTTTAGTGTAAACGTTTTTCCCCATCCGTATACAATCATTGGTTCAAACACTATAGAAGTAAAAAAGGGGGCCCCTTTCAAGAAAATGAACATTTTCTGGGGCCCACTGTATCTTGAGAATAACCAACTTACTTAAATTTTTCTGACTTTCTTTTTAAATCAAAAAGAGGGAAGAATCAGGAGAAGGCCGGGCTGGTCGGGGCCGGGATTTGCAGCAGGGAAAAGGGGGGGGGATTCTGTGGCTGCTGCCGCCCCAGTGACACAAAACCCCCTTTTTCCCCCCGTGACCCGTTCCTTTTGCGCATTTTTGTGGGAAAGGTCACGTCCCCCCCGCTGCTGAAGAACAAATGAACCTTTTTTTGGTTGAGGGGCAGCCAATCACGACTTCAATAGCTTCCCCCCCCTCGGGGGAAACGCCTTTTTAAAAAACCAAAACACCCTCTTCACCCCCCCCCCAAATTCCCCCGGAGTCGGAGCTCTGACGGACCAGCAGTCCCTGCTTCTGTTCTCAGAATCTGTTGGCTTGCAAACCAAAGGGGGCCCCCCAAGGGAGCATTCTGGAATGTAAAAAGGGGCAGAGCAGGAAACCAACAGCCGGTCCTCTGAATCTGAAAGGCGGGAGCCAGGCCGATGGGCAGCACAAACCCAGAACCACTGATGATGAAAGAGACTCATTGCCAGTTTCTTTGACGGGGGCGGGCCCGACCCCCCAACAAACCGGGTTTGGAAAAAGGGGGGTGGTTTAGATTTAAAAAGTCCAAGACCCAACAGGGGGGGGGGGAAAAGGGGAAAGGGGGGGGGACACTCTGAGGAAAAAAGGGTTGCCCCAACGGTCCAAACAGTAGGAAGTAGGCCTGCAGACCTCGCTTTCCTTACCTCCTTTTGGGGACCCTTCGAGCATTTTTCTTCCCCAAAAGCCCAAAACCCGGGGGCCCCCGGACTTGCTCTGCTGGGCCTTTTTTGATACAGTTTCAGAAAAATTTTGCTAGTCAAATGCAAGCTGGTAATCAAAAAATTTAAAAAAAAAAATGTCAAAACCCTTTAAAAAACAAAAAATGTGGAAACATTGGGGTCAAAGCCCCTTTTTTTTATTTTAAAAAAACAATGGAATGTGGGTTTAACCCCACACAGCAAACCCACATCTTCACCCGTTTTGGGAAAACCCCTTTTCCCCCCCAGTTCACACAAAAGCTTTTTGGGGTTCTCACAGGATCGCCAGGGAAAAACCCTGTCACTGTTGTCCCAAAAACACAGTGTTATTCCACCCACACGCAAGTTTTCCCGTCATCCCACACCCCAAAAGGCCACAAAACACCATCTTTTCACAGGCATTAAAAAAAACGCCCTACTCCAAACCACCCCACACGGGGCCCCTGAATGGGGCATTGAAAAAATCCTGCCCCCTTTAAATGCGTCATTCGGGTGGTGGAGACTGACATTTTCCCCCCTGATTAAATGGGCTTTGGGGATCCCACAAAAAAATGTTCCCCCCGATTTTATTTCAACAAAGGGAAGCCTCCCCGGTCCCGCAAAAGCATGTTGAGGGAAAAATTAAACATGCGGGTATAAACCCGCATAGCAAGGTCCCCCTACCACCGAGGGGACCAGTCCCCCTGGCCGGGGGCAACCCTTTTTACCCCCTCCCATTGGTGAATTTGGGGCCGGGGGACAGACTTGCGAGGGGGGCCCGTACTGTTCCCGCCAACCCAAGGGTTGGGGGGAAAAAAGTCTGCCACATTGACCCTCCCCTACCCATTCCCAAAAACCCCCTGCAGGACCGCACGGTCTCCTCCACAGGACCCTACGTTTAAAACCCATGCACCGATATGAGCACACCGGGCCAAAGGCAACGGCCTTCTGAAATTTAAATTTCCCCGGGGGGGAATCGAACCACACAGAAAAAGGGGGTCTGGAATGCCTAAAGCGGGAGAGCGACGGGGGGTTTTTGCCAGCGAATCTCCAGGGGGGCTTGTAGGGGGGACAATGGCCGAAATCGGGTTTGCAGCTCGGGGCCCTTTGGGGCCAAACTCACTCACATACCATGGGGGGGCACAGTGAAAAATTTGGGCGTGCAAGTTTTTTGGGGGACCCCCCGGGGACTTGATGCACTGCTCCCAAAAGGTCCGCCTAAGTCCTCACTTGCGACGTTCCAGGGGGGCCCAAATTTGCCATTGCACTCGGCAACCAGATTGCGCCCCCCAACACGCATCATATTGACGTATCCACCATGGAATTCAACTTCCCATTTTGGAGCGGTTGTGGGGAGCAAGAAAGCTTTTAGGGGATACAGCTGAAAAAAAAGGGCGCAATCAACACGCAATTTCCGCCGTCCAACTTCCCCATTAATGAGTGGGCCAATATAAGGACATTGCCAACGTTTTTGTTTGGTTTTGATGAAAAAACCGATGGCGGTGCAGATGATGCACATTTCACCCCTGACGTCCCCCTTATTTTCCTCTTCAAAAAACACTGCAAGCAAAAAGGGGGATGATTTTTTGGGAAAAGGGGGGGGATGAGGATAAAAAATTTTCCCATCCCCTTCTGGAAAGTAAAAAGCAACGGGGTTTCCCCTCACAAAGGGCGGGCAGGGCTCACTTGTGGGGGGGGGGAGGAGGACCCAAGGGGGAGGAAGACTCGTTTCCAAAGGGGGGTAAAACAACGCTCTATCAGTATAAGCGGGGGGGGGTGATGCAGAGCAGGAAAGAAACGCCCTTGCAGGGGCAGCGTTTCTTTCCCAGTTGAGTCTGCACACATGGTTGATTTCATTTTTGCATGCCTAAGAAACGACCGCCGCATGCCCGAAATTCTCACGACTCTGATTATTGGGTGTCACCCCCCAAAGACCCTCCCCCCCCGGGGGACAACGCCCAAAAGCCTCATCACACCTTTTAAAACCGGGGGAGCGTAAAATGGGGAGAAAACCAACCAACTGTGAAAACCCCCTAAGTTCTACTTACTCCCGAGAGCACTGCTGCGAAACTGCTTTTACAAAGCAGCTCTGTGCTCGAGGCAGTGTAGAGAGCTCTGAAAAAAAGGGACCCACACCATGCCTCGCACGGGGGAAAGACCAAAAATTTTAAAAAAATGGGAAAATTTTTTGGGGGCAGCGCCACAAAGTCTCCCCACCAGGGGGCTCCATCAGGGGGAGGCAACGTATCCATCAATGGTACGACTTTTTGGCTTTGCCTCTCTGACCCCAATGGCTCTTCCCCTTCAATTTTGGGGGGCCTAAGCGGATACAAGGGGCCCGACTAGCCATATCATTGGAGGTGCTGGCTTCCCCTTGCCAGTTTTATTTTTCGGAGCGCGGGGTTTTTTTTGCTGCAGGGGGACTAACAACCGCGCATGCACTATCCCCCCCATAATGTAGCCCCCTTACTTTTCTAAAAAAGAAAACATGGACTCCCCAAAATTTTTTTCTGTCCGTTTTCAGTTTTTTAAAAATGGTTTTGGAAAAATTTTTTCCATGTCTCTTTAGTTCACTTTCCCACCCCCCGAACTCACCCCTGGGGCCCCAAAAAAAAGGGGCCCTTTTCTGCTCAGAATGTCGTGCCCACAAACAAAACACAAGTTTTCTGTTAGGGGGGTTTTAGTAACCCACTTTCCCCTGCTTTTGAAGGGGAAAATCTCCTTTTCCCGACACAGGGGAAAAAAAAAAACCCTGACCCCAAAATGCCCAAAAGGGGAAACCGTCACCCTGCTTGTTATGCTGAAAAAAAATAAAAATTTTGAAGTTTTGCACCTAGAATGATACTTTTTTTTAAAAATATACAAATAATAATTTGGGCATCACACGCAATCTGCACTTTTTATTAGAAAGGGGAAAAAAAAATAAAACATAAATCACCTTCACCTTTTTTTTTTAAATTTTAAACATAAAAGTACTTTTTATACTTTTAATTAAAAGCTTTTAAGAATTTTTTCTGTCCTTAAATTAAAACGCAATGGATGTTTCGAATCATTAAACCTCATCACATCATCACTTTTTTTTTTTATAAAAACATTATAAAATACACATACGAAAGCCCAACTGTAATTTTAAACACCATTTTTGAAAGGGGCCCGCATGTAAACGGTAATAATTTTCCAATAATAAATTATTACCCCTAGAAAGTGAAAACATGCATACTGACAATAGGTAGTTAACCGCAATGCGTTAAACAACCACAAGAGAAAAAAATTAATCCGGAAAATTTTATCCCCAGGCATATTTTCTCATGGACAATGTTGATTTTAAAACGTATCTAAAATTTAAACCGTAAACCCCTTAGGCTTTTTTTAGTCTTGTACATTGTTAAAGAGGGAACGAAATTTTTTTTTTTTTGTCATAGTTTGGGGTTTTAAAAACAAAAATTTTTTACTGTGATTTTTTTTTGCCCCCCTAGTGCGCAATAACGCAGCCAAAAACCCTCATTTTTTAAAAACAGCTAATTGCCACAGCTACCCCCCCTCGCGGACAGTAAAGGAAAAGGGAGTTTTTACGGATAAAACTTTTGCGCAACCAACATTTTTTTTAAACCCCCTTAACACTCACAAGCAAAAAAGCATGATTTCAAACCGCAATTTATTGCTACATAAACATGGGGATTACCCCAAGGCTTCACTGCCCGATACAAAAAAAAATCCCCTTTTTATCCGACCTTTTTTTCACCTAACTTGCAGGCAACACTTAAAAATTGGACAAACAAGAAAAATTTTTTTTTTAAAGGGGTTTTTTTTATTGTACTTTTTTGGTGTCATCAATCAATTGAAGCCCCATGCTGGACTTTCCCAACATCTATAAAAAAGTTACATTTTTTTTGAACTTAAAAATTAAATGCCCTGTGACTGTCACATAAAATTGGAGATGATGAGATTGACATTACAAAATCCATTGTCTTCACTATTTTAGGGTTTAACTAGCGTTCCTTAAGCTTTAAATTCATAAAAAAAAAGGACTTTTTTTTTAAAAATTTACAACACAAATTTTTTTCCCAAATTTTTTGGGTTTGGTTGTTCCATTTTTTTTTAAAAATGTGCAATACTTTTTATTTGTATTTTCTTTATTTTCCCTTTTTGAAATTAGAAAACATGTGAAATCTTTGAACGGTTACCAAAAATTAGAAAAAATTTTAACTTCAAGTCCAGGGTTGAACCTTTTGGGGGAAATAACGAAAAGGGAAACAAATTGAAATTTTTTAAACTACCACGCCTTAAATCAGGCAAAGACTAAATAAAAAAATTAAGCATCACAATTTCTAAAAAACAGGACACAAAATGCAATAGGAAGACAATAAGTGACTGTATCAAACTGCCCATTATCTCACGGGGAGAACATAAAAATTGAACAGTTTCCTAGTTTAAGGGATAGAAAGTTTAAATTCCCTTTTTTTTGGCCCCTTTTTTGGGGTTTTTTCACCCCCGGGGGAAAGGGGTCAAGACCAATTCCAAATTGAAAAAAATTGACATAAACCCCATGTGATCTATTCATTCCATCACTAACGTGCAAAGGTCATGAAGTTAAAAACTGAAACCTTTGTATTTTTCTCATTTTTAAAATTTAAAAATTTTTAAAATCCCAAAAAAATTCCATACCTCATGCTATGACCGGCATACAAATTTTTTTCCCAAAAAAAAATTTTCATTAATTTATCTGTTTGGGGGCCGAAATTCACCTTTTGTTCTCCTTTTTTTTCCCCGGTCCCCCCATTTTCCCCTTTCCCTCACTTGTTTAGCTATTCCTGTTCCTTTTGGTTAAAATGGGTGATTTTTTTTTTTTTTTTTTTAATCTTGGGCCTATGAAAAACCTGAGTATCCGAAAGTTTTGAATTTTTACCATTTTTCATTAAAACCTTAAACTTTTAAAAACCCACAGGGGAAACTGAAAAGTAAAATATTTTTTTTTCTTGAATTTTAAAATTTTCACATTTTTTGTCGATAAAAATTTCATTTATTCTTGTTTGAAGTACATACTTTTTGCAAGGCCCCCAACAAAAAAATTAATTTAAATATTTTGTGCCTACACCCTCCTTAAACCCGCTTCAACAGCGCCAGTTGCTGCCAGAATTTAATCACAGTTTTAAAACAATTTGCTATGTTTGTGGGGTTTTTAAAACCCTGCTTTTCCCCCCCTGTTTTTTCTGGGGAAAAATTTTTCTGCTGCTAACTACAATTTTTAAATTCAAACCCAAACGGGGCCCCCTCCTACCAAACCCCCTTGACCCTGGGCTTCAACACGCCATTGCTGCTCAAAGTGTTAGATGCAAAATAAAACAATCGCTGATGTGTTTGTGGGTTCAGTAACCCTCTTTTTCCCCCGTGGTCGGGGAAAAATTACTGCTGCAACTAAAAAATTCAACTTAAACGGGCTCATACTAGGGTCTGCCTACCCCCTCCTTGACCCTGGGTTTTTAAAAAAGGGCCCTTGCTCCTCAAAGTTTAGATGCACAATGAAAAAAAATTTGCCCCGGAAAGTTTTTTGGGGTTTTAGTAACCCCCTGCTTTTCCCTGCGTTTTTGGAAAAAATTTTTCTGCTAAATACAACTTTAAAATTCAAACCTCATACTAGGCCTCGCCTACACCCCCTTGACCCTGGGCTTAAAAAACGCCAGTTGCTGCCAAATGTTAAGCACGATGAAAACAATCCTTTTGTGTTTGGGGTTTTTAACCCGCTGTTTCCCCTGCTTGTGTCCGGAAAAATTACTGGCAGCTCCCAAAAAAAGGGAAAAAAACATGACATCTCAAAGTGTTTTATGCTACACATAATATAGCTACACCATGATTTCTAACCCCGAAACATTTAAAAAAGCAATTTTCCCAAAACCCTAAAATGATTTTTTTTTTGTCCAAATCTTTTAACAAAAAATTGTGACATATTAAAACAGAAGCACTGTCGAAAACAAATGCAAACCAAAACCTACTTACTATAGGGGAAAAAATGGGCAACCTTTTCACTCCATACTTTTGACAAATCCAACTCACATCAGAGAATCAAATACTGCCAAAGTTTTTGTCATAATGTTTTGGGGGGGAACTTTTACAACTGCCATGCGAAGGGGTTTTCTTCTGTTCTTTTCCTTTAAATAAAAACATAAAAATAAATATAATATCCCCAAAGTTGATTAAGGGACTGAAAAAAAAACCTGTAATAAATTTTCAAACAAAGCATGTAGAAAAGCCTCTTTTAACATTTCTTATTTGTGTCATTTTAAAAAATACATATTTATTAAAAAATTAACAGCCCATATCATAAAGGGCCTTCATGTAAACATGAAAAAACGCTAACAAAAAACAGCATACCGGTAAGCCAAAAGGCAAAGTCACAATTTGCAAAATATATACCTTTTAAAAAGGGGGTGGGAAAAAAAACAACTGATAAATAGGGGAATGATAATTATATCAACTGAATAGCGAAACCCTTTCAATGCGATATAATACTGTACCTTTTAAAAAAAAACTGTTTTACACCTCAAAAACCCTTTTTTTTTTTAGCTTGTTAGTAAAAGGGCACATGCGTTTTTTCATCTTAGGTTTCAAATTTCTGATAAAGCAGTCATTTCAACGCCTTTGTGTTGTCGGTACAAATTCGATGATGAAAGATTTCCACCGTAATTTTTTCTGCGTCAAAACCACGACGTCCAAACCCAACCTCACAGCCCGGGGAAAAAATCTGTGCTCCAAAAAAAGGCGCAAAAAAAAACAACACTACCCCCTTTTTAAAACTATATAAAAAAAAAAGGATTTTAGTAACCCCACACTTTATTGGGACAGTTTTTAATCGCCATTCAAATCGTGGGTAAAAAGGGCCCTCCCATATATACCTTATCTACCGTTGTCATGCTTGCAAGTCCCATCAGGCATAAAAAACTGTTTTTTTTTTATGCACTTTTTAAAGGGGTTTTTTTTTTAATTAAAAAATTGGGAATTTTATATTTTTACATGAGGGGAAATTTTTTTTATTTTTAAAAATTTTTTAGTGATATTATTCACAAAAGAAAATGGGGGACAAACTGTTACTTATCCATCATTAATGGATTCTGAAAATTTTAAAAAGTATGCTTTTAATTTTTAAAAACCCTTTACAGATTTTTTTAACCGATTTTTTTTTGGGTTTTTCATTGCTTTTACATGTTAATTAAAGCTTTTTTGTTTTTTCTTATTAATTTTTTTATATTTTTTAAAGAAAATCATCATCAAAAGGTACAAAATTTAAATTTCTCTTGTTTGGGGTATAGACATTTTTTTTTACACTAACCCGGGGAAAAAAAATTTTTTTTATTTTTTAAAAATCCCCCTTTCCCGGGCCCAACACCCCCCAGTTGTTGCTCGGAAATGCTTTACACAGTCAAAACCCTTTCTCCGTTTTTCTGGGGTTTTTAAAATTTAGCTTTTCCCCCCCTTTTTTGGGAAAGGCAAAAATCCCCGCGCCCCCACCATGTTTTTCTTCCATCCCTGGGGACAAAAAACCGCCATTTTTTTTTCCGGGGAAGGGGGGGTTTCCAGTTAACCTTGCTCCTGGTTTTCTGGGGGGTTTATAAAGTCAGCTGTTCCCCCCTGTGTGAACGGCAAAAAATCCCCCCTGGGCCCCCACCCTGTTTTTTTTTTCATCCCCCGGCTAAAAAAAACCGCCATTGTTTCTCGGGGGGGGGGGGGGGGGGGGGTTTTGGGGGGAGAATGTCACGTTTCCCCTCGGGGTTTAACGGCAAAAAGTCCGCTCCCCCCCACCTTTTTTCTCTTCTCATCCCGGGGGTTTTTAAAAACCCCCCATTTTTTCTCGGGGAAAAATGTTAGCACGTTAAAAAACTTTTTTTCCCTGTTTTTTTTGGGTTTTTTTAATTTTCAGCTGTTCCCCCCGCGTGTAACGGGAAACATCCTGCGCCTCCACCATTTTTTTTTCCCCACCCTGGGCTACAACACCGCCAGTTTTTTCCGGGAATGCTGTTTTCACAGTTAACCCCTTGCCCCGTGTTACGGGGTTCAAAATGCAGCTGTTCCCCCCGTGTGGGGAACGGGGGAAAATCCCCTTTTTTCCACCATTTCTCTTCTCATCCCTGGGGGACAACACCGCCATTGTTTTTCTCGGAAGTGCTGTTAGCACAGTTAACACTTGCTCCCGTGTTACTGGGGTTCAGTAATGTCAGCTTTCCCCTGCTGTGTGAACGGCAAACAGTCCCTGCTGCCTCACCATATTCTCTTCTCATCCCTGGGCTACAACACGCCAGTTTTTCTCGGAAGTGCTGTTAGCACAGTCTACACTTGCTCCTGTGTTACTGGGGTTCAGTAATGTCAGCTGTTCCCCTGCTGTGTGAACGGCAAACAGTGCCTGCTGCCTCCACCATGTTCTCTTCTCATCCCTGGGTTACAACACCGCCAGTTGTTTTCTCGGAAGTGCAGTTAGCACAGTTAACACTTGCTCCCGTGTTACTGGGTTCAGTAATGTCAGCTGTTTCCCCTGCTGTGTGAACGGCAAAAAGTCCTGCTGCCTCCACCATGTTCTCTTCTCATCCCTGGGTTACAACACCGCCAGTTGTTTTCGAAGTGCTGTTAGCACAGTTAACACTTGCTCCTGTGTTTACTGGGGTTCAGTAATTCAGCTGTTCCCCTGCTGTGTGAACGGCAAACAGTCCTGCTGCCTCCACCATGTTCTCTTCTCATCCCTGGCTACAACACCGCCAGTTGTTTCTCGGAAGTGCTGTTAGCACAGTCACACTTGCTCCTGTGTTACTGGGTTCAGTAATGTCAGCTGTTCCCCTGCTGTGTGAACGGCAAAAAGTCCTGCTGCCTCCACCATGTTCTCTTCTCATCCCTGGGTTACAACACCGCCAGTTGTTTCTTCGGAAGTGCTGTTAGCACAGTTAACACTTGCTCCGTGTTACTGGGGTTCAGTAATGTCAGCTGTTCCCCTGCTGTGTGAACGGCAAAAAAGTCCTGCTGCTCCACCATTTCTCTTCTCATCCCTGGGTTACAACACCGCCAGTTGTGTTCTCGAAGTGCTGTTAGCACAGTTAACACTTGCTCCTGTGTTACTGGGGTTCATAATGTCAGCTGTTCCCCTGCTGTGTGAACGGCAAACATCCTGCTGCCTCCACCATGTTCTCTTCTCATCCCTGGGTTACAACACCGCCAGTTGTTTTCTCGGAAGTGCTGTTAGCACAGTTAACACTTGCTCCCTGTGTTACTGGGGTTCAGTAATGTCACTGTTCCCCTGCTGTGTGAACGCAAAATTCCGCTGCCTCCACCATGTTCTCTTCTCATCCCTGGGTTACAACACCGCCAGTTGTTTCTCGGAAGTGCTGTTAGCACAGTTAACACTTGCTCCTGTGTTACTGGGGTTCAGTAATGTCAGCTGTTCCCCTGCTGTGTGAACGGCAAACATCCGCTGCCTCCACCCATGTTCTCTTCTCATCCCTGGGTTACAACACCGCCAGTTGTTTCTCGGAAGTGCTGTTAGCACAGTTAACACTTGCTCCGTGTTTACTGGGTTCAGTAATGTCACTGTTCCCCTGCGTGTGAACGGCAAAGAGTCCTGCTGCCTCCACCATGTTCTCTTCTCATCCCTGGGATACAACACCGCCCAGTTGTTTCTCGGAAGTGCTGTTAGCACAGTTAACACTTGCTCCCGTGTTACTGGGGTTTAGTAATTCAGCTGTTCCCCTGCTGTGTGAACGGCAAAAGTCCTGCTGCCTCCACCATGTTCTCTTCTCATCCCTGGTTACAACACCGCCAGTTGTTTCTCGGAAGTGCTGTTAGCACAGTTACACTTGCTCCTGTGTTACTGGGTTCAGTAATGTCAGCTGTTCCCCTGCTGTGTGAACGGCAAACAGTCCTGCTGCCTCCACCCTGTTCTCTTCTCATCCCTGGGTTACAAACACCGCCAGTTGTTTCTCGGAAGTGCTGTTAGCACAGTCTACACTTGCTCCGTGTTACTGGGGTTCAGTAATGTCACTGTTCCCCTGCTGTGTGAACGGCAAACAGTCCTGCTGCCTCCACCATGTCTCTTCTCATCCCTGGGTTTACAACACCGCCATTGTTTCTCGGAAGTGCTGTTAGCACAGTTAACACTTGCTCCTGTGTTACTGGGGTTCAGTAATGTCAGCTGTTCCCCTGCTGTTGAACGGCAAACAGTCCTGCTGCCTCAACTTTAATTTCCATGGGTACCTTCTGCTACCCTTTCCGGGTTCCAGTACCGTCAGCTGTTCTCCGCAGTGCCTTTGGCCTGGGTGCCTCCATGTCGGTATCCGAGTTCCAGCAACGTCTGCTGGCCTTGGTAGTGCTTTGGAGCACAGGTACCTCCTGCTTAGTAACCGTGTCCCAGTAACGTCAGCTGGTCCTCGGTTGTGCCATTGGCTCTTTTTCCTTCTGCTGACCCTCCGGGTTCCAGCACAGTCAGCTGGTCCTCGTTACTTTCATTGGCTCTTGTACCTTCTGCTACCCATCCGGGTTCCAGTACCGTCAGCTGGTTCTCCGCAGTGCCTTTGGCCTAGTGCCTCCATGTCGGTATCCGAGTTCCAGCAACGTCTGCTGGTCCTTGGTAGTGCTTTGGAGCACAGGTACCTCCTGCTTAGTAACCGTGTCCCAGTAACGTCAGCTGGTCCTCGGTTGTGCCATTGGCTCTTTTCCTTCTGCTGACCCTCCGGGTTCCAGCACAGCCAGCTGGTCCTCGTTACTTTCATTGGCTCTTGTACCTTCTGCTACCCATCCGGGTTCCAGTACCGTCAGCTGGTTCTCCGCAGTGCCTTTGGCCTAGGTGCCTCCATGTCAGTATCCGAGTTCCAGCAACGTCTGCTGCTCCTTGGTAGTGCTTTGGAGCACAGGTACCTCCTGCTTAGTAACCGTGTCCCAGTAACGTCAGCTGGTCCTCGGTTGTGCCATTGGCTCTTTTCCTTCTGCTGACCCTCCGGGTTCCAGCACAGTCAGCTGGTCCTCGTTACTTCCATTGCTTTTGTACCATCACCAACAGGACAAAGAAGGTTAAGAACAAACTACAAGATACAGAACAAGAGACAGAAAACAATAAGCAGAAGATCAAAAAGCAGAAGAACATTAAGTATAAGACCAAAATGAAGAGCAAAATATATGCTCTAAATTCTAAGCAGAAGAAGACTAAGCAGTGTATGGGGGTGAGTCCGTTCCTCCTCGTGGTGCCCCTGGAAAATGCCTGATGCTGCTGCAGGCTAAACTGAACGCGGACAAATACTGTTGTAATTAAAAATCTTTCGTGACAGCAAGAACGGAAGGATGAAAATTCAGAGTTTTACAGATTACAAGTACAGGAATGTCTGTCACAAATAAGAATATGATGAAAAGGATGAATAGGAAGAAGATGAAGAAGTAGAATATGAATAATAATAACTGTTTAATAAGAACAATATAAGTAATGTTAACAAAAAGATGAATAGCAAGAAGTTTAGAAGATTAAGAAGGTGAAGATGAAGAATAATTTGATGAGAAAGATGATGCTGCTGAAGATTATGAAGGAGAAAGTGTGTGAAAAGTTAAAAAGGTGAAGAGCATGGAAGTTGTGAAACAGACATATTGACAAAATAGAAAAAAAGGTTAACAACATTGTCAATTTCTTCCGTCAATCCAAACGTATTTCAAAAAAAGAAATATTAATGCTATTCCATGGCATTGTGTTAAACATCTATGCCTTTAATGTCTCCTCAACCTCCCCCAATAAATTCTACATTACTCTTTGTTGTTTTCCTTCATGTACAATTAACCAACAAGGCAAGAATGGTTTTTTTTTAATTCCGATATTTTGTTCCCATAGACTTACATTGTATTTCCGGTATCGGTATCGGGTATCGCCGATATTTTTTTGGTATCGGCGATACCATTCCGATTCCCGATACTTTTGGATATCGGAAAGTATCGCTCAACTCTAGTCAGGAGTCCATTTCACCATCTTTGACTTGTTACCCACAAGGAGATCTGTTAACGGTGCGGTATTTATGGCGAAGTTCGGAATGAAACTCCGGTAATACCCCAAAATCCCAAGAAACGTCCTCACATGTTTCTTGGAGAGTGGTTGCAGCCACTTCTGAATGGCCTCTATCTTATTTAACTGTGGCTAGATCTCGCCTCTCCCGACGATGTAGCCTAAGTACCTGTCCCTCTTCGGAACACTTCTTGTGATTTATGGTGAATCCCCCTTTCCTCAATGCATCGAGGATCACCTGTACCTTTGGCAGGTGCAAACTCCAGTCAGAACTGAAAATAACAATGTCATCCAACTAGGCCGCGGCATACTTCTTGTGTGGAGCCAAGATTCCATCGCCCTCTTGAAGGTAGCTGGGGCCCTCTGCAGTCAGAAGGGCATTCTGCTGTACTGGAAACACCCATCCGGCGTAGAGAAGGCCATATTCTCCTTGGCGCTTTGGGACATGGGGATCAGCCAGTAACCCTTTGTCAGGTCGAGGGTCGTGATGTAGGTTGCGGACCTCAGTCGCTCAATGAGTTCATCCACGTGGGGCATTCGAAATGCATCAAAACTGGACACCTCATTGAGCCGCGGTAGTCGTTACAAAAGCACTACTCGCCATGCCATTGGGCTCTAGCATGAGGACAATGGGTTCGACCATCCACTTCTTCACTCCTCTATTACCCTAAGTCCAGCATTCTCTTCACCTTCTTTGAAATTATCTTATGCTTCGGGGATTCTTAGGGCTGGAGGTTCAACATTACATGAGGCTCTGTTAGCACATGGTGTTCAACGACCTGTGTGCACCCTGGCAACTGCAAGAACAGGTCGCGGGTTTCTGCTGCAGCAGTTCTCGACATTCTTGCTTTTGGGCTGGCGTTAGCGTCTCAGCAATCATGACTACTCCACCTTAGCTTCGGGATGGGCCCCCAGGCAAGGAGTTTCCAGAGGTTCTCGGTCCAGCCAAGTTTTGAGCAAGTTCACATGACATAACAGGTGCGGCTTTCTGCGACTGAGCTAGTGGGCTGATGTACCTTGTAATTCACGTCCGTGAGCTTTTCTACCACCTCATATGGGCCTTGCCACTTGGCCATGAACTTGCTCTCCACCATGGGGAAAAGTACTGGCACGTGGTCCCCAGGCTGGAATTGAATTAGCCTTGCTGATCGGTTGTATACCCTTGCTTGGGCCTCCTGTGCTTGTAGAAGATGCTTCTTTATGATGGGCATTACATGAGCCATCCTCTCCTGCAGCTTGGCGCATGCTCAATGACAATCTGGTGCGGCATGACCTCAGCCTCCCAGGTTTCTTTGGCAATGTCCAGGAGCCCTCATGGATGTCGGCCATACATAAGCTTGAACGGTGAGAAACCAGTGGAGGCTTGAGGACTTCTCTGATGGAAAAGAGCAGGAATGGGACAGTGTTATGATTTGGTAACTGAGGAGGACAGGAGCAAAACAGCAAGGCAACCGAACACCTGAGAGGTTGGAAACTAATGGGTTGCAGATCCCAAAACTAACTGCACAACTAGAAGCAGCCGTGGAGTGTACCTACGGTGGTCCTATACACCTCGGCACAGCCGAGAGCTAGCTACACCTAAAGATAGAAACAGGAAAGCTAACTGCCTCAGAGTAGAGCCCCAAAGGAAAAGGCAGTCTCCAAACATATAATGGCGGTTAGACAAGACAAACACAAACACAGGCAGAAAATAGAGTAAGCAAACGCTGGGGCCAAACACTGCCTAAATAGGACAGGACAGACAGAATACTATCTGCAACCAAGCAAAACCCTAGCAAAACTTCCAACACTTCTGATTTCAAAAATGCTGAGATCACACGATCTCGCCACCCACTAAATCAGATCTCAGTGTGAACAAGGCTATCCTGCAGCCACTCAAAAAAGCAGGGATAGAGCAATTGAACAAATAACAGTGGCTACTGAAAAACAGAGAGTAGCACAGGCCCTAGGAGGGGACCCGGCTAACCTCCACAAAGGTGCAGACAAAAATGGAAATAGCAAACACAATAGAAACAAGCAGAAAATATCTTATCTGAAGGTAACAGACGAAGGCAAGACACCAGCAGACTTCCAAATGAACCATGAAACAACAATTGATCACCGGTGAGGATCATGGGAAGGCAGCTTCCTTATATCAGCCCAGTCAGTGACTCCTGATTGCCAGTCATCGCTGGCAGGTGAAGAGGCCCTGTCATTCGATACAGCCTCAGTACCGTCAGCAACCAATAGAGGGATACTCAGCTCAAAAATTGTCTCCAACTTGTTCACAACAGTACCCCGCCTTGAGGAGGGGTCACTGAACCCTCACCTGTGCCACCTGGCCGATCAGGATGAGCTCGGTGATAGGCACGAACCAGTCTCTCCGCATGAATGTCAGAAGCAAACACCCAAGAATTGTCCTCCTGACTGTAACCTCTCCACTTCACCAAGTACTGAAGTCTTCCTCTAGCAAAACGAGAATCCAATATCTTCTCCACTTCATAGTTCAGATTGCCCTCAACCAAAACAGGCTCAGGAGGCGCAGCCATAGGAACCACTGGCTCGACAAACCTTTTCAATAAAGATTTGTGGAAGATGTTATGAATCTTGAACGTCCCTGGAAGAGCCAAGCGAAAAGAAACTGGATTAAGGACTTTTAAGATCCTATAAGGTCCAATGAACCTTGGCTTAAACTTTGGAGACGCAACCTTCATAGGGATATTCTTTGAGGATAACCAAACCAAGTCATCCACTTTAAACCGAGGACCATCAGTCCTATGCAGGTTGGCAAACCGTTGGGCCTTCTCCTGAGAGAGAGACAACTTATCCACTACTTGATCCCAAATCTGCTGCACTATCTACCACAGAGTCAACACCCGGACAGACAGAAGCCTCCACCTGCCCCGAAGAAAATCGAGGATGAAACACAGAATTGCAGAAGAAAGGGGCATCAGAGTGGCAGAACTGGCCCTATTATTAAGAGTGAATTCAGCTAGGGGCAAAAAGAGACCCAGTCATCCTGATCAGCAGACATAAAACATCTCAAATAAGTCTCCAAGGTCTGGTTTGTTCTCTCAGTCTGCCCATTGATCTGAGGATGAAACGCAAAAGAGAAAGACAGCTGAACTCCCAGCAACAAGAGGTTTCATATAATTGCTCCTTTATTCTACTGGTAGGCAATTCTCAAATCAGCATACCACTTACTTTTTCACTGTAAATGTGTATCTTACACCTCTCTGCCGTTTATTCCCCACAGTTGTGACATAACATTCTCCCCGGATGTGACTACATTTGCCATTTAGTACCTATACAGGGGTATGTTTTTTCATTACAACTGCACATTGAAATCACTCTATTCACCTAGTTTCAACCTCCTATTACATGTACAGTTCTATTCTCTTATGATCTGGATACTAGTTGGGATCATTCTGATCTCCTGTAAATACTTTTTTTCATATTTCCCTTTTTATTCACATTTTTATTATTCCATTTTGCCGGAGGCACTGACTCAAGCGACACAGGAGATACGGTTCTCAAGCTCTCAGGAGGGACTATTAGCCGAGGCTCCCCCTCCTCCTCTTCAGAGGACACAACAGAGCGAGATAGAGCATCAGCCCGAATGTTCTTCTCTCCCGAGAGGTAATGGAGGGTGAAGTGAAATCGGGAGAAGAACAAGGACCATCTGGCCTGACGAGAGTTTAGTTGCTGGCTGTCTGTAGTACACCAAATTCTTGTGGTCGGTGAAGACTTGGAAGGGAAAGCGAGCCCCCTCCAAAAGATGTCTCCACTCAGAGAAGGCCAACTTCATTGCTAGCAACTCACTGTCCCTGATGGAATAATTCCTCTCCGAGGTGTAAAGGTCTTGGAGAAGAAGAAGCAATGATGCTTGCGACCTTGAGCATCCTTTTGGAAGAGGACTGCTCCCGCACCAACGGATGAGGCATCCACCTCCAATATAAATGGCTTATCTACATCGGGGCGATGTAGGAAGGGAGAGTTAGCAAAATGAAATTTGATAGAAGAGAAAGCCTTGGAGACCTCTTCAGACCACAATTTGGGATTTGCTCCCTTCTTGGTGAGGGCTACCAAGGGAGCTACCAAAGTTGAGAAATGGGGAATGAACTGGCGATAGTAATTGATGAACCCCATAAAGCGCTGCACCTCTTTAAGAGAATGGGGTTCTTGCCAGTCCATTACAGCCTGTAGTTTGGCAGGATCCATAGCCAATCCCTGGGCAGAGATGATATAGCCCAGGAAAGGTAAAGACTCCTGTTTAAAAATGCATTTCTCCAACTTTGCATAGAGGGAATTTGCCCGTAGGAGGTCGAAGACCGAGGTGGAGAGCATATCCCGGAAAATATCATTAACAAAGTCTTGGAAAACGGCAGGGGCATTACAGAGCCCGAAGGGCATCATCAGATATTCATAGTGCCCATCCCTGGTATTAAAAGCCGTCTTCCATTCGTCCCCCTCACGGATGCGAATCAGGTTATAAGCACCCTGCAAATCTAATTTGGTAAATACCCTTGCTCCCCATAGTCTATCAAAGAGCTCGGAAATCAGGGGCAATGGGTACTTATTCTTAACTGTGATGGCGTTTAAGACCCCTGTAGTCTAAGCATGGACGTAATCTCCGTTCTTCTGCATGAAGAAGAATCCCACCCCTGCAGGTGACACTGACTTCCTAATGAACCCTCGAGCCAGATTCTCCTGGATGTATTGGGACATAGCCTCCGTCTCCGGAAGAGAGAGAGAGGGTAGACCCATCCCTGAGGAGGTTCTGCTCCAGGCAAGAGGTCTAAAGGACAGTCATAGGGGCGGTGAGGCGGAAGGGTCTCAGCAGCCTTTTTGGAGAACACATCTGCACAGGACAAATAGTACTTGGGAAGGGGAGTGAGATCTGCGGGTATCTCAGAGGTGGAAACCTGAATGCATTCCCTCACACATCTGCCAGTACAAGACGTACCCCACCCCAGTATCCTCCCAGAGGACCACTCAATATGAGTAGAGTGGCAACGGAGCCAGGGTATTCCCAGAAGAATCTCATCTATTACCTCGGGAAGGACGAGAAAGGATATACTCTCCTGATGGGAAGGGGACATAGAGAGGGTGAGAGGGATAGTCTTGTGGGTGATTTGTGAGGGCAGAGTCGAACCATTCACTAATCGCACAGTCACCGTTTGGCGAGCAACACCTGAGGTATAGTGTGGCGAAGAACAAAGGCCGAGGACATAAGATTCTTCTCAGGCCCTGAGTCCACACAAAGCTCAACGGCGAGAGTGGATGGTCCTAAAGAGATTGTCCCTTTAAAGAGCAAAATGGAAGCAAACGCCTGTCATGTATAGTGTACAGTTCCTATAGCGTCTTGTGCTTGGGTGCGAGGAAAACACAGGAGACATAGGTTGAAATGAAATGACTTGTATTACTTCATACAAGCATGCTGAAAAGTTCACACAGTTTGCAGGAACAGAGTCAGGAGACACAGCAGGCCAGAGTAACTTCAAGCACTACAATAAATCTCCAAAGCAGGTTCAGGATCTCTTCTCTGTACCGTAATTCCTCTGCAAACATGGATTCACCAAACAGCAGGTTTCCAGAGTCCAAAAGTGTTCAAAGGTTCCTCAGTAGGGAATAGCTGGAGTACAAGTTCAAGGTTTCCAGGAGTCAGGTCACAGACTGACTGAGGCTTGATTCAGGAGCACTGATTGTTCAGCTGAGGCTGCTTAAGAAGCAAGAGGGAAGAATCAGGGCGGGAACATGAAAACTGGAACTCCATATTAACTGAGGGCAAGAGCTGCAGAAAGACAGAAAGCAAAATGGCCGACGGAAAACTGAGTTTCAAGGAACATGTCAACAGAGACAAAGAACCTTACATTACTCCCCCCTTAGGACAACCTCCGGATGACTTCAGACCAGGCTTGTCAGGGTACCTCTGATGAAACTGGCGGAGCAGACGAGGAGCATTTACATTGTTGACTGGTTCCCATGAGTTGTCCTCCACTGGGTAGCCCTGCCATTTAATCAAATATTGCAACTGATTTCTGTACAACCTGGAATCTAGAATCCTTTCCACCATAAATTCTTCCTGACCATCGACCAGCACTGGGTCAGGGCAAGGAGAAGAACGTCCAGGAAACGTATTGGGTGTTGCAGCCTTTAGTAGGGATACATGAAAGACAGGGTGGATTCTCATAGTTCTGGGCAGTTGAAGACGACAAGCAACAGCACTTATAATCTTACTTATCTTATAAGGTCCAATGTACTTATGTCCCAATTTAGACGATGGAATCTTTAATTTAAGATTTCTGGTTGACAGCCAGACCAAATCTCCTACCTTGAAAGCTGGTGCAGGTTTACGAAATTTATCTGCTGCTTTCTTGTACCTTTCCTGAGCCAATTCTAGATTTTCCTTTAGAAGATCCATATTCTTTTGTAAAGAAGTGATTCTTTCAGCCACTGCCGGCAAGGGCGTATCTATGGGAAATCGAGGAAGAATGTTAGGATGATAACCTAGATTGGAGTAAAAAGGAGACTGCTTAGTGGAGGCGCTCTGAGAGTTGTTATAAGAGAACTCAGCCAGTGGAAGTAGATTTCCCCCCAAACATCTTGTAGGTGGCAGATAAAGCAGCGGAGATACTGCTCCAGGGTCTGATTGGTTCGTTCTGTCTGTCCATTAGTCTGGGGATGAAAAGCAGAAGAAAGGTTTACTTTAATGTCCACTGCTGCACAGAAATTTTGCCAAAACCTTGAAGTGAATTGCACCCCTCGATCCGAAATGACCTCATCCGGTACTCCATGTAAGCGAAACACATTCTTAATCATCAAGTCTGATGTCTGTTTTGCAGTGGGTAAGCCGACACAAGGGATAAAATAAGCTGCCTTTGTTAGACGGTCAACCACCACTAGAAATGGTGTTCTTCCCTTGAGAGGTTGGTAACTCCACAATGAAGTCCATAGAAATGGATCCCCACGGGCGGGACGGGGTGGGAAGAGGGTTGCAACAGACCAGTTGGTGAGGGAGCGAGGTGTTTTGCATCTTGCACAGACTTCACATGAAGTGACATAGTTTAAAACATCTTTCCAGTAAGTGGGCCACCAAAAAAACGAGAAAGAAATTCTTGTGTCTTTAGAATTCCCCTATGCCCGGCTATCTTGGAATCGTGGATGAGTTGCAATACTCTCAATCTGACTGTTTCAGGTATATACAGACGTTGTCCCTGAATCCACACACCATTCTTAAAGACAAGACTTACGTCCCTTGGGGGTTGAGCCAACAAAGAATCCGCATGGTATGCTTCCTTGATGTCCTTAAGTAGGTCTTGATTATGAATCACTCCCAGGAATCTAGAGTCAGGAAGAATAGTCTTAGGAGGAGTAAGTGGACTTTGTCTCTGCTGAATGAATCCTAGAGAGTGCATCAGCCTTTCCATTGCGCGATCCTGGTCTATAAGAAATGACAAAATTAAATTGGTTTAGGAAAAGATTCCAGCGAGCCTGGCGAGGAGTCAGGCACTTAGCCGACCTGATAAATTCAAGGTTACGATGGTCTGTCAGGACGACTATTTGCTGTGCAGCTCCCTGAAGAAGGTGTCTCCATTCCTTGAAGGCGGCAATAATGGCCAACAATTCTCTATTGCCCACATCGTAGTTCCTCTCAGCCGAAGACAACTGCTGGGAAAAGAAGGCACAGGGATGCAAGACATTCTTCTCACCTGTTCTCTGAGAGAGTATAGCTCCAACGGCACAGTCTGAAGCATCCACCTCTATTATGAAGGCAAGCTCGGGGTTGGGATGTACTAAGATAGGTGCGGTGGTAAATTTATCCTTTAAACAGGAAAATGCTTCCTTAGCTTGCGGGGTCCAGGAGAACCTAGACTGTTTCCGGGTAATTGGGTGATAGGTGACACTACCTCAGAAAATTTTTTAATGAAACGTCTATAGAAGTTGGCAAAACCCGATGAAGCGCTGCACCTCCTTCACATTTCTAGGAATTGGCCAATCCTTGATGGCTTGGGTCTTGCTTCCATCCATACTAATCCCTTGCGTAGATAGTACATACCCCAGAAATTGAATTTCGGTCCTATGGAATTCACACTTTTCAAGTTTGATGTAGAGATGGTTTTGTCTTAGGCGTTCTAAGACCATTCTCACATGTCCATGATGTTCCTCTGTGGAGTTAGAAAAAATTAGAATATCATCCAGATAAATCACCACAAATGTATCTAGGAGATCCCTGAAGATATCATTCACGAAGTGTTGGAAAGTGGCTGGGGCGGTACTCAGACCAAAAGGCATAACTAGATATTCAAAGTGTCCATAGCGTGACCTGAAAGCAGTCTTCCATTCATCCCCAGTCTAATACGGACCAAGTTATAGGCCCCACGGAGATCCAGTTTAGAGAAAATTTTGGCATGCCGCACTCTCTCCAACAACTCAGGGATTAAAGGCAATGGATAACGGTTTCTAATAGTAACCTTATTGAGTTCCCTATAGTCTATGCAGGGTCTCAGAGATCCATCTTTCTTCTTCACAAAGAAGATGGGTGCACCTGCGGAAGATGAAGAGGGCGTATGAAGCCCTTGGCTAAATTTTCGTCTATAAAAATCCTTCAAAGCTTTTAGCTCGGGCCCCGCTAGGGGTAGATCTTACCAAAAGGTATCTCGGCTCCAGGCAATAATTCAATTGGACAATCATATGGACGGTGAGGAGAAGCTGATCAGCGTTCTTCTTGTCACATAAATCCACATAGTCCTGGTATACAGCTGGTAGTTCAGGGACTGACATGGTTCCTTTAGGAACAGAGCAAGCTGAAACTCCTTGACTCATCTGTTTCTCCGGAAAGTGTAATTCCTTGGTCTCCCAGTTAATCGTAGGATTCTGCGCCTGCAGCCATGGTAGCCCTAGAATAATGGGAAAGTGGGGAGAAGAGATAAGCATAAAAGACATTTTCTCCTGATGATCTTTACCCATAAGGACCCTCAAAGGCTCTGTTTCTTGATCCACTGGTCCAGAAGTCAGTAGAGAGCCATCCACAGTCTCCATCTGTACTGGAGTAGCCTTCTTCACTGAACGTATCCCTGTTTCAGAGCAAAGGAGATATCCATAAAATTTCCACTTGCTCCTGAGTAGATCATAGCAGAGCTAGACACCCAGACTGAGTCAACCCAGAGTTTGATGGAAAGGAATCAATGAGAATTGTTTCTTTTACAACTCAGCTGGGACATCGCTGAGGAAACTTGAAAAATTGCAGCGTTTATACCGTCATCGTCCCCAGAACTAACAGAGTTTAAGTCCGAGAAATCAAGATCTCTTGCAGCAGATCTCTCTGGAGCCTGAGGCTCGGACATGACAGAGCTCCTCTCGCAACACTCACAGTGAATGACTGCTGCAGTAGTCTTACGAGAACGGCTGGGGCAGTTTATAATGAAGTGCCCTGACTTACCACAGTAGAAACATAGATTTTCCTTTATACGATGTTCTTTGCGTGCATCACTAACCCGTCTTTGTAAAGAGTCCACCTGCATGGGTTCAGGTTCTGGTTCCCTTGTGATCCTACTCAAAGGTTCCTTAGCTGAGGAGGGAGGTAGTAAAAGGTTAGTGCGATTATTTTCGAACCATCTCTCTTGTCTGCGTTCAGTCAGACGAGCATCAATACGAATACAATAGTTAATAAAGTCACCTAACGCAGCGGGAGGGTCGGCACGAGCAAGTTCATCCTTAATCAGTGGAGACAACCCTTTCCGAAAAATAGATTTCTTAGCGGAAGTGTCCCAAGTGGTATCAAGAGCCCATCTCCTGAAATCCAGGGCATATTCGGCTACTGAACGCTTACCTTGGCGCAAAGTTAACATGGCTGCTTCAGCTGTTGCACCTCGATTGGGGTCATCAAACACCTGCCCCATGGCTGAAATAAAAGCATCAAGGTGATTCAAACAATCATCCTCAGTCTCAATCAGAGGGTTTGCCCACATCAAAGCCTTATTGGTAAGCAACATGATTATAGTAAGCACTTTGGATCGTTCAGTGGAAAATTGTGAAGCATGTGCAGAGAAAAATAAATTGCATTGATTAATAAATCCCCTGAATTTCTCACGTTCACCGCCAAAACGAAAAGGAGGTAATTTGGGGATCCCAGAACTCGGGGTTATGGCAGGAGCCTGGGCTCGTTCCTCTAGAGCCTGAATCCTGGCTCGCAATTCCTGGGTAGTCTGTCCAAACACTTGCAAATTATGATTAGTGAGGTCCTGTAGGCTTGCAAAACGGGTTTTTAAAGTCTGTACATCTGAAAGGATTGTATCAGTCACTCCGCAAAGTTCCTTTATGCGGGCCTCCATCTTCCAGATCTTTTAAGGCAGAAGTGCTGGAAGGAGAAGAGGAAAGGAAAAAAAAAAAAAACAATAGTGTTTACCTGTGGTAACACTGCAGAGTAAAATTTTAAGGAATGCGCTCACCTGGAATGGTTTTGAGAAGTCACAACCACTGTCATCACATAAGGTATTTAAACGGACATCTGATATCCACAGTCACAGCAGACACGGCTTTCCCAGACCCAGCAGACACTAAACATTGGCTCCTGAATCTTGTCATGTATAGTGTACAGTTCCTATAGCGTCTTGTGCTTGGGTGCGAGGAAAACACAGGAGACATAGGTTGAAATGAAATGACTTGTATTACTTCATACAAGCATGCTGAAAAGTTCACACAGTTTGCAGGAACAGAGTCAGGAGACACAGCAGGCCAGAGTAACTTCAAGCACTACAATAAATCTCCAAAGCAGGTTCAGGATCTCTTCTCTGTACCGTAATTCCTCTGCAAACATGGATTCACCAAACAGCAGGTTTCCAGAGTCCAAAAGTGTTCAAAGGTTCCTCAGTAGGGAATAGCTGGAGTACAAGTTCAAGTTTTCCAGGAGTCAGGTCACAGACTGACTGAGGCTTGATTCAGGAGCACTGATTGTTCAGCTGAGGCTGCTTAAGAAGCAAGAGGGAAGAATCAGGACGGGAACATGAAAACTGGAACTCCATATTAACTGAGGGCAAGAGCTGCAGAAAGACAGAAAGCAAAATGGCCGACGGAAAACTGAGTTTCAAGGAACATGTCAACAGAGACAAAGAACCTTACAATGCCACTGTGTCTACAGTCATGGCCAAAAGTTTTGAGAATGACACAAATATTAATTTTTACAAAGTCTACTGCTTCACTTTTTCTAATGGCAATTTGCAAATACTCCAGAATGTTATAGAGTGATCAGCTTAACATCAATTACTTGCAAAGTCAATATTTGGCTAGAAAATGAACTTTATCCCCCAAAACACATTTCAACATCATTGCAGCCCTGCCTTAAAAGGACCAGTTAACATCTTTTCAGTGATTGCTCCATTAACACAGGTGTGGGTGTTGATGAGGACATGGCTGGAGATCAATCTGTCATGATTAAGTAAGAATGACACCACTGGACACTTTAAAAGGAGGCTGGTGCTTGGCATCATTGTTTCTCTTCTGTTAACCACGGTTATCTCTAAAGAAACACGTGCAGTCATCATTGCAATGCACAAAAATGGCCTAACAGTGAAGAGTATTGCAGCTAGAAAGATTGCACCTCAGTCAACAATCTATCGCATCATCAAGAACTTCAAGGAGAGAGGTTCCATTGTTGCCAAAAGGCTTCAGGGCGCCCAAGAAAGACCAGCAAGCGCCAGGACCTTCTCTTAAAAGTGTTTCAGCTGCGGGATCGGGCTACCAGCAGTGCAGAGCTTGCTCAGGAATGGCAGCAGGCAGGTGTGAGTGCATCTGCACGCACTGTGAGGCGGAGACTCTTGGAGCAAGGCCTGGTCTCAAGGAGGGCAGCAAAGAAGCCACTTCTCTCCAGAAAAAACATCATGGACAGACTGATATTCTGCAAAAGGTACAGGCAGTGGACTGCTGAGGACTGGGGTAAAGTTATTTTCTCTGATGAATCCCCTTTTCGATTGTTTGGGACATCAGGAAAACGTCTCATTCGGAGAAGACAAGGTGAGCGCTACCACCAGTCTTGTCTCATGCTAACTGTTAAGCATCCTGAAACCATTCATGTGTGGGGTTGCTTCTCAGCCAAGGGAATCGGCTCTCTCACAGTCTTGCCTAAAAACACAGCCATGAATAAAGAATGGTACCAGAATGTCCTCCAAGAGCAACTTCTCCCAACCCTCCAAGAGCAGTTTGGTGATCAACAATGCCTCTTCCAGCATGATGGAGCACCTTGCCATAATGCAAAGGTGATAATTAAATGGCTCAGGGAACAAAACATAGAGATTTTGGGTCCATGGCCTGGAAACTCCCCAGATCTTAATCCCATTGAGAACTTGTGGTCAATCATCAAGAGACGGGTGGACAAACAAAAACCTAAAAATTCTGACAAAATGAAAGCAATGATTGTGCAAGAATGGACTGCTATCAGTCAGGATTTGGTCCAGAAGTTGATTGAGAGCAAGCCAGGGAGAATTGCAGAGGTCCTGAAGAAGAAGGGTCAACACTGCAAATATTGACTTGCTGCATTAACTCATTCTAACTGTCAATATAAGCTTTTGTTACTCATATGTTTGCAATTATTATATTTCTGTCTGTGATAAAAACATCTGTCAAACACACAAAAAACCAGAGGGCAGCAGATCATGTGAAAATATAATATTTGTGTCATTCTCAAAACTTTTGGCCATGACTGTAGTGACCTTGCTCCCATGGTTACTGGACGCGACCTTAGACACGATCGCTGTGGACATTGGTTGGCAAAATGTCCCGGCTGCTGGCACACATTACAGACCATGAATGCTCGAGCGGCCCGAGACTTAGGTCCCGCTTGAGAAACCTCCATGGCCTCTTGAGGGTCGGACGCCTGAACGGGGAATTCTAGAGGTTTGGCAAAGGTGGGAGCCAGCCGAAACCTCTGCCTACACTGCGCCCGCTCCAACCTCCGCTCGTGAAAATGGAGGTAGATATTGCGATAAGTTTTTCCAGTGTGGCGGGAATCTCCCTGGTGGCCAAGGTGTCCTTCACATGGCCTGCCAGTCCTCTCCAGTACACCGGGATGAGGACTTTATCCGGCCACTCTAACTCAGAGGCCAGAGTCCGAAATTGGACTGCAAACAGGCTGAGCATGGACGCAAAGGTGAACTTGCCAGCAGTTGGAGCGCCGTATCGTGGGTGACACGAAGTCCCATGAAGACCTTTTTCAGAGCCTCCAAAAAACGAGAAGCGCTCCGAACCACACGATCGTCGTGCTCCCACAGCGGCGTTGCCACTCCAACGCTCTGCCCAACAGAAGAGATAATACAAAACCCACTTGTGCCCGATCCGTGGGGAAAAGTGCAGCCAGAAGCTCGAGCTGTATAGAGCACTGACTCACGAATCCCCGACATTGCTTGCTGTCACCAGCAAACTTGTCTGGAAGCGGGGGGTGGGATAATGTAGGAGCAGAGGTGGCAGCGGACAAACTGGCTGCAGCCACGCTAGCAGCTTGAACAGCGACTGCGGTAGCATCGACAGCTGAGGTTGTATGCTCAAGAGCCGCCAACCTACCCTCCAGCTGCTGAATGTACCATTGTAGACGTTGGTTATCCGCCATTTTACTAGCCAGACCCTGGCGCTAGTATTTTGTTAGGGCTGGTGGAACACACCAAATAAATATAAATATTAGGTGCGTTCGCCTTCCGGGGTCCACCGTGCAGGCAAAGCCTGCTGCTAGTAAGATGGCACAATATGGCTGTATAAGCGATCTCTGTTACTCCACAGAGTCGCTGATATAGAAGCTGTGGCACTATATGACGGTAAGAGCGAACTCTGTTACTCCACAGAGTCACTGTGGTAGAGACTGTGTCCTGTTAACCGCACAGGAGCACACAGATAACTGCAGAGCGGATAGCAGTCCGTGGTCATGCAAACAGTAACGCAAACGGCCAACTCCTGTTGGAGTAGCCGGTATTCTAGAGGCTATTTCAGCCAAGCCCTGAACATGTGCATACAAAACTCCTCACCGGAGGTGCCGGTATTCTAGGGGCTTATTTCAGCCGAGCCCTAACCGCATGCGTACATGACCACACTGGCGCAAAGCACATAACAGAATTGATACTAGCACATGACCGTGCGGCCATGCAACCCTTTTGTAGCCGCAGCAACTGCAAGACCTTCCAGAACGAACCAATGGAAGCCTGCCCCAGAACTGGAGCAGCTTCAGGACCTTCCTGGAGGACCAATGGGAGTTGCTGCAGTACCTGAGCATGTGACCCCTGATCTCCAATGAGAGATCTTACCCTGGGCATGCTCAGAAGGGGAAAAGCAGGATTTAGTCCCAAAGTCGTCTGCTCGCTGCTGACCAGTACTGGCTATAATGGCAGAACCCAGAAAGGCAGCAGTATTCCTTTGCACAGTTTGAGACTGAGCAAGATGCTGTGACCGACATCTCTGCTGAGCAGGAACCACTGTGGCAGGATAAGAATGGGAGACCGCAGCGGAGATGGCTCGAGGTTCCCCCTGTGCAGAGGTGGGAACTCGACCCCTAACATCCGCCTTAACATTCTTAGTACCCGGGAGGAAGGAGACCACAAAGTTAAAACGCGTGAAAAAGAAGGCCCACCTGGCCTGTATGGGATTCAATCGTTTGGCTGATTCGAGATAGATCAAGTTTTTGTGATCACTGAGGACCACAACTTGATGTTTGGCTCCCTCCAACCAATGTCTCCACTCTTAGAACGCCCACTTCATAGCCAATAATTCCCGATTTCCCTTATCATAATTACGTTCAGCTGGGGAAAACTTTCGGGAGAAGAAGGCACAAGGGTTAATCTTAGAGGTTACAGGTAGAGTTGAGCGATACTTTCCGATATCCTAAAGTATCGGAATCGGAATGGTATCGCCGATACCATTAAAATATCGGCGATACCCGATACCGATACCGGAAGTTTCATGTAAGTCTATGGGAACAAAATATCGCAACTAAAAAAACCTCTTTCTTTCCTTGTAAACACTAAATATACACACATAGAATACATATATATATATATATATATATATATATACATGTCATTGTGACATATATATATATATACATATATGTATAGTTTATACACTTCTACATAGTAAAATATCCTCTGATTCAATTGCCGGGTAAAGCCGGCTTCTGTGAAAAGACAGAAGCACCCGACATGAAATGACACTTGGTGTACATAGGGTTAACCATGTCTTTTCATGTCGTTTGCTATCTGATTTGCACAAACAATTAAATCAGTCTATGTGTGCAAAATTTCACACCTGTAGGGGTTAATTAAAGGTGTAAATTCGTTGTAAAAAAAATGGACTTTTTTGCTACGAATTTACACCTTTAATTAACCCCTACAGGTGTGAAATTTTGCACACATAGACTGATGTAATTGTTTGTGCAAATCAGATAGCAAACGACATGAAAAGACATGGTTAACCCTATGTACACCAAGTGTCATTTCATGTCGGGTTCTGCATTTTCACAAAAGCCGGCAATTGAATTAGCGGCTATTTACTACTTGTAGAAGTGTATGAACTATAAATATAAATATATATTATATTATGTGTCACAAATTCAATGACATGTATATATATATATATGAGGTGTAAAATTGCTGAAAAAAAATGCGTGGGCTCCCGCCCTATTTTCGCAACCAGACAGACAAAGCCAGTGAGTGGGGGCAGATAATAATAGCCCAGAGAGGGACCATTTTTTTGGCCCCCCCGGCTACTTAACATCTGCCCCCAGACACCCCAGAAAGGGCAAATCTCTAATTAGATTTGCCCTTTCTGTCACTTTGCCCGTCTATTCCCATTGCCCTGTAGCGGTGGCGAATGGGTTAATAAGGGGTTAAAATGACCTTGCAATTGAAAGGTCACTTTAAGCCAGGTTAATAATTGAGAGCTGTCAATTAGACAACTATCAATTATTAATCCTATTGTATGAAAGAAAAATCAAACACACACACTTTAATAAAAAAGAAGTTTAATGAAATAATCACACAGTTTTTGACCATATTTTATTTACCTGCTAAAACCATTTCCTGTAATAAAAATAAAATAATAAAGCAAAATTATTCTTACCAATCCGATGCACAGTCAGGTCCCACGGTGTAATCCTTCAGAAAGGGTTAATGTTTACTGCAGGGACCGCAGCTAATGCTGCAGCCTCACAGTAAACCCCCAAATGAATGAGCTCCTCTCCTGGCTGACAGGAGAGGAAGTGGAAAGCTTAATTGATTGCTTTCCACTTTCACTTCAGATCAGCCAGGGACACCATCAGTGACGTCAGAGGGAACTGATTAACAAAAATAGGGGTTCCCTTCGAAAAAAAAATGGCGTGGGGTCCCCCCTATTTTTGTTAACCAGCCAGATGAAGCAGACCGCTGAGGCCTGGATTTTCAGGCTGTTAAGGAGCCAAGATCCATGGACCTTGCCAGCCTGATAATACCAGGCCACAGCAGTCTGCATATCTTGGCTGATTAACAAAAATAGGGGATCCCCTCGAAAAAAATTGGCGTGGGGTCCCCCCTATTTTTGTTAACCAGCCAGATGAAGCAGACCGCTGAGGCCTGGTTTTTCAGGCTGGTAAGGATCCAATATCCATGGACCTTGCAAGCCTGATAATACCAGGCCACAGCAGTCTGCTTAGCTTGGCTGGTTAACAAAAATAGGGGATCCCCTCGAAAAAAAAACGGCGTAGGGGTCCCCCTATTTTTGTTAACCAGCCAAGTAAAATGCAGTCTGCTGCGGCCTGGTATTAAAAGACTGTCAAGGCCCATGGATTTTGGCCCTCAACAGCCTGATAATACCAGGCTACAGCAGCCCCACATTTGGCGCATCAAAAGATGTGCCAATTGTGGCACTTTACCCGGCTCTTCCCACTGCCCTGTAGCGGTGGCAAGTGGGGTAATAAGGGGTTAATGTCACCGTTGATTGCACGGTGACAATAAGCCCGGTTAATAATGGAGAGGCGTCAATAAGACACCGATCCATTATTAATCCCAAAGTTTTTAAATGTGTAAAAAAAGACACAGCAAGAAAAAAGTCTTTTAATGAAATAAAAGAGACAACACAGTTTTCATTTTTTTTATTACTCTCTCATTCCTGCGACGCCATCGATCTCCTGTAAAAAAATAAAAAAACAAACCAACAGTATACCACCTGTCCGACGCAGTCCATAACGACAGTCCCACGACGATCCAGCTCTGCTACATCGCAATGACAGGCAGAGCCTGTCATTGCAACGCAGCACAGCTGATTACCTGCTTCCCCGGCGGTGACGTCATCGGACTGACTGCTTTACGGCCGGGATTACCCAGCAGTCACTGCAGTTATCGCGAGAAAGTGCATGTGACCGCCGGGGAGAAGAGGATGGCGGCCATGAAGCAGTCCAGCCCGTGACCGCCGGAGATCTTCTGCCAGGTAAGTGCCGCTGACTCCTGACAGACACGACAGACGGACACTGACAGTGACAGTGACATCCCGATTCCGGTATCCGATATGACGAAAATATCGGTACTCGGAATCGGAATTCCGATACAGCCAATATCGGCCGATACCCGATATTTGCAGTATCGGAATGCTCAACCCTAGTTACAGGATCTCTTTGGGACAAAACGGCTCCTGCACCAATCTCAGACGCATCTACACCTGAAATGGTAGAGAAACATCAGGTTGACGTAGAACAGCAGCAGAAGTGAATTTGCGCTTAAGCTCCTGAAATGCAGAAACTGCCTCAGGAGACCAATTTACAACATCAGAACCCTTTTGGTCAAATCAGTCAGTGGTTTCACAATACCATAGAAATTACTTATAAATTTAAGGTAGATATTAGCAAAACCCAAAAATCTCTGAAGAGCCTTCAATGAAGTGGGCTGGACCCAATCACAAATGGCCTGAACCTTGACCGGGTTCATTTAAATAGCAGACGGGGGCAAAATGAAACCCAAAAATGAAACCTTCTGTACTCCAAAGAGACATTTCGATCCCTTAACATACAAAGCATTCTCTCTCAAAATCCGGAATACCCGCCGAACATGTTCCACATGTGAATCCCAGTTGTTGGAAAATATCAAAATATCATCCAAATAAACGATCAGAAACTTATCCACCAAGTCCCAGAAAATATCGCTCATGAAAGACTGGAAGATGGAAGGGGCATTAGTGAGCCCAAAAGGCATCACTAGGTGCTCAAAATGCCCCTCAGGGGTATTAAATGCCGTCTTCCATTCATCTCCATTCTTGATGCGAATAAGATTATACGCCCCCCTAAGGTCAAGCTTGGTAAACCAACTGGCACCTTTCAATCTGGAAAACAAATCAGAAATCAGGGGTAATGGATATTGATATTTAACCGTGATCTTATTAAGGAGATGATAGTCAATACAAGGCCTCAATGAACCATCCTTCTTGGCCACAAATAAAAAGCCGCGCCCAAGGGTGAAGAGGATGGTCTGATATGACCCTTTTCCAAAGACTCTTTGATATACAGTACAGACCAACCCGGCTAACCTCCACAAAGGTACAGACAAAAATGGAAATAGCAAACACAATAGAAACAAGCAGAAAATATCTTATCTGAAGGTAGCAGACGAAGGCAAGACACCAGCAGACTTCCAAATGAACCAGGAGACAATTAATCACCGGCGAGGATCATGGGAAGGCAGCTCCCTTATATCAGCCCAGTCAGTGACTCCTGATTGCCCGTCGTCGCTGGCAGGTGAGGAGGCCCTGTCATTCGATACAGCCTCAGTACCATCAGCAACCACCAGAGGGAGCCTCAGCTCAGAAATTGCCTCCAACACATTCACAACAGAGCAGATAGTTCCAGTCTCGACCGTCCTTCTCAACGACCCTCTTGAGCATGGCCTTTAAGGTCTTATTGAAGCACTCCACCAGGCCATCGGTCTGGGTATGGTAGACTGAGGTCCCCAACTGGGCAATCTGGAGGACTTTACACAGCTCTAGCATCACTTTGCTCATAAAAAGAGTGCCCTGGTCCATCAAAATCTCCTTAGGTAAACCAGTCCTAGCAAAGATATGGACAAGCTCCCGGGAAAAGCTCTTAGCCAAAGAGTTCCTCAGTGGCACTGCTAGGATGTATTGATATCCGCGTGTAGATTTAACTAGGGACCTTTCAGGTCCATGGAAAACCTCTCAAAGGGGATTTCTATTACAGGTAATGGGACTTAGGGGCTTCGGAAATGAGGAGTAGGAGCAGTTATCTGACAGGTGGGGCAGGATCTACAATAATTTAGGATCTCTCTGTAACACCCTGGCCAATAGATCCTCTGTAACACTCTCTCTTGAGTTTTCACTACCCTAGATGTCCCCCAAAAACACGCAAAAGGGCAATGTCTAAAACTCCGCCGGTAGGGTCCTGGAATTAACAGCTGCTCTACTATCTTTCCTCCCCTCAATTTGGTCACCCGATACAACAACTTGCCATTGACCGCAAAATGAGGGAACCTGGTGTTTGCCCCCGGCTCTTGAGCAATCCCATTACATACAGTGACATTATTAAAAGCTCCCTTTAACGTAAGGTTAAAGTAGAGTCAGTTCAAAGGTAGGCAACTAGATTATTGCAAGGGATAAAAGACGTCTCATATGAGGAGAGGTTGAAAAAGTTTTGCTTGTTTAGCGTAGAAAAAAGACGCCTCAGAGGGGATCTCATTTACATGTATAAATATGTGTGTGGTCAGTACAAAGGACTGGTGCCTGACTTATTCCTTCTAAGGACCAGGGGGCGCTCATTACGGGTGGAAGAAAGGCGATTCCGACAGCTAAATAGGAAAAGGTTATTACAGTTTGAGCAGTCAGAATGTGGAGTGCTCTACCACAAGAGGTATTAATGACACGATAACAGCTTTTAAAAAAGGGCTCGATGACTTCCTCAATACACATAACATGGTGGGTTATAGTTAACTTAGTGACAAAAAAAAACAGTTGGTGGAGAAAGATTGAACTTGATGGACCTAGGTCTTTTTTTTCAACCTATGTAACAATGTAACTATGTTGACTAGTTCCTTCTTCGCCTATCACACGTACATTACCACGTCCCCCTCCACCTCCAATTAGACCATCGTAGTTTTCTACTACATCAAGAATGAAGAAAAAATATGTAATTCAAAGGCAGTGGAACAGGACAGACACAAGCCAAACCATGTCACTGATTACTCACACTGAGTCTTTCACTACTGCAGCTGGCACCTTTCCAAATTCTCTCCCCATATCAATTGAATCTGCGTTATTCACAGACTACTACACTCATCTTCTTCACTGCTGTGGTTGTACAACACATTACTGTCTGATATATCTATCCACTGTTTTAGAGTTTTCTCTCCCTATCTGTATTGCTAAGCAGTGAACTCTGACTTCCTCTCTCTATTTTAAATCAGCCTAAAATGGTTACTGCATTCCTTACCTTGGCTTTTATACAGGCTTTGATAGTTCCTCTTGATTAGCTGCACTATACCATCTCATGTTATAGCTACAAGGTATTTTAGAGAACCCTGCACAGTTATGCCTCATGTGAGCCTTCTGGGCTGATACAGTCTTTGCGATGTGTAAAACTAGGGCAGACATTTGTTTTGGGATTTGCAGATGTTTGTAGCAACTGTGCATGGCTATATGTGGGACTGTGCATGTACAGTGAGTAGTAAGCGTATAAACGTTATGTGGGAATATCTAGCTGTAAATGTCCATATGTAAGCATGCTTACTTGTAACAAGAGTGTATTCATAACTGTATGCAGTACGTGTGTGACTTGTTTTCAATGTAAGTAATGAGTCAGTGCGTGTGTGCCTACCTTTTTGTGGTATTATCTGAATTATTTAGGCAGTGTAGTGACAGTATTATTTGTGCACATTGTGTATGCTTTTTTGATAGTATAGGGCTATGTGCATATTGGGAATGTCAATGGTGTATTGTCAAAAGTGTCCACATTAGCTTGACAGAGGCTAAAAGAATGTGATTTTGTCTTGTGCCAGAAGGCTAAGTATGTCACAGAAAAGTTAAATGTAATAGCCTAGTAGACTACAATATACCTTAAAATGGAATCCAGTATAAAAAATATTACTCAATATGGAAGCCTATCACTATAAATGGCATGGTACAATATCTACCATAGGAATCTGTTGGATACTTTTCTCAATTTTACTTGGTCTACATTGAGATAAACAGTTCATTGTACATTTAATACTCAGCACTCATTCTCGCAAGTACATGGCACAGTGATCCATACTTTCTAGTGTTCTGAGAGATTCTTTATTGTGGGATAACACTTTATGGTGCACTGTGTAGTTCATGTTGTCTATCTCTGTCTTGCGAGCAACTAACAATCATGGAAGACACCAGAGTGACTGGATGATCAAGTGATGAGTGAACCAGATGATGCCAGCTCTCCTCTCCATGACTGCACTTTGATAATATGATATATACTGTACACTGTATAGTGTGATTTGTTAGAAAAAAGAGGGAGAGCAGCACTTCCACCGGCTCAAGGATTTTTTTTAGTAAACCATAAAAAGACAGGTTAAAAAAAACTGACAATTTTTTGAGCTGCAGGAAGTGCCGCTCTTCCTCTTTATTTTTTCTTTTGTTGTTGTGCTGCAATAGTTGGAGATATGTCACCCAATGGTTTTGCCTCCAATCTTACAAGCGTGGTAATCTCCAAGACCCCCTCTTTTTCTCTACGTTTTCTGATTTGTTACCTTCCTGTACACTGCATATAATGATATCAATCTCCACATATGCTGCAAATAATATTGTACCTCCTTCCCCGTTACATTTCATATAGTGATGTGTGACCCAATCTATCCTGTGACAATGAGCAAGACTCTTCCCTAGCTACTCATAAAATATGACACTGTGTGTCTGCCACACACAAGGAAAGGTGACTAAGGGCCCCGTCACACATAGCGACACACCAGCGATCCCGACAACGATATGAACTTGTCAGGATCACTGGTGAGTCGCTACATGATCGCTGGTGAGCTTCCAAACAGGCAGCTCAGGCAGCGATCAGGACAGCGATTATGCGGGTAACAAGCGATGCACGTCGCTTAGTTACCCGATCTGTACGTTAGATACCAGCGCGCTGGTGCAGGGAGCTGGTAACCAAGGTAAGCAGCGGGTTTCTAAGCGCCGCCCGGCGCTTAGAAACCCGCTGTTTACCTTGGTTACCAGCTCCCTTGCACCAGCGCGCTGGTATCTAATGTACAGATCGGGTTTCTAGGTGCCGCGCAGCGCCTAGAAACCCGATGTTTACCTTGGTTACCAGCTCAAGCTCGCTGATCGCCTGTCAAACCCAGCGATGCATGCTGGCCAGCGGGAGACCAACAATCAAAAAAATGTCCAGGACATTCCAGAACGATCAGCGATACAAGGCAGGGGGGCCGGTCGCTGGTAAGTGTCACACACAGAAATATCGCTGGGGAGATCGCTGTTGCGTCACAAAACTTGTGACTCAGCAACGATCTCGCTAGCGATCTCGCTATGTGAGACGGGGGCTTATGATGGGATGGAATAAGGAGGAATCACAGATTTGGCAAAGTATAGCCTTAGAATTAGGCTACACTAGGAATGACGGGGGGATGTGATTTGGGGGAAACATAATTTATCAATCTTGCGTTCAATAACAATTATTATAGCAGCTGCACGACTGATAATAAACTATTGTTTATTTGTTGTTTTTCTCTATAGCACTAAATGCTAAAAATGAGTGAACCATGATGATTATTGGTGAGATTGTTAATGGGCCATTTTTGGGAATGTATACCAATGGCAGCATGAGCTAAATTTTTTTTGACTCATATGTTTTAATTTAGGTAGGCTTTAGCTGATTGAAATCACACATAAATCTATTACCGGTAAGTATAGAAAAAGTATTAGTGCCTAACAAAACAAGAATAATTTAAGATGTTTTTCTTTTGCTGTGTTTAGCTTTTTTTTTATTGTTAGAGGTGCAGTCTCCGCTTTAGATACTCTTTAGACAGGAAATTGCAATCACTGACGACCATTTTATCATGGTGAAGCAGTGGTTTCTTACTCACAGAGTCCATAGATGTCAGCCTGGGAGAGCTTTTCTCAGGGTTACACATGAGCAAAATGCCTTGGCAAACATGGGAGTGACTTTTTTTTAAAGGTGTGGCAAATATTTAGACCCCAGTACCCCTGTGCTGACCTTTATTATTATTATTATCCTCACACAGGGTGACTCAGGGAGAAATCAGGGTGATTTGCTGTAAAACTGGATGAGTTAATGTTTTCATCTTCAGTGTACATCTCCAGTAAAGTTACCAAAAAATAGTTTTTTTTTACTTGTACCTTGAGATAAGCATTTCTAATATTTCCATTTTCACATATAAAATGTCTGTTATTGTAAATTCTGAATTCACAGGTGTGAAGCTGCACCCATATTCAGCAGTGTGCTACCATTTTGTAAAATACAATAAGTTATAATAGTGTGTAGCAACTTTTAGCTGGAGTGTTCACTGCATGATGTCATAGGGCTATAATGCCAAATTCAAGCTTAATGACTATATAAATATTTAGTTCTGCTTGTTTTCATTTGACTATTTTTACATTATTTCAAGTATCATGATTACTACTCGTGTTTATGCTTCATTTATTTGGGTGGTTCAGTTTTGAACTTTGGAAACTGTAGACTAAACTACTTACATGTGTAAGTAAATGTAAAGCTATAAAGAGAAGTTAGATGACGTTATTACAGAACGGAAACCAGTGTAATCTATGACTGTAATGACCCAAATTTCTCTGCACAAATTAAAACATTTAGCAGTCTCTCTACGTATTGTGTTATGAATTCAGGCACTGAATGATTCACTACATGCATTTTTATCACAAGCTACCTCTGTCCTTTATAAAGGCTCAAGTACATCCAGAAACTAAAATTCAAAGGGTATGTGTGCTAGCAAGTGTTGACAAGAGGTATGTGTACTGGCAAGTGGTGACTAATCTCTGATGATTCCATTACTCAAAATACAATACCTCATTTAGTGGAATTCATACATATTGATCATTTACACATTATCATTATAGTTAAGCCTTTTGTGAAACGGAAATTTCCATTTTTGTATTTTCATTTTTTTCTTCAAGGGCCATAACAGTTTTATTTTTCTGCCAACATAAATGTATGAGGGATTGATTTTTTTTAGATGAGTTTTACTTTTGACTGACAAAAAATGACTGAAAAATCCAAATGCAGTAAAAGTGTGAAAAAATCCACAATTCTGATATTGTTTTTTTGGTAATTGTTTTTCTACATATTATATAAGGAATATACACAAAAAGCCCCAGTGGCACAAATGATGCCAATTGGTACAATGCCAATAACCCCAAGCCAGGGAAGAAAAACACCCGCTCGATAAAGACATGTGTATCAGGAGAAAAAAGAGCAACTAGGTGGATATAGTACAATTCATTTTTATTCAGCAATTCATGATAAAGAATATGTAGTAAAAAATCACAGAATGTATAGACATCACAGAGACATAGCAGAATGGTCCAAATATACCACAGTGCTCATACATGCATGAAAGAGCATATAAAAATAAGAAAATATTAAAGCGCTAGTGCCTGGTCATTGCATGCATATAGGAAAGTTACAGGTCAGTCCTCAAAGTAAGTAATAACAAAAATATCCATATAAATGGGACCTGAGCCCACCAGTAACTCACCAGAGTGTGGAGAACACTGCAACTAGCCCTGGGCAAGGTAGAACAAGCCCCGACGCGCGTTTCACGTAAAGGAAGCACCGCTTTCTCAAGCGGAACCTCTCCATAGTTAATGCAAGGACCTTATAATAACATGTGATCAGGTCACATGGTATCGGCTGGGCCAATAGCGATGCTGGAGGCGGCGCATGCGCCATGCGAGCCACAGATCCTGGATGCACAGAGGACGTCAGACCCCAAACACACGTGCAGGGGGATTCCCGTGCACACGCGTGGGACCGAGGAGACACCCTCCACATCACAGGAACGGATATATATATATGAAAGCAGTGAAAGAAGTAAATATTGAACATACTTCAAAAATGCCACCGCAATATCAATTATAAAGGTGCATAGATACGTCCATACAAATAGTAAATATAAGAACAGCATCATACAGAGTAAAGGACATAAATATAAAAACAATCTGCGGATCTTTAGCGGAGGGAAGTGCGCCGAATACTGTGAGTAACGGAGGATCACAAGTAAGTATGAGTGTGCTGGCCCAAATGGAAGTAGGTCCAATGGATGGATGACAAAGCCTGTGAATAAAGTCCCACTAGATAAAAAGAAGAAAAATCATAAAGAAAAAAATAGATTAAAAGAACATAAAAAAAGCCATAAAAATAAGTATTATGATACCTGGAGAATGGGCGAATGGGGGATCAAAGGAAGGGAAAAAGAAAAAGAAAACGAAAAAGGAGAGCTGCATAATGATAAATACATGAACTCAGATCGATTAATGTCAGGAACACCTAAAACCAAAAATCATAAGAATGAGGAGAATGACAAGGACTCATTAAGGCCCGAAGGGGTCATGGTATCTAGTGTGACTATCCATCTGGCTTCGACCTGTGCCAAAATCTTTTTATAGTCACCAACTCTCACACCCAGATGGATGCAGTCAATCCCTCTTACCATAAAACTTGAGGGTTCAGAATTGTGGTATTGATGAAAATGGCGCGGGATGGTTTCCCTGTTAAATGGATAGATGGATAGTCACACTAGATACCATAACCCCTTCGGGCTTTAATGAGTCCTTGTCATTTTCCTCATTCTTATGATTTTTGATTTTAGGTGTTCCTGACATTAATTGATCTGAGTTCATGAATTTCTCATTATGCAGCTCCCCTTTTTCCTTTTCTTTTTCTTTTTCCCTTCCTTTGATCCCCCACTCGCCCATTCTCTGGGTATCATAACACTTATTTTTATGGTTGTTTTTATGTTCTTTTAATCTATTTTTTTCTTTTTATCTAGTGGGACTTTATTCACAGGCTTTGTCATCCATTCATTGGAACTACTTCCATTTGGGCTAGCAGACTCATACTTACTTGTGATCCTCCGTTACTCACAGTATTTGGCGCACTTCCCTCCGCTAAAGATCCGCATATTGTTTATATATTTATGTCCTTTACTCTGTATGATGCTGTTCTTATATTTACTATTTGTATGGACGTATCTATGCACCTTTATAATTGACATTGCGGTGGCATTTTTGGGGTATGTGCAATATTTACTTCTTTCACTGCTTTCATATATATAAATACCGCGACCAATCAGCGATATAGGCGCCAAATTTAAACACCGCTCTGCTGATTGGTCGCGGCCAATAATAATGTATATATTTTACCCGAAAAATCCTGTGTATTCATTGCATTATTCTTAAATCTTCATAAATAATACATATTAAATAATACCCGATGTGTTAGAATCGGGCCACCATCTAGTATTATATAAGGATTTGCTTCATATTGTAAACCAGATTTGCTCCAGATTTTATGTTAAAGATTTCTAAGAATCCACCATGAAAATACACAGCATATGTTGACATGATGCGGTTTTAAAATCTACAAGCATCAGGTGGAGCATTTTTATTGGTGCATTTATACAGTGTCTTCAATAAAATGGCACTGGAGATTGCGGTATGCACATGTGCTGACTCCGGCACCATTTAATTGAAGTAATGTACTACAACATGAACATAGCAGTGCCCACGTGCTGGTCAGGGCTGCCACTAGGAATTTCAGGGCCCAATACTGGCAAAATTTTTGGGCCCCCTTGAGACCACCCAGGCTGCACACCAGCCTCGCCTCCACCCCTCGAACTGTCCACAGTCCCACCGCTCTCTCTTAGAAAAACTCCACTTCTCACCAATCACACATTAACAGTTCCCATTGCCAGATCACACATACAGCCAGCAGCTTTTGTTTTGGCCAAAAGAGTTTTTAAGCCACCACCACGACAAGGTAGACTCTTTTGGCCAGGCCCTACTCTACTCTAACCTATTAAACACTTGTTAAAATGTCCAATACAATTTAGGTATATTTTTATTTTTCAATTTTTTAAATGACCAATAATATCACATAAAAGGGACAAATTTAGGTATATCTTTATTTTTCAATTTTTAAAATGACCAATAATATCACATACAAGGGACAAATACCACCACACCATGACCAGACACCATATTACCACCACATAGTGACCTATAATACCACATACAAGGAACAAATACTGCCATACCATGTCCAGACCACATATTACCACCATAGTGACCGAATAATATCACATACAAGGGACAAATACCACCGCACCATGTCCAGACCACATATTACCACCACATGTTGACCAATACTACCACATACAAGGAACAAATACCACCACATCATGACCAGACCACATATTACCACTGCCTAGTGACCAAATAATAGCACATGCAAGGAACAAATACCGCCACACCATGGTCGGACTACATATTACCACCACTAGTGACTGAATACTACAATACTGATCAGTAATAAAAAAACACAATACTAATATCACCATAAGTGCCATTATACACAGGAGATCGGTACTTAGTATGCAGTTGTGTGTACAGGTAATACAGTGATCACCGGTGACATTATACACAGGAGCTCTGTATATAGTGTCAGTGTACAGGTAATACAGTGATCACTTGTGACATTACACGCAGGAACTCTGTATATAGTGCATAGTGTAAAGGTAATACAGTGATCACTGGTGATATTGTACACAGGACCACTGTATATAGTATACAGTGTATAGTATCAGTGCACAGGTAACAAAATGACTCACCAGTGACGTCTCTAGGTGAAGTCCTTTATCTTTTATTTTCATCTTCATCCAGCACAGACCGCCCTCACTTCTTCCAGCCAGGGCTGGTCTCTGCAGGAAATGACACAGCACAGCTTGCAGAACACATTACTTATTTTTTTCCCAAATTCTAAACTACACCAGATGAAGAAAAAAAGGTGACAGTGTTAGTCTGCACAATAACAGGAGGCCTCCCCCATTTAAAACAGTATCCTCAAAAAATAAAATAAATACATCACTGCAGTAATAATTTCCTTTAATTAGCCCCTATGGTAATAATATCCCCATTCTGGCCCCCATGTGTCTCATTCCTGGCTCCAGCCATATTTTCTCCCAGCCTGCCCCCATGTGATGTCCCATCCTGCCCCATATGATCTCCCCATCCAGCCCCATCTGTCCCATGATCCTGCCCCATCTGTCCCATAATCGTGCCCCATCAGTCTCCATCGCATTCATGCTGCCCTATAATCCTGCACCATCTGTCTCCATTTTTCCCCATGATCATGCACCATGTGTCTCCATCCTACCCCATGATCCTGCCCCATTTATCTCCATCCTGCCCCATGATCCTGCACCATGTGCCTCCATCCTGCACCATAATCCTGCCCCATCTGTCTCCATCCTGCCCTATCTGTCTCCATCCTGCCCCATGATCCTGCACCATCTGTCTCCATCATGCCCCATATTCCTGCCCCATCTGTCTCCATCCTGCCCATATTCCTGCCCCATGTGTCTCAATACTGTACCATGTCTCAATCCTGCCCCCGTGTCACCCATCCTGCCTCCATGTCTCCCATCCTGCCCCGTGTCTCTCATCCTGCCCTCATGTTTCCAATCCTGCCCCATGTCTCCAATCCTGACCCCATGTCTCCATTCTGCCCCATGTCTCCATCGTGCCCCCGTGTCTCCCATCCTACCCTGTGTCTCCATCCTGCCCCATGTCTCCATCCTGCCCCATGTCTCCAATCCTGGCTCCGTGTCTCCAATCCTGCCCCGTGTGTCCAATCCTGCCCCCGTGTCTCCAATCCTGCCCCGTGTCTCCAATCCTGCCCCATGTCTCCATTCTGCCCCGAGTCTCCCATCCTGCCCCATGTCTCCATTCTGCCCCGTGTCTCCATTCTGCCCTAGACAGGATGGAGCCACATAGTCCATATGTCTCCATCCTGCCCGTGAAACATATTGCGGCTTTCCACTTTCAATAAAAATAATAAAAAAACTTACCTGGCCGCGCTCCTGCCTTGATGATCCCTCCAGGTGTTTTAAGCGCGCACTCACCGGTGAATGACAGTGACATCATACGCCGGCGACATGCATACTGACATCAGTTGCCAGCCTCCGATTGCCTGGCTTCTTTAACTATTGCCATGCTGGCCCGCACGGCAATAGAGTAACTGAACCTGCATCTCGGACGCAGGTTCAGTTACTGCACTGGCAGAATCCTGCCGCTGGGGCCCGATCAGCAGAAGAGATGGGGCATGATGCGGGCCCCTCTGCTGATTGGGCCCCATACACCAGTCAGGGCAGTAATGCACTGATAGCAGCCCTGTTGCTGGTCATAGGGACATTGGCGATGGCTGGCATGTTCGCACTGGTATATTGACGTTTTAGTAGAATTCTTCAATAAAATGGTGCCAGAGTCAACAGATATGCATCCCGCGATATCCGGCGCCATTTTGTCGAAGTCACTGTATCTGCAAATTTGCATACAGAGTGTTAAATAAAATGACACCATAGTACGGAATGCACAAGCGCTGACTGCAGTGCCACACTGCACAGTTACATAGCAATGCACACACACCAGCCTTATGGTTCATGGCAACAGCCGGCGCGTGCGCACTGCTATGTTGACGTTGTAGTACAATTCTTCAATAAAATGGTGCCGGAGTAAATGAGTACGCATCCTGCAATATCCGGCGCCATTTTTGTTGAAGACACCGCATCGGCAAATTTGCAAACACAGTATCTTCAATAAAATGGCTCCATAGTGCGGTATGTGCAAGCGCTGACTCCTGTGCCACATTGCACAGGCGGCACCCATCCCGGCTGTTACTATTTCTACATTGTTTTTGGTATCTTTACGTTCATCTCCTTCTCATTATAATATGTATCTTTTCCATTGGCAGTTTTGGAAACCTTATTTTATGTTTTTTCCTTTAGTTTTCCATCTCTTCACTATTGTGAATTTTAGGTGATTTTCATAATACAGTGTACTGTTTATTTATCTGCTTATCTATATAACCAATTAATCCCTCATGTATAACTGTAACTTTGCTGTAAGTCAAATTCAATTTTCCTAAATTACTGATTGAGCCAAAAACATCACATTTTCCTTTTCTTTATATCCACCTCTTCCAGTTAAACATTCGCTAAAGTGATGAAATTACAATACCTTTTCCTGTGCCACTCTCTTTTGACAGTTCCAACAGCTGGCAGAGATAAATCTGTTCTTATTCTGTATTAAATAGTTAGAAATCTTCTCATTTCTTCTTTTTTTAATTTTTTTCTCACAATTTGATATTTCTTTTTGCATGAAACTACCCTCTACCTCCAATTCAAGTTTATCTTAGTAGATATCCATGATTTGATATCATATTGACCATTTACTTCTACTCACTAGCGTGCCATTAGTAACAATGATGCCTCTATGTACTGTGTTTTCTTTAGAAGTGAAGAAGCTGTACCTGGCAGATGATGAGACAGTCACACATTTTTATGTAGTCACAGTTTATTCTTTCTGATGAATCCCAGTTTATGTTCAAAGAAGGAAGTATGGTATTGTCATTACTACTTAAGAAATCTAATGTCTGACATTTAGACTTTTGGAGAAGGATAATGATAATCCATTTCTGGAGAACAAAGAATTCCCATAATATGTTTTCATTGCATTACAAACTGCCTGACAGCTCATCAACTGCTGGATACACCCAATGTTTCCGATGGCACAATAATTTGTACAATTTACGTAAGTTCTACATAATTTATCAACGGTAAGTGGGAAGAAAACTGTTCTCTGCCTACAACTCACAAAAGACATTGCACACATGGTCTATGTGTTTTATCCTCCCTGCTCCATAGCATGTCTCCATCCCCATCTGGGAGCTGTAAATGTATGTAGTCCCCGGTAGGGTTCTTAATCAGTCTCCTTCGCACTCTCACAATCTCCCTGCTTTAAATATACTCCCTAAGTGTTCGTATAGATTTATAATAATTGACTATGGAATCAGGAGCAGTAAAAAGAAATAGTTGCTGGCTCACAAGTTAGTCCTCAGAAGAAGACTTCTCAGCTTTGTAGTATATTGTATAAGGCTGCTGTTCAGTGACTAAAAGATCAATACTCTGAAAATAGTTATGAGTATTTGGCCATTGAGAGAGTGATGAAACTTGAATGCGCTTAGATCAGTAGGTGGAAATGCAAACACATAGAACATCAATGAGCACAATACTGTTTAGATTAAAGAAGTTTTCTAGTTTTGCAAAACCCATGCACTGTGGCTGAAGCTTGTTTTAAAAAACTAGAGTGTTCTTTTCTGCCTCTCTCGGGGTCCACTGCCCCTGATGTATGTTTTTGTCATCATGTCGACAGCACTGCAGCCATTAACTGAGCTTGGTTGCTTTGAGCAACTTGTGGTATCAACTTGGGCTGGGCAGTTGAGCTTAGTTAATGTCTGGAACAATGTCGATATGACGTCAGCACTGCAGACAATACCAGACATGGGGAACAATGGTGGATGCTCAGTGCTGGATCTAGGGATGGTGAGTAATGCACATTAAAAAAATGCAGCCAAAGTGCAGAGGTTTTCTGAAACCCGGAAACCTTTTCATTGGAAAACTTTTCAATTAACCACTTTTTATTGTAGGCATACGGAGGCTAAAACTGAGGTTCCCATGAGCTAAAAAATAATTTCAAGTTCTTCTGGCTGGTACATGAACACTTAATAAGACCACATGAAAGGGAAAATGGTAAGCCTCATTTTTTTCAGCCTGTCAGTGCTAATCTCAGGTAATTTTACTTTTCCCTAAAAGAGAAGATGATGCAATGAGGCTTTGAAGATAGTTTTTTTTTCTGTACAGATCTGGGTATCCTAGTATTGAAATCATTTAGCAGTCTCTGACTATTATATAGAGGCATTTAATTCAGCTTGTCTTGCAACGTAAATAATCTATAGGCCTGTCTGACAGCTGCTTGGGCTAAGCGCACATAGACAAAGCCACATGAGATACTTGCAAGAAGGAAGCAGATGTTGCTGTAAATATAGACCAGGTGCGCTATTTATATGAGCAATTTGGTGTTTATTTTAGACATTTAATATATGAATCCTCCAAAGAAAAGCAGATAGCACTCACCGGTCTTTTGATGAAATTCCGCTCTTTATTTGCAATAAAAAAGCATGTTGGCCGGGGAGTGAGGACAGGAGTGGGCAGAAACTTGACGACGGCCGTTTCGCACCTACTAGCGCTTCCAGGGGTCAATAATATAATATAATATATATAATATATGAGCATATGCATTTTTATCTACCATTTAACCCCTTTATTCCATCCGACGTACTATTCCATCCATGTGACTCTGGACCTCATTCCCATGGACGGAATAGTACGTCCTATGTGATAAGTTACGCTCCTGGGGGGAGCGCAGCTGATCGCAGCCGGGTGTCAGCTGATTATTACAGCTGACACCCAGCACTATGTGTCAGGAGTGGTCACGGACTGCTCCCAGCACATTAACCCCTGGCACACCGCGATCAAACATGATCGTGGTGTACCGGGGGCACAGGGAAGCATCGCGCAGGGAGGGGGCTCCCTGCGTGTTCCCCTGAGGCCCTCAGAACAGCGCGATGTGGTTGCGCTCTTCTGAGGCCTTCCTCCCTGCAAGGCCCCGGATCCAAGATGGCCGCCGGGTCCTGCAGGGAGGAGGCTTCCTCAGTGCCTGCTGAGAGCAGGCACTGAGGAAGCCTGCAGCACTGCCTGTGAGATCGCTGGTCTCACCGTGTGCTGTGCGCCCTGTGAGACCAGCGATCTGATATAATACAGTAATGTCCCACCCTGGGACAAAGTAAAAAAGTAAAAAAAATAAAAATAAACATGTGTAAAAGAATTGCAAAATAAAAGGAAAAAAAAATATTCCCCAATAAATTCATTTCTTTATGTAAATAAAAAAACCAAAAAAATAAAAGTACATATATTTGGTATCGCCGCGTCCGTAACGACCCGACCTATAGAACTGTCCCACTAGTGAGCTCCTTAAAAAAAAAAAATCAATGCTTTATCATCATACTGCCGAACAAATATATATAAATATATATATAAATAAACATGGTACCGCTGAAAGCGTCATCTTGTCCCGCAAAAAGCAAGCTGCCATACAGCATCATCAGCGAAACAATAAAAAAGTTATAGCTCGCAGAATAAAGCGATGCAAAAATAATTATTTTTTATATAAAATTGTTTAAAAGCGTCAAAACATAAAAAAAATGATATAAATGAGGTATCGCCGTAATCGTACTAAGGCCGGCGTCACACTGGCGAGTTTAATGCGAGTAAGTCTCACGACTTTCTCGCATCAACACCCGCCACGGCCACCCGCTCTCGGACCCGAGTGTGCGGCTGCATAGAAATACATGCAGCCGCACACTCGGCTCCGAGAGCGAGCGGCCGTGTCCGGGTGTTGATATGAGAAAGTCGTGCGACTTACTCGCATCAAGCTCGCCAGTGTGACGCCGGCCTAAGGGCTCCTTTCCACTTGCGAGAAATATGTCCGATGCTCGCATGTGAAATCCCAGCTCTGGCCCCGACACTCGGGAGTGGAGTGTGCGGCTGCATGTATTTGTATGCAGCTGCTCGCTCCACTCCTGAATGCCGACCCCAGAGCTGGGATTTCACATGCGAGAATCGGACGTATTTCTTGCAATCAAAATAAAAAGCGATCACGTGCTCAAAAATGGTACCTATAAAACGTCAACTCGTACCGCAAAAAACAAGACCTCACATGACTCTATGGGCCAAAATATGCAAAAATTATAGCTCTCAAAATGTGGTGATGCAAAAACTATTTTTTGCAATAAAAAGCGTCTTTTAGCGTGACAGCTGCCAATCATAAAAACCCGCTATAAATAGTAAATCAAACCCCCCTTATCAACCCCTTAGTTAGGGAAAAATAATAAAATTAAAAAAATGTATTTATTTACATTTTCCCATTAGGGTTAGGCCCTGTGCACACGTTGCAGATTGTGCTGCGGATCCGCAGAGGTTTCGGCATTGCAAATCCGCAGCAGAACCGGACGCCATGTACAGTACAATGTTAGTGAAGGGGAAAAAAAAAAGCTGTGCACATGATGCGGAAATTTCCACGCGGATTTGGTGCGGTTTTAAAACCGCAGCATGTCAATTCTTTGTGTGGATTCCGCAGCGGTTTTACACCTATTCCATTTAGGTGTAAAACCGCAGGCAAATCCGCAAAAAAACCGTGGCAAACCCGCAGTAAATCCGCGCTAAAACCGCAGGTAAAACGCAGGTCGTTTTACCTGCGGTTTTAGCAAAATCCGCACGGAAAAATCTGAAAGTAAATCCACAACGTGTGCACGGGCCTTAGGGTTAGGGTTGCGGCTAAAGTTAGGATTAGGGTTGGGGCTAAAGTTAGGATTAGGGTTATGGTTGGGATTAGGGTTAGGGGTGTGTTAGGGTTAGGTTTGTGGTTAGGGTTATGGTTGGGACTAGGGTTAGGGGTGTGTTGGGGTTAGGGTTGGAGTTAGAATTGGGGGGTTTCTACTGATTAGGCACATCAGGGGCTCTCCAAATGTGACATGGCGTCTGATCTCAATTCCAGCCAATTCTGCGTTGAAAAAGTCAAACGGTGCTCCTTCACTTCTGAGCTCTGTCATGCGCCCAAACAGTAGTTTACCCACACATATGGGGTATCAGCGTACTCAGGACAAATTGCACAATAACTCTTGGGGTCCAATTTCTTCTGTTACCCTTGGGAAAAAAAAAAATTGGGGGCAAAAATATCATTTTTGTAAAAAAAATGATTTTTTTGTTTTTACGGTTGTACGTTATAAACTTCTGTGAAGCACTTGGGGCTTCATAACGCTCACCACAACATCTAGATAAGTTCCTTGTGGGGTTTATTTTCCAAAATGGGGTCACTTGTGGGGAGTTTCCACTGTTTAGGCGCATCAGCGGCTCTCCAAATGCGACATGACGCCCGCAGACCATTCCATCAAAGTGTAAGGTTCTGTATATCTGTTTCTGAAACTCAGTTTGTTCGTCGGCCATTTTGCTTTCTGTTTGCTGCAGCTATCTTGCCCTCAGTTAAAATGGAGTTTTCCAGCTTGCATGTTCCCGCCCTGATTCTCTCCGTTTGCTTCTTAAACAGCCACACCTCAGCAATCAGTGCTTCAGAATCTGGCCTGCAGTGAACCTGTGTTCTGACTCCTGAAGCCTTGGACTTTGTACTCCAGCCATTTCTACTGAGAAACTCTGGAGCTCTTGTGGACTCTGAACTCTGCTCTTGAAAGCCTCACGGTTGCATGGACTTGCGGTAACATAGAAGAAGATCTGAATCTGTTGTGGAGAGTTATTGATGAACTTAGATTACTTTGGCCTGCTGTGTCTCCTGCTTCTGTGTTTGCAACCTGTATGTTTATTTTTGCCAATTTGTATGAAGCAATACAAGACTTTCTTTTTCAACCTGTGTCTCAAGTATTTTCATCGCACCCAAGCACAAGACGCTATATGAACTGTATCACATACATTACAAGATTCTGAAGCCAAACGTTAGTGTCTGCTGGGTCTGGAAAGGCTTGTCTGCTGTGCTGTGGATATCGGATGTCCGGTTGTACTCTCTGTGATAACAGTGGTTGTGACTTCTCACAACCATTCCAGGTGAGCAATTCCCTTAAGTTTTTTTTTTCTGCAGAGTTATCACAGGTAAACACTATTGTTTTTTTTTTTTTTTCTCTTCTCTTTTGTCTGCTGAAACTCTGGATATCAGATGTCTGGTTGAAAGCTTTCTGTGATGATAGTGGTTGTGACTTCTCACAACCATTCCAGGTGAGCAGTTCCCTTAAAGTTTTTTTTTCTTCAGTGTTGCCACAGGTGAACACTATTGTTTTTTTTTTCTCTCTCCTCTTCTTCCAGTATCCTGTCTTAAAAGATCTGGAAAATGGAGGCCCGCATGAAGGAACTTTGTGGAGTGACTGATAATATCCTTGCAGAGTTGCAGAATATAAAGACCCGTTTTACAAATCTTCAGGACCTAAATAATCACAATATGCAAGTGGTTGGACAGACTACTCAGGATTTGCGAGCCAGGATTGAGGTTCTGGAGGGGCGAGTCCAGGCTCCTGCCGTGGCCCCGAGTTCTGGGATTCCCAAGTTGCCTCCTTTTCGTTTTGGTGGTGAACGTGAAAAATTCAGGGGATTTGTTAATCAATGTAATCTTTTTTTTTCTGCACATGCTTCACAATTTCCTACTGAACGATCTAAGGTGCTTACTATAATTATGTTGCTTACCAACAAGGCTTTAATATGGGCAAACCCTCTGATTGAGACTGAGGATGATTGTTTGGATCACCTTGATGATTTTATTTCAGCCATGGGGCAGGTGTTTGATGACCCCAATCGAGGTGCAACAGCTGAAGCAGCCATATTAGCTTTGCGCCAAGGTAAGCACTCGGTAGCTGAATATGCCTTGGATTTCAGGAAATGGGCCCTTGATACCACATGGGACAATTCGCCAAAAAAATCTATTTTTCGAAAGGGGTTATCCCCACTGATTAAGGATGAACTT
>JARQOD010000005.1:321310233-321512534 GCA_033576555.1 Oophaga sylvatica | reverse complement strand
TATATATGAGGTGTAAAATTGCTGAAAAAAAATGCGTGGGCTCCCGCCCTATTTTCGCAACCAGACAGACAAAGCCAGTGAGTGGGGGCAGATAATATTAGCCCAGAGAGGGACCATTATTTTTGCCCCCCCCCGGCTACTAACATCTGCCCCAGACACCCCAGGAAAGACAAATCTATAATTAGATTCGCCCTTTCTGGCACTTTGCCCGTCTATTCCCATTGCCCTGTAGCGGTGGCGAATGGGTTAATATGGGGTTAAAGCCACCTTGCTATTGAAAGGTGACCTTAAGCCAGGTTAATAATTGAGAGCTGTCAATTAGACAACTATCAATTATTAATCCTATTGCATGAAATAAAAATAAAACACACACACTTTAATTAAAAATCATTTTAATGAAATAAAGACACATGTTTTGGACCATCTTTTATTTTACTGCAAAAACCATTTCCTGTAATAAAAATAAAATAAAAAAGCAAAATTATTCTTACCTATCCCATGCACAGTCAGGTCCCACGGTGTAATCCTTCAGAAAGGGTTAATTTTTACTGTAGGGACCGCAGCTAATGCTGCAGCCTCACAGTAAACCCCAAATGAATGAGTTCCTCTCCTGCCTGACAAGAGAGTAAAGGCTGGGTGTCACATAACGATACACCAGGGATCCCGACAACGATATGCACTTGTCAGGATCGCTGGTGTATCGCTACATGATCGCTGCTGAGCTGCCAAACAGGCAGCTCAGGCAGCGATCTGGGACAGCGACACTGCGGGTAACATCGCTTAAGGGCCCGTCTCACATAGCGATATCGCTACCGAGATCGCTGCTGAGTCACTAGTTTTGTGACGCAGCAGCGAGCTCACCAGCGATATCGCTGTGTGTGACATTCAGCGACGATCAGCCCCCCTGCCGGGTATCGCTGATCGTCGCAGAAATGTCAGGACCTTTTTTTGATCGCTGGTTTCCCTCTGACAGGCACGCATCGCTGCGTGTGACAGGCGGGAGACCAGCGATCCGCTGGTAACCAAGGTACACAGAGAAACTGCATGTGACCGCCGGGGAAAGAAGATTGCGGCCATCAAGCAGTCCAGGACGTGACCGCCGGAGATCTTCTGCCGGGTAAGTGCCGCTGACTCCTGACAGACCCGACCGACGGACACTGACAGTGACAGTGACAATCCCGATTCCGGTATCCGATAAGACGAAAATATCGGAACTCGGAATCGGAATTCCGATACAGCCAATATCGGCCGATACCCGATATTTGCAGTATCGGAATGCTCAACCCTAGTGATTAGGTTTTGTGAGACAGTGAAGGAATATGTGGTGAATGAGGTGTATATTTCACCAAAGTACCTTGCTGACTGGTATGAGCGAAATGTGTGGCTTTGTAAACCTGGTGGTAAAGAAAGGTCACTACACCTGCCATTCAGTACACGCTTGCAGCTCAGACCTGAATCCACTCAGGTGTTGATTAGGAAGCCAGAAGTAGGTGCTTGGGAGCACAGTCAGGGAGCTCATTCAGTCTGGACAGGAGTCCAGGCACGGAAGGAGACTCCGGGAGGTGGGCTCTCTCTGTCTGGGTGCTCGAGGTACCCCGGACACAAAGAGGAGACTCTGCGACACTCCATGCTGGTGACTACTGAATAGGAGGTGACCTCTCTCAAGTCTGGACATTGGAGTTGCCTTCAGACATAAGGAGGAGTGTCTGTGAAACTCCATACTGGTAACATATCTGATATGTGTTGTTTTGGGCACAGACTGGTAGAGTCTGGGTCCCGGATAGAGAGGGCCATCTATCTAAGTGTAATTAGAGGCTAGACAAGCCCAGGTCTTTTGTTTATGCTTTGTTTTTATCTGTGTGCTGTGGACTTTAATAAAACTGGTTGCGGCCAGTTTTCACCAAACTGCTGTCTGAATGAACTGTTTCCGTGCCATTCTGTCTACCCAGACAGCGATCCTAGAGCTAAATACCCCTGGAAATGTTACAATTGGCGGAGAATGCTGGGGCAGCGCAGTGCCTGATACAGTTAGTGCTGGAGTGTGTATGCAGCACAGTGGCGAGAGACAGCATTAAAGGTGAAGTCTATTGAAATAGCAACAGAGAAAAAAAAAAAAGTGTGTGTCAGCAGAAACGTCTGTTTGGAGCAGTCTTGGAGAGACAGTGGCCCTGATAGGGTCTGCAGAGAGAAAATGTATGCACAGCAAAGCTGAACTTGTTGTGAAAATGACTGTGGAATGTGCAGCAGCAAAAGAAAAGTTTGTGGAGCAGTCTTAAAGAGACAGTAGCCTTAATAGACTTTGCAAAGGAAAAAAAAAAAAAAAAAAAAGTGTTTGCACAGCAAGGCTGAATTTTTCTGTGGAAAAAAAGCTGTGTAGTGTGTATGTCTTGAGTGAAGACTACAGTTGTGAAGACAGAGAAGTCTGACAGCATGGATGACAGCATGGAGGCGCTGTTTGAACAAATGGCGAAAGTTAATATGCAACATAAGACTGCTGTGATTGAGACAGATGAGTCCGGCAGTATGGAGGAGCTCATTGAGTACCTGGTCCAGGCCCAGCGAAGCATGCAGCAGAGCATGGAGCAGCAGCGCCTGCAGCACCAGCAGCGCATGCAGCAGGCCCAGCAGCAATTCCTGCAGCAGCAGGAGAATAACCGGTTATTTGTTGAGCAGATGACAGCACCAAAAAAGGATTTCGGTGCCGCGTCCCGAAGTAATGTTGTGAAGGCACCGGCGTTGTCCGCTATAAAGAAGGCGGTAAGACGGTCCTTGAGAAAAATGACACCTCGTGATGATGTGGAGGTATATCTTACTAGGTTTGAGAGACTGGCAGAGAAGGAGAATCTGCCACTATCTGAATGGGCCATGGCGGTCGTACCCTATCTGATTGGGGAACCTCAAAAAGTCTGGGCTGACCTGAGCAAGCAGGACAGCGAAGACTATGCCAAGTTGAAAGCGGCGATTCTTACCCGGCTGGGTGTTACGGTTGCAGCCCGTGCCAGGAGAGTCCATGACTGGAGATACAGTTGGGAGTCTGCCGTCAGCAACACTGCCCAAAGGGTCGAAGAGGTGACAGTGGACCGTTACACCCGAGCACTTCCTCCTGAGGTACAGAGAGAAAGGTACTTTGGCCCCAAAGACTGCCTCCGTGACCAGCCGTCTGAGCGGACGTCACTTCAGAGTTCCGGACGCTGAACTCTCGCGGTAAGAGCGTTCCAGCTGTTGGGGACATGGGGTATGCTGATAAGCGGGTTCAGGCCCGAGGGGACATGTGGGTGGGAGAGTGTGATGGACAGTGTTGGAGCTGGCGTGAAATTGCAGCGAACTGTCCAATAGAGGGGGAGCCTATGTGCCGTGATGTTGGCAGGTCCCTCTCTCTCTGCGCAGAACCTGTGTGTGTGTCCACCTCAGCCGAAGAGACTGGACCACAGGGGTCCCCGGTGGTTGTAGATGGCTGCCCAGCGCAGGCCCTCTTGGACTCAGAGAGTCCAGTGACTTCTGTATGTGACAGCCTGATTGATAGGGACTTCATCCCTGATAAGCACCTGAGTATGGTGTGCATCCATGGAGACACCAAAGTCTACCCAGAGACTGCCGTGGACTTGGTCCCTAAACTCGGGGAGGTTTCATATGAAGTGGGGGTAGTGAAAAACCTGGTGCACCCTGTCATATTGGGTAATGACTTTCCCGGTCTAAGGATCTCTGGGGGAAAAATGTTTCTGATGGACAGTGTGATGAAGCTCCTACTGGGGGTGCGCAGTCCCGAGGGGCGGAACACAATGCTAGTGGGCCGTTAAACTTATGTGATAATGATGATGACCATGATAATATTGATAATGATAATGATGATCATGATAATGATGATGACCATGATGATGATGCTGATATTGATAATGATGATAATGCTAATCATAATAGTGATGATACTGATGATGACCGTGATAAAGATGAAATTTCTTTGCAGGTGATGTTGGGAGACGAGGATGGTGGTTCTCGGGAACCGAGTGTCCCTGACCTGCCTGGCTCTTGTGACAATTTTGGGAGTGAGCCGGTGCGAGACCCCACTCTTAAAACGGCACCGGAAAATGTAATTGTTCTGAATGAGGTTCCCCAAGAGCCTGGCTCTGAGGAGAGGTTTCCTCATGCTGCCATGAACAATAACCTATTGTATAGGGACACTGAAGTCCAGGGAGAGGTCGTGAGTCAGCTCCTGGTACCTGAGCTATATGGAAGTATAGTGCTGGGGTTATCACATAGTCACATACTTGAGGGACCACCTGAGGGAAACCAGGGACCAGATGGTGAAGTTAATGTTGTGGATGACATGTTAACTAAGGTTCCAGATCAAGATGTGAATGAGAATGAATTGTATAACCCTGACAGTGAGCCGGATGTGAATGAAAATGAAGTGTCTAACCCTGAAAGTGAGCCAGATGTGGCTGAGAAAAGGGGGTCAGACAGGGATAGTGGTGGTGATACTGAGTCATCTGATGACAATAAAGCAACCAGTGCAAGTGAGGAAGGCATGGTAGCAGAGGAGATTGAGAGTCCTGAGAGGAAGGCTGAGGCTGACCTTGCAGTCGGACGGAGGATGGCATCTGAAGATGTTGTACAGTTGGCCGGTTCCCTGGCGAAGACTAAGGTGAAAGACAGGACTCTGAAACTGAACACAGCACAAGTGGATGCTGTTGAAAATGAGAAGTTATCAATGTATGGTGTGGATCTGCATCAGGCCAAGGACTCTGAATGTGATGCTGCAGAGGTGGAGAAAGCCATGGAAGTGGTGGACACCAGGCCAGGTGCCTCACCAGAGGCTGATGTCTCAAGTGAAGCTGTGAGGAACAAGACTGAAGATGTGGGGAATGACTCTGCCCCGGAATATGTTTCTGCCGGAGACAGCGGCGTGGACGGTGTACTGTCCGGATCCGTGGCTGCGACTCGCGAAGCTCGGGCCGGAAGTTCGGCGCCCGGTGCGCCATCGGAGTTCCCGAGCGACCCAAAGGATCTGGATAAATCCCAAGATGAGATTTTGAGACCTCGGGTTGGCCTTGGTGAGCTCAGGCGCATTTTCATGGAGTCTACACTTGAACCACGTCCCAGTGAGTGGGAGGGGCGATGTGTCGCTCCGTTGCCGCTGCCGATACACGGGAGCTCAGATGGGATGCAGAACGTGGTGGAAAAGAAGACTGATGGTAGGGCTTCTGAGCATGTCCTACCAGAAGAGCCTGAAGAAGGGGCCGAAGACGTAAAGGACATCCAACAACTACAGGAGAAGATGCGTAGCCATGAGGATCTCCTGGAGAAAGAAGTAAGAGCTCTGAGTCTTATGCAAAGTGAGCCTGTACCAGAAGAGGATAAATTATGTGTACCGACCAAGAAAAACGATCAGCTCCCTCTACAGTGCCAATCGTTTGAACAGTGTGGCTCGGAATGGTCAGAGACCATGACAGAGGCGCTTGGGTTCTGTGAGATAGAATTTATGAATCAGCTGATATTTAAGAAAGTAGATGTGCTAAAGAAAGTTCAGGGGGAATTAGAGAAAACCCCTATACCTCCTGTGACAGTTGGTGACACAGGGTCAGTGCCCCAAAAACAGGAGGTACGAAAGTTTCTGAGGAAGAATCAGCAGAGCTGTTCTGACGTGCCTGGTCGTACTTATCTGGTGAGCCACTATACCGAGACTGAGGCTGGCACTAAAGTCAAGCTGAAACCGTGCAGGACACCCGAGGCCCGCAGAGAGCATAGGCCTGGGACGGTACAGCGTAGGGCGGTTGCTTTAAGTGAAGATACAGATGACAATGGTGAACATGAACTTGGTGTTGGACATAACTGGTCCGGAGTTCACTGTCTCTTTAGGATTGTTGACCAGCCCTCGGTCTGGAGAAGAGGGGGGGGATATGTGAGACAGTGAAGGAATATGTGGTGAATGAGGTGTATATTTCACCAAAGTACCTTGCTGACTGGTATGAGCGAAATGTGTGGCTTTGTAAACCTGGTGGTAAAGAAAGGTCACTACACCTGCCATTCAGTACACGCTTGCAGCTCAGACCTGAATCCACTCAGGTGTTGATTAGGAAGCCAGAAGTAGGTGCTTGGGAGCACAGTCAGGGAGCTCATTCAGTCTGGACAGGAGTCCAGGCACGGAAGGAGACTCCGGGAGGTGGGCTCTCTCTGTCTGGGTGCTCGAGGTACCCCGGACACAAAGAGGAGACTCTGCGACACTCCATGCTGGTGACTACTGAATAGGAGGTGACCTCTCTCAAGTCTGGACATTGGAGTTGCCTTCAGACATAAGGAGGAGTGTCTGTGAAACTCCATACTGGTAACATATCTGATATGTGTTGTTTTGGGCACAGACTGGTAGAGTCTGGGTCCCGGATAGAGAGGGCCATCTATCTAAGTGTAATTAGAGGCTAGACAAGCCCAGGTCTTTTGTTTATGCTTTGTTTTTATCTGTGTGCTGTGGACTTTAATAAAACTGGTTGCGGCCAGTTTTCACCAAACTGCTGTCTGAATGAACTGTTTCCGTGCCATTCTGTCTACCCAGACAGCGATCCTAGAGCTAAATACCCCTGGAAATGTTACAGTTTGTTTAATTGTCTTACCTGTTTCCTGCCCTGTCTGACTGTCATGGTATAACTACCAAGTACTTTGATGAAATGTACTTCAATTAAATGTACATAAATACTAAAATGTTATGTTTCGGTAGCTGAGGAGAGCAGGCAAAAAAGGCAATACACCAGAGAGGTTGGAATCTATTGGATTGCAGTACCCTGACTAACCACCACAACTAAAGGCAGCCGTGGAGCATTCCTACGTTGGTCCTAGACGCCTCGTCACAGTCTGAGAGATTAACTACACCTAAAGATAGAAAGAGGAAAGCTATCTGCCCCGGAGCAGATCCCCAAAGAACATAGGAAGCCCCCAAACATGTAATGGCGGTTAGACAAGAGGAAATACAGACACAGACAGAAAATAGTATGAGCAAACGCTGGGGCCCAATCTGCCTAGACAGAAAAGGATAGAAATGATACCCACTGCAATCCAAAAAAACCCTAAAAAATGCCAATGCTACTGATTGCAAACACACCTGAGATCACACGACATCTACCACCTAAATCAGTTCTCTGGTGTAACAAAACTAAGACGCAGCCACTGAAAAAACTGGAAAAGGCAAATGAACAAATAACAATGGCTCCAGAGGAACTGAGAGGAGCCCAAGTCCCCCGGGGGGGGGAAACCTGGCTAACCTCACAGAAATGCAGAGAAATATGCAAATAGTAAGCTCAAAAACAAAAACAGAAAATATCTTATCTGAAAGCAGAAGAAGAGGCAAGACTTAGCAAGCTTCCAAGAGAACCAAGAACAACAGTTGAGACAAGAACAATTGATCACCGGCAACCATGATGGGAGGGAACCTCCCTTATATCAAGCCAGTCTGTGAATCCTAATTGCCAATCCTCATTGAATGGTTCAGTACTGTTTGTAACCACCAGAGGGAGCTTCTGCTCAGAATTCATTTCCAAAACATTCACAACAGTACCCCCCCCTTGAGGAGGGGTCACCGAACCCTCATTTGTGCAACCAGGTCGGTCAGGATGAGCTCGGTGATAGGCACGGATCAGTCTCCTAGCATGGATGTCCGAAGCAAACACCCAAGAATTGTCCTCCTGGCCATAACCTCTCCACTTAACCAAATACTGGAGTTTACGTCTAGAAAAACGAGAATCCAATATTTTCTCAACCACATACTCCAGATTGCCCTCAACCAAAACAGGGTCAGGAGGCACAGCCATAGGAACCACTGGCTCGACAAACCTCTTCAATAAGGACTTGTGGAACACGTTATGGATCTTAAATGTCCCTGGAAGAAGTAAACAAAAGGAAACAGGATTAAAAATCTCCATGATCTTATAAGGTCCAATGAACCTAGGCTTAAACTTAGGAGATGCAACTCTCATAGGGATATTTCTTGAGGACAACCAGACCAAGTCCCCCACTTTAAACCGAGGACCATCAGTCCTATGCCGGTTGGCAAACCGCTGGGCCTTCTCCTGAGAGAGGGACAACCTCTCCACTACCTGGTCCCAAATCTGCTGCATACGCTGCACAACAGAGTCAACACCCGGACAGACAGAAGCCTCCGTATTTCCCGAAGAAAATCGAGGGTGAAACCCAAAATTGCAGAAAAGTGGAGACATCAAAGTGGCAGAGCTAGCCCTATTATTAAGAGCAAACTCAGCCAAAGGCAAAAAAGAGACCCAGTCATCTTGATCAGCAGACACAAAGCATCTCAGATAAGTCTCCAATGTCTGGTTTGTTCTCTCAGTTTGTCCATTGGTCTGAGGATGAAAAGCAGAGGAGAAAGACAATTGAACACCAAGTTTAGAACAAAAAGTCCTCCAAAATCTGGAAACAAACTGGACTCCTCTGTCAGACACAATGTTCTCAGGAATGCCGTGTAACCGAACCACATGCTGAAGGAACAAAGGCACCAATTCGGAGGAGAAAGGCAACTTAGGTAATGGCACAAGATGTATCATCTTGGAAAACCTATCACAAATCACCCAGATAACGGTCATTCTCTGAGAAACAGGGAGGTCGGAAATAAAATCCATAGAGATATGGGTCCATGGTCTCTTGGGCACAGGCAATGGCATCAACAAACCACTAGAGCGAGAGCAAGGCTTGGAGCGAGAGCAAGTCCCACAGGACTGCACAAACTCCCTGACGTCACGAGACAAAGTAAGCCACCAAAAGGACCGACTCACAAAGTCTCTGGTACCAAAAATTCCGGGATGACCGGCCAACGCGGAACAATGAATCTCAGACATCACACTCTTTTTCCACCGGTCTGGGACAAACAATTTCCCAATAGGGCAGCGCTCAGGTTTATCCTCCTGACACCCTTCCAGAGCCAGTCTCAAATTGGGCGAGATGGCGGAAAGAACTACACCCTCTTTCAAAATAACAGCAGGATCAGATAACTCAGGAGAGTCCGCAAGGAAACTCCTCGAGAGGGCATCCGCCTTAACATTCTTAGTGCCAGGAAGAAAGGAAACCACAAAATTAAAACGTGTGAAAAACAAGGCCCACCTGGCCTGTCTAGGATTAAGTCGCTTGGCTGATTCCAGATAAACCAGATTCTTATGGTCCGTGAGGACCACCACCTGATGCTTGGCTCCTTCCAGCCAATGTCTCCACTCTTCAAAGACCCACTTCATGGCTAATAACTCCCGATTACCCACGTCATAATTACATTCAGTTGGAGAAAATTTTCGAGAGAAAAAGGCACAAGGGTTACTCTTAGAGGTCTGTGGATCCCTTCGGGACAAAACGGCACCTGCCCCAATCTCAGAGGCATCAACCTCCACCTAAAACTGCAGAGAAACATGAGGCTGCCGTAGAACAGGAGCAGAAGTGAATCTCTGCTTAAGCTCCTGAAATGCAGAGACTGCCTCAGGAGGCCAATTCACCACATCAGAACCCTTTTTGGTCAAATCAATCAATGGTTTAACAATAACAGAGAAATTACCAATAAATTTACGATAAAAATTGGCAAAACCCAAGAATCTCTGAAGAGCCTTTAATGAAGTAGGTTGGACCCAATCACAGATGGCCTGAACTTTGACCGGGTCCATTTCAATAACAGATGGAGACAAAATGAATCCCAGAAATGAGATCCTCTGTACGCCAAAAAGACACTTTGATCCCTTCACATACAGAGCATTCTCTCTCAAAATCTGGAACACAGTCTGAACATGTTTCACATGAGAGTCCCAGTCATTGGAAAAAAATCAAGATATCATCCAAGTAAACAATCAGAAATTTATCCACAAAATCCCTGAAAATGTCATTCATGAAGGACTGGAAGACGGAAGGAGCATTAGTGAGCCCAAAGGGCATCACTAGGTACTCAAAATGCCCCTCTGGGGTATTAAACGCCGTCTTCCATTCATCCCCGTGCTTAATGCAAATAAGGTTATACGCCCCCCTGAAGTCAAGTTTGGTAAACCAAGTAGCACTTTTCACCCTGGAAAACAGGTCAGAAATCAAGGGTAACGGATATTGATATTTCACAGTGATATTGTTCAAGAGACGATAATCAATACACGGCCTTAATGAACCATCCTTTTTGGCCACAAAGAAAAAAACCGGCACCCAAGGGTGAAGAGGATGGTCTGATATGACCCTTCTCCAATGACTTCTTGATATAAGACCGCATAGCGTCATGTTCAGGTACAGACAAGTTAAAAAGGCGACCTTTAGGGAAGTTACTACTAGGCACTAATTCAATAGCGCAGTCATAGCTCCTATGGGGGGGCAAGAATGCAGATTTACTTTCGCTAAACACATCAGAAAAATCAGTCAAAAAGTCAGGAACATCCTGAAACTCGGGAGAGGCAGAAAAAGCAGGAGTGTTGGCATTAACACATTGGCAGCCCCAACTGGTTACAGACACAGATTTCCAATCCAAAACAGGATTATGAGACTGCAACCAAGGGAAACCTAGTACAATAATGTCATGCAGATTATACAGTACCAAAAAATTTGCAACTCTCCTGATGATCAAGATCAACCCTCATTATCACCTGAATAGAAAACTGGGGTTTATTCTCAGCCAAAGGGGTAGAATCAATCCCCAGCAGGGGAATAGACTACCGTAGGGGTATCAAGGGAAACCCACAACGTTTGGCAAAATCACAATCCATCAGGTTAATAGCTGCTCCCGAATCAACAAAAGCCTGAGCAGAAAATGTGGACAGGGAGCAAATCAGGGTAACAGTCAACAGAAATTTAGTCTGAACACTACCCAAGACAAATGAGCGTGCAAAACGTCTTCCCCGCTTAGGGCAGACAGAAATAGCATGAGAGGCATCACCACAATAGAAGCATAACCCATTGCGTTTTCGAAACTCATGACGCTGTGCCCCAGAAGCCACTATATCACACTGCATGGGTTCAGAAGATGGCTCACAAGGCAACACTATTCCACGCATACCTCTACGCTCACGCAAACGTCTGTCAATTTGACTCGCTAATGACATAGAATCATTGAGACCAGAGGGAGCAGGGAAACCCACCATAACATATTTTACATTCTCTGACAGCCCTTCCGAAAAAGGGCTGCCAAAGCATCATCATTCCATTTGGTTAGGACTGTCCATTTTCGGAATTTCAAGCCCTGATTTAATGCCAACAAGGTTCTTTCAGCTTGATCAGTGACATTAGGCTCATCGTACAATAACCCCAGAGCCAGAAAAAATGCATCAACATCACTCAAAACAGGGTCCCCAGGTGTCAGGGAAAAAGCCCAATCCTGAGGATCGCCGCGCAGGAGAGAGATGACAATTTGAATCTGCTGTGCTGCGTTCCCTGAGGACTTAGGTTTTAAGGCAAAAAACAACTTACAGTTATTTTTGAAATTCAGAAATTTGGCCCGATCTCCCAAAAACAAATCTCGCATGGGAATCCTAGGTTACACAATCGGCAACCCAGCAAGATAGACAGCAATACTCCGAACCTCAGTGGCAAGCTGATCCACATGGCCAGACAGCTGTGAAAGCTCCATTGAGAGAAAAAAAAAATCCTCAGCACCCAGAGAAAAAGAGGGAAAAAATGCAAGAAACAGAAAAAAAAAAAGAAAAAAAAATCTCTGACAACTCTGACAACTTTTTTCTTTCCACACTATTTTTCCCTTCCGTGAGTACCATACAATTTTCAGTTAGGCCGGTGATACTGTTATGTTTCGGTAGCTGAGGAGAGCAGACAAAAACGGCAATACACCAGAGAGGTTGGAATCTATTGGATTGCAGTACCCTGACTAACCACCACAACTAAAGGCAGCCGTGGAGCGTTCCTACGTTGGTCCTAGACGCCTCGTCACAGGCTGAGAGATTAACTACACCTAAAGCTAGAAAGAGGAAAGCTATCTGCCCCGGAGCAGATCCCCAAAGAACATAGGAATGGCGGTTAGACAAGAGGAAATACAGACACAGACAGAAAAAAGTATGAGCAAACGCTGGGGCCCAATCTGCCTAGACAGAAAAGGATAGAAAGGATACTCACTGTAATCCAAAAAAACCCCTAAAAAATGGCAACGCTACTGATTGCAAACACACCTGAGATCACACGACCTCTACCACCTAAATCAGTTCTCTGGTGTAACAAAACTAAGCAGCAGCCACTGAAAAAACTGGAAAAGGCAAATGAACAAATAACAATGGCTCCAGAGGAACTGAGAGGAGCCCAAACCTGGGGGAAACCTGGCTAACCTCACAGAAATGCAGAGAAATATGCAAATGGTAAGCTCAAAAACAAAAACAGAAAATATCTTATCTGAAAGCAGAAGAAGAGGCAAGACTCAGCAAGCTTCCAAGTGAACCAGGAACAACAGTTGAGACAAGAACAATTGATCACCGGCAACCATGATGGGAGGGAACCTCCCTTATATCAAGCCAGTCTGTGAATCCTGATTGCCAATCCTCATTGAATGGTTCAGTACTGTTTGTAACCACCAGAGGGAGCTTCTGCTCAGAATTCATTTCCAAAACATTCACAACACTAACCCCTGTATAAATGCTTCCCCAGCCTATGTCTCAATATATAGGAGGCTACCTCTAAGATCTCTCACTATTTTTACTCGTTAGCAATCAATCAACTAATGTTAGACAGCAGGAGGCCATAAATGAAAGAGCAAATAAACAACTATGCAGGCATACAGGGATCATAAATCACTTTGTACTCCAGACCATGGAATAGTCTAAGGATGAGCAATGTAATAACAATAATTTGTTGAGGCTTATTTAGCAACTAAATCTACCAAAGAATATGTAAACGTTTATGGATGAGTAATATAATATTGATACATTTTTAACAAGTTTTTTGAGGGTAATATATCAACTAAATGTATCCCAGGAGACAGAACAGTGTATGGATGATAAATGTAGCACAACAAAATGTTATATATCAAAGAAATGTACCCAAGGCCACATAATTCTCAATGGCTGCAGAATTTAATCCAGCAAAATTTGTTAACCCTTTTTCAAGTGTTATATATAACAAAAATGTACTCCAGACCACAGAATTGTGTACTAGTAAGAAGTGTAACTCAGCAAAACAAAATATTTAAATGCTTTTTTGGAGTGTTATGTATCCAAGAAATGTAACCCAGACCACAGAATAGTGTACAAGTAAGAAATATAACCAAGCCAATTTTTTAAAGTTTTTTTGTAGTGTTATATAACACCAAAGTGTGACAGAAAGAACATAATAATCTATGGATGAGTAATCTAATTCAGAAATATTTTATAATGCTTTTGTACAAATATATGAGGGGACAGTACAAAGACCTTTCTAATGATCTTTTTACTCTTAGACCTGTGACGGGGACGAGGGGGCATCCTCTACGTCTGGAGGAAAGAAGGTTTAGCCATAATCACAGACGCAGATTCTTTACTGTAAGAGCAGTGAGACTATGGAACTCTCTGCCGTCTAATGTTGTAATGAGTGATTCCTTACTAAAATTTAAGAGGGGACTGGATGCCTTTCTTGAAAAGTATAATATTACAGGCTATATTCACTAGTTTCCTAGATACAGCGTTGATCCAGGGAGCTAGTCTGATTGCCGTATGTGGAGTCGGGAAGGAATTTTTTTCCCCAATGTGAAGCTTACTGTTTGCCACTTGGGTTTTTTTTGCCTTCCTCTGGATCAACATGTTAGGGCAGGTTAGGATAGGATATGGGTTGAACTAGATGGACTTAAAGTCTTCCTTCAACCTTAATAACTATGTTACTATGTTTTATGAGTTTTACATACCAATATAATTCAATAATAACCATGATAGACTGTGCAGGTGATTCATGGAATACAAAAAGATATTTAGAATGTAAACATTTTGAAAGTGTAGATTATGTATTTATACAGTCCTAAGGGCTTTGCAGAAAGTTAAAAGCCAGTCAAAAATTAAAAGGAGCATCATCCATAGACCCCTGAAAGGCAACAACTGGCAAGCCTCATTCAAATATTGAATATTAAAAACACTTTATGTACTGATGTCATCTGTTGGTGTGGAAAAGTGGGGGCTAATCCAAGCTTTGTTCATTTTAAGGATAGTGAGCCTGTCAGCATTCTCAGTTGATAGGTGAAATCTCATGTCTGTTATGAACCCAAGGCAACGCTAAAAACTCGCTCAGACAAGATGCTAGGGACAGGGCAGTACAACACCGCCAAGGCATAATGGGACAGTTCATGCCAGATGTCAAGCTTTGAGTCTCAATAGTTGAAAGTCAATGAGAAAGTAGGGAGTATGCTGGCTTGGTCAGCCAGGTTGTAACGGGTCTGGGAGGCGGAACCTCTGAGCTTTATTATACAAGGAGGCTTTCCTTGTAAAGGAGCGGGTGGCGCCCGGGGAGACGGACAGGAAGTCACGGCAAGTGACAGGGACAGTCTCTGGATAGACGGGCAGGTAGTCACGGCAAGTGACCGGGGCAGTCTCTGGAAGGACAGGCAGGTAGTCACGGCAAGTGACCGGGGCAGTCTCTGGAAGGACAGGCAGGTAGTCACGGCAAGTGACCGGGGCAGTCTTTGGAAGGACAGACAGGTAGTCACGGCAAGTGACCGGGGCAGTCTCTGGAGGGACAGACAGGTAGTCACGGCAAGTGACCGGGGCAGTCTCTGGAAGGACAGGCAGGTAGTCACGGCAAGTGACCGGGGCAGTCTCTGGAAGGACAGGTATATACGACCTGAGATGGTGGAGCCTCCCGGTAGGCTAGCAGGCAGATGACAGATGAACGCCCCCAAGTGAGCAGGCGAGAGTCTCTGGAATAGACGATGGTCACCGCATGTGACGTCCGAACCTCCGGGTAGGTCTGCAGGCAGATGGCAGATGAACGCCCCCAAGTGAGCAGGCGAGAGTCTCTGGAATAGACGATGGTCACCGCATGTGATGTCCGAACCTTCGGGTAGGTCTGCAGGCAGATGGCAGATGAGCGCCCCCAAGTGAGCAGGCGAGATTCTCTGGAATAGCCGATGGTCACCACCGGTGACGGCCGAACCTCCAGGTAGGCTTGCGGACAGGTAGCAGACAGCAAACTGGCAGGAGACAGGCAGGTAACTGGTAACGGAACCTGAGGGCTGAAGCAGAGTAAACAGTGCAACAACATTGCTCGGGCACCTCCATTAAGGAGGGAGTACTTTATATAGGGTGGAGTCCTCTGGCATTGGCCGGGGACCTTTTTTGAAAGATGCACGCGGCCCCTTTAAGAGCGGGGGAGCGCGCGGGCGCGCGCCCTAAGTCCAGCAGCAGGGAAGGAGCGCGCGACCCCAGCAGGGCGGAAGGAGGACGCCGAGCGTGGGTAAGGGGGGCGACGTCCCTGCCTGGCAGAGGGCAGGGACGCCGGCGCTACAGTACCCCCCTTTAGGCCCCCCTTTTTTAGGCCAGAAAGAAATTTAGCTAGGATGAGAGGGGCATGGATCTTCTCCCGAGGCTCCCACGTTCTCTCCTCAGGACCAAACCCCTTCCAATCCACCAGAAAATAGGTCTTTCTTTCTACCCTTTTGGTGGCCAAAATGTTCTCTACCTCAAATTCGTTCTCAGCAGACAGTGGAGCAGGAGGTGTACCTGTAGACTTGACAAAAGAGTTAAGTACCACCGGTTTGAGGAGAGATACATGGAAGGAGTTAGGAATCTGCAAATTGGCCGGGAGTTTCAATTTATAGGACACTGGGTTGATCTGACTGATGATCTCCAGAGGACCGATGAACCGAGGACCTAACTTGTAGGACGGAATCTTGAGCCGAACATACTTGGACGAGAGCCAGACCTTATCCCCAGGACGGAATTGAGGGGGATCCAGACGTCTCTTGTCAGCATGTCTCTTCATGCGCTCGGATGACAGAATGAGTGCGGACCGGGTACTCTCCCATATGGAGGAGAATTCGTTAACCAGGGATTCCGCAGCTGGATTGTCCACAGAGATGGAAATAGGTACAGGGATCCGAGGATGTTGACCGAAGACTACAAGAAGCGGAGATTTGGAGGAAGATTCGATCTCGTGATTGTTGTACGAAAATTCGGCCCAAGGCAGGAGATCCACCCAGTCAGAATGGTGGGCATTAACGAAGTGCCGGAGATAACTGGTCAGAATCTGATTGATTCGCTCGACTTGACCATTGGACTGTGGGTGATAAGCGGAGGAGAAATCCAGGGTGACGTCTAGCAACTTACAAGTGGCTCTCCAGAAACGTGAGGTGAACTGTACCCCACGATCCAACACAATGTGACGAGGCAGACCATGAAGATGGAAGATGTGGCGGATAAAGTCTTTAGCCAACTCGGGTGCAGACGGAAGCCCTGGCAGGGGAATGAAGTGAGCCATCTTGGAAAATCGGTCAACGACCACCCAAATGACCGTACAACCAGCAGAGATGGGAAGATCAGTTATGAAGTCCATGGCTATATGCTGCCAGGGGCAGCGGGTACAGGAAGCGGGAGAAGACGGCCGGCAGGCAGGTGTCTCGGAACTTTGTTGCGGGCACAGGAGGCACAGGCAGAAACAAAGTTTATTACATCCTTGTGCAGGGTAGGCCACCAGTAATGCCGGGTAATGAGCTGGAGGGTCTTTCTCTGACCAGCGTGGCCAGCTAGTTTAGACGAATGACCCCAGTGGAGGATCCTCTCCCGATCAGGTACCGATACGAACGTCTTACCAGGAGGGAGACGATTTAGACTCACGGGAGCCACCTGCATCACTCTGGCGGGATCGATGATATGTTTAGAATCCTCCTCGAGATCCGACACCAGGAAAGACCGGGACAAGGCATCCGCCTTGATGTTCTTGTCGGCTGGGCGAAAGTGTAAAAGAAAGTCGAAGCGGGCAAAAAACAAGGACCACCGGGCTTGGCGAGGGTTTAGTCTCTGGGCATGCTGGAGGTAAGCCAGATTCTTGTGGTCAGTGTAAATGATTACCGGATGAAGAGCCCCCTCGAGTAGGTAACGCCACTCCTCCAATGCCAGCTTGATGGCCAATAACTCTCGGTCTCCTATGGAATAATTGCGCTCAGAAGAGGAGAAGAGTTTTGAGAAGAAGCCGCAAGATACCATTCTCCCGGAAGAAGACTTTTGAGTCAGTACCGCTCTGGCTCCAGAAGAGGAAGCGTCCACCTCCAGGAAGAACTGCTTGTTGCCGTCCGGGCGATGCAGCACTGGAGCGGAAGAGAAGGCCTGTTTTAAGGAAAGAAAGGCCTCCTCTGCTTCGGGCGTCCACTGTTTGGGGTTAGCATTCTTGCGGGTGAGCGCGGAGATTGGAGCAGTCCGGGAAGAGAAGTGCGGTATGAAGAGGCGGTAATAATTGGCGAATCCCAGGAACCGCTGAATGGCCTTCAATCCCTCCGGTCGGGGCCATTTCTCGATGGCAGATAGCTTCTCCGGATCCATTCTTAGGCCTGTCTGAGAAATGATGTAACCCAAAAACGGAAGCGAGGTCTGCTCAAAGAGACACTTCTCATATTTGGCGAAAAGGTGATTCTGCCTAAGCCTGAGCAGAACCTGACGAACATCCCTCCGGTGAGACTGGAGATCCGGAGAGAAGACCAAGATGTCGTCTAGGTACACCACAACGCAGGAGTAGAGCAGGTCCCGGAAGATGTCATTGACCAACTCCTGAAAGACTGCAGGAGCATTACAGAGACCAAAGGGCATCACCAAATACTCATAGTGGCCGTCCCGGGTGTTGAATGCCGTCTTCCATTCATCTCCCCGACGGATACGGACCAGGTTATATGCTCCACGAAGATCCAGTTTGGTGAAGATTCTAGCCCCCCTCAGACGATCAAACAATTCGGGAATGAGCGGAAGAGGGTACTTATTCTTCACCGTGATCAGGTTTAGGCCTCTGTAGTCAATACAGGGACGGAGAGAGCCATCTTTCTTTTTTACGAAGAAGAAACCTGCTCCCGCTGGGGAGGTAGATTTCCGGATGAATCCCTTGGCCAAATTCTCCTCGATATATTCGGACATCGACCTGGTCTCAGCAGCCAACAATGGGTAAATACGCCCACGGGGAGGCGTAGTACCGGGTAGCAGGTCGATCGGGCAATCATAAGGTCTGTGAGGGGGTAATGTCTCTGCCTCCTTTTTATTAAAGACATCAGCGAACGACCAATATGGAATCGGGAGCCCTGGTAGATTAGTTGGTGTAGGAGAAGGACGGACGGGATGAACAGGAACCAAACACGTTTTATGACAGTCCTGTCCCAGCGAAGGACCTCTCCGGTCTGCCAGTCGAGCACGGGTGCATGCTTTTGGAGCCAAGGTAGACCTAATGAGAAAGCATGAGAGAGTCCAGGCAGGACATGAAACGAGATGCTCTCAGAATGCAACATTCCCACCTGCAGGGTTATGGCTTCAGTGATAAGTTGGATGGGACGTGGTAGGAGACCCCCGTCCACAGCAGCAACAGATACTGGTTCAACCAGATGTTTGGTAGGAATGCGATATTTCTCTACTAGAGCCTGTGAAACAAGATTCCCGGCTGCTCCAGAGTCAAGTTGGGCTTGTTCGACATAACGGTTCTCACCGAGGAGAATTGAGACTGACAGCAGCAGAGATGAAGAGGATTTATTCTTGTCTAGGTTGACCTCTCCGAGCGAACCTAGACACAGGCGTTTCCCGACCTCTCCGGACAGGTACGGATCCGGTGCTCCTTACTGCCACAGTAGAAGCAACTCCCCTCGGCACGCCGTAAGTCCTGACGGGCTTTGACCATCTTGGTCTGGTCGACCTGCATAGGCTCAGAAGTGTGTACCTGGGAAGAAGCGGAAGGAGTTACAGGTCTCTGAAAAGAAGGAGCTAGACGAGGAAACCTTCTCTCACGGGTGACCTCTTTGGCGCGTTCCTGGAACCGTAGATCAATTCGATTAGCCAGAGTTATTAGGTCATCGAGAGAGGTTGGAATGTCTCGACCGGCAAGTTCATCTTTAATACGGCCGGACAGACCCTCCCAGAAGACAGATATCAGAGCATCATTATCCCAGGCCAGCTCCGAGGCAAGGGTACGGAACCGTATAGCATATTGCCCCACGGTGAGACTTCCCTGAAGGAGACGCAACAGAGATGATGCAGAGGAGGTCTTCCGTCCGGGTTCGTCGAATACCTTCCGGAAGGCCGAGAGAAAAGCAGGCAGGTCAGACACCAGAGGATCTTCTCTCTCCCAGAGAGGATTGAGCCAGGCCAGAGCCTCTCCGGTGAGATGGGACATAATGAAGGCAATTTTGGCCCGGTCGGAGTTAAACTGGTGAGCCAGGAGTTCGAAATGCAGGGTACACTGGTTAATGAAACCCCGAGCCAGAGTAGGATCGCCTCCAAACCGTGGAGGAGCAGAAAGTCGAGGTCCAGGAACGGAAACCACGGAATTGGTAAGCAACGGAACTGCCGGATTGCGAGTCATGGCGCCAGTGGTGGTTGCTGGTGAAGTAGTCAGGGTGTCCAGGCGGGAATTAACATTCCGCAGATGACCCAGGATGGACTCCTGTTGAGACTTCTGACGAGACAGTTCATGACACAGGTCAGAGAGTGAAGGGGTTTGGGTGCCACCGGGTTCCATGGCCCGAGCAAACTGTAACGGGTCTGGGAGGCGGAACCTCTGAGCTTTATTATACAAGGAGGCTTTCCTTGTAAAGGAGCGGGTGGCGCCCGGGGTGACGGACAGGAAGTCACGGCAAGTGACAGGGATAGTCTCTGGATAGACGGGCAGGTAGTCACGGCAAGTGACCGGGGCAGTCTCTGGAAGGACAGGCAGGTAGTCACGGCAAGTGACCGGGGCAGTCTCTGGAAGGACAGGCAGGTAGTCACGGCAAGTGACCGGGGCAGTCTCTGGAAGGACAGACAGGTAGTCACGGCAAGTGACCGGGGCAGTCTCTGGAGGGACAGACAGGTAGTCACGGCAAGTGACCGGGGCAGTCTCTGGAAGGACAGGCAGGTAGTCACGGCAAGTGACCGGGGCAGTCTCTGGAAGGACAGGTATATACGACCTGAGATGGTGGAGCCTCCCGGTAGGCTAGCAGGCAGATGACAGATGAACGCCCCCAAGTGAGCAGGCGAGATTCTCTGGAATAGCCGATGGTCACCACCGGTGACGGCCGAACCTCCAGGTAGGCTTGCGGACAGGTAGCAGACAGCAAACTGGCAGGAGACAGGCAGGTAACTGGTAACGGAACCTGAGGGCTGAAGCAGAGTAAACAGTGCAACAACATTGCTCGGGCACCTCCATTAAGGAGGGAGTACTTTATATAGGGTGGAGTCCTCCGGCATTGGCCGGGGACCTTTTTTGAAAGATGCGCGCTGCCCCTTTAAGAGCGAGGGAGCGCGCGGGCGCGCGCCCTAAGTCCAGCAGCAGGGAAGGAGCGCGCGACCCCAGCAGGGCGGAAGGAGGACGCCGAGCGTGTGTAAGGGGGGCGACGTCCCTGACTGGCAGAGGACGCTGGCGCAGGGGAACAGCGTCCCTGCCTGGCAGAGGGCAGGGACGCCGGCGCTACACAGGTATTGCTTGACCATCTTTAAAAACTTCTCCCTATTTGTCAAAAATACCCAGTCTTCAGACCCTTAATGCTGGGCTTGTGCCTGCCTCTGCTGTGTGTCTCCCTAGCCTGTCCTCCTTGGTTGGGCAAGAAAGCTTCCCCACTGCTGCTAGTCTTTTGTGATGGGATTTTTTTCAACATGTTTTCCACAATGGCCTTCTTGTATAGCACCATTTTAGAAGACCTCTCCATCTCAGGAAGAAAAGATGCAAAGTTCTTCTTGCAGCATGGGTCTAGCAGGGTGAACAACAAGTATTCTTTTTTTTGACCAAGATGGTTATAAGGCGAGGGTCACAGGAAAGTCAGCCATATGCGCCAAACTCCACAGAGCCAACACTCTCCTGTCTCCACCATGATGACAACTCTTCATCTTCTCCTGTTTCTCCGCCTCTCTCTCTCCTCTCATCATCCTCATTCCCATCCTCAACCCATCCACATTGAACAGACGGGACGAATGTTATGCTGCTACTAGCCTGTGTTGCGCTAGCAACCAGCATCTGTTCCACCTCTTCCTCCTCCTCAATGTCCACCTCCTCATTTTTACCTAATTCACTCTGAGCAGATGAGATGAGACTGTGCTGGCTAAAATCTCTTCTTGTAAGGTCTTCCTTCATTCCCCCACCTGCTCCGCATGCAATGCTTTATGTTTAGCAACTGTTTAAGCAGGCACAAAAGAGGGATGATTACCCTGACTATGGAGTCATCGCCGCTTGCCATCTTTGTGAAGTCCTTCTAAGAGAACCGCACATATGTCAGACATTCATGCTGATTCTTTAATTGTTAAATGCGGAACTGACCAGAATCCTGATGGGCGTGAAAGAGCTGGTACTCAACCACTGGCCTCTGCTGCTCACAAAGCCTTGCCAGCATGTGCAGTGTTAAGTTCCAGCATGTGATAACACTGCACACCAGTCTGTGAGCTGGCACTTGCATGCGCTGCTGCCACACTGCTAAAGCGATGACAGCTGTAGCCAACTTGCTGAAATTGTTGATGAAGCAGAAGTTCTGGCAAATCTGGGTATATTTTCAGACACCGCTGAACTACCAAGTTGAGCACAGGTGCCAAGTATGGAATGTGTGTGAGCTTACCAAGCTTCACAGTTGCCACCAGGTAACGCCCATTATATCAAATGACCATGCCAGGTTGGAGGTTCAGCGGCAAAAAACACAGATCTGTCTGGTCTGTTATTCCTTTAAGTAACTCGGCCATGGTGTGTGGTTTGTCTTGTAGACAAATTAGCTTCAGCAAAACCTGTTGCCACTTCACTGCTGCAGAGCTTCCAGCATCTGTCTGATGTATATGATGTGATCTGAGATTGTACATTGAAGATGGGGGATGAGGAGGAGCAGGAGGGAGTGCAGAAACTTCTGTTGGAGGCAAAGAAATCCCTGATCGAAGTAGTGCCAGCAATTATCAGCATCGGTATCACATGTGCCATGCTGGAGTGCTTACACGGCCCTTGCCTCCACAATTTTCACCTAGTGTGCTATCAGGGAAATGTAGCGTCCCTGTCCACAAGCTCATGTTAATCTGTAGGTCGTTAAGTGGACAATCCCAGTAAGTGCATTTGCAAGGGCATGGGTGATGTTCCTGGACATGTGCTAGTACAAGGTGGAGATGCCACACCGAAAGAAAAAGTGGTGGTTGGGGATCAAGTACCGAGAGATGGCAGCCACCATGAGTTGGCAGAAATTCTCAGTGTCAACAAGCCAAAATGGCAACATTTCCAAGGCAAGTAGCTTTGAAATGTATCCTTTTAGCCTTTGGGCCTGTGGGTAGTTGGCTGCAATCTTTTTATTTCATTTCAATGCCTGGGGTAGTGACAAATGAATGCTGTGCTGGGACAAGGATTTGGAATTGCCTGATGATGTTAAGTCAGAATGCGCAAGGATAGATGCAGGGCAGGAGACATCTGCACCATTGTTCTGGACAGGGTATTGAAAAGCACTTAGCACAGGGGAAGAGGCAGTGATGTCACCCTATGGCACCAATCGTGGACCCAGGCGTTTGGAACACCGAATTGGGTGCTTAGATGACATGTGCCTGATCATGCTGGTAGTGGTTAGGTTCTCAGTGGACAGGAACTTGCTGATTTTGGCATTGCACAGGTTGAAAATTTTCATTTTTTGTCTCAGAACTCTCTTTAAAAACATACCAGACTGGGTAACACCTATCTCTACGGAGAAATTCCGTAGTGTCGATGCTTTGCGGAACAGTTGCCACTTTCTGCCAATGGTCACTCTACTACCTCTTCTTGTCAGTTTTGGTGCTGCTGATCTCTCCCCCTCAGTGCTATGGGCTTTGCTGTGCATGCCAGCTTTCCAGTTTGGGTCCATGATCCACCACCTCGTCTTCCACCCCCACAACCTGGTCATCCTGACTTTGTGACTTAACAACAACACTTAGCTGCAACTGTGTCTAATCATCATCTTCTTCCGTAGCCAAAATTTGCCGTTACCCACAGTCATCTTTTTGTGGCCGTGGATGCTCCAAGTTTTGTGCATCACTAAACAGCATGTCCCCCTGTCCCTCTTGGAGCATGCAGGTTGAGAGGCCACAATCAAGAAATATTGTGGTAAAGAGCTCCTCGGAGTGTCCTAGTGAGGGATGACTAGCCTCCTGGGACTCAACATTGTGGGAGGAAGGAGGATCAGGATTAGAATAAAGTGATCCAGACTGTAGGCTGGTGAGAATGGACTGCGTGGAAAACTGGATAGTACTGCCAAGCCTGCTGGAAACATTATCTGCTATCCAACCGACCACCTGTTCGCACTATCCTGGCTTCAGAAGTGGTGTACTGTTCCTCTCTGCAAAGTGGGACAGAAATTCGCGGATGGGAGTGTTTCTTGAGATCAAGCAACAGGCATAGTCATACCTGCCCCACGTCCTCGGCATCTGCCTGCACCATCATCAGCATTTCCACTTCCCTATCCCTCATGCATTTTGTAATTGCTAGGTCTCTTGAAAACAAGTATAATTTTTCTAAAAGAAAACTATTGGTCACCTGCAGCAGTTAAAGCAAAGTTTAATACCACCTTAATGTAACAGAAAGAACACAAAAGTGTATGGATGACAATCAAATTCAATCCAGAAAAATGTTTCAATGCTTTTTGGAGTGTTATGTTTCACTTTCTTTTGGTTTTATAGATCACAGCAAATGTACCCCAGACCACATAATAGTGTACAGATGTTAACAGTAATCCAGCCAATTTTTTTTACGTTTTGTAGTGTTAGATAATATCACAGAAATTTACCACAGAACACGGAATAGTGGATGGGTAAGACATGTAATAAAGCAAATTTTTTAAACCCTTTTTTGCAGTGTTAGATATCATAGATATGTACCACAGAACACGTGTAACTGTATGGCTGAGAAATTTAAGCCTGAAAATAATTTAACCCATTTTTTCAGTTTTATAGATCACAGGAAATATTCTCCATACCACATAATACGGTATGGGTGCAAATTTATGCCTATAAAATTTTAAAATGTTTTTTGGAGTGTTATATATAAAAAAAATATATAATCCAGAACACAAAACAGTGTATGAGTAAGAAATTTAACCCAGGGAAATTTGTTATTGATTTTTGGAGTGTTATATAACACAAAAAAAATCACACAAATCACGTAATAATTGATGGATCAAAATATTACATTTTTTTCAACCCCAATAAAAAGCTGCAGCTATATATTTGCCAACTGACTTCACAGCCCTAATCCCTGTCTACAGACTAGATTTTGTCAGTATCCCTGCTCCTGTCATTCTGTCTCCATCCCTAGGCTAAATGCACATTTTATGTGATACAAACAGCCAAGCAAACAAATAGCCCTTAGAAGAGCTGTGAGTATGCTGGATAAGCTTCACTCACAGGCCTAGACAAGCACTCTCTCCCTCCAATACAAAGTGTCACAGAGCTGTGCAATAGTGTCAGCGTGCCGAGCTAGGTAGCACCTATTCTTTTACAACCCTGATGATGTTACATGGCCAGCCAATCACAGTAATGCCACAACCAAGATGGCTATGGCATCACAGTGATGCAAAGACAATCCCTGCATGCTTATTGGCTGTCTAACAGGTGCCAAAAATGTGAGGCAGGGATTAGAGTGTAACAGCACTGCCCATTACTAGCCGAGTATCGAATACATCTGAGTATCATGATAATAGAGTATCACCCAGCACGTTTGTGGTGTCCCTGGGGGTCCAGTCGCCACAGAGGTACTGCACCTCATCCAGAGGTGTGGTATCCCACTCTCAGGTAAGGAGGGAGTACTACCCAGGACTCTAACACTCGCACCCAGCACACACCAGTTCAGTCGGGGCATCTGGGTGTACCCTTAGGGAGGATGGCCTAATCCCAGGCTGGGTAGGAAAGGGTGTTGGGGAGTGGGTGGGAAAGGTATAAAAAAGGAGGAGGAGCTTAAGAAGCGGGAAGAGAGTAGTGTACTGAGAGACGAGAGAGAACAGTCTAGAAGGAGAGCTCAAGCCATGAGGAGCTTGTCCCCAGATGAGAGTATTGAGAGGGAGAGACAGAAGGAATCTCCAGGGAGGACAGAAGAGGTCCTAGGGGCATGGATAGTGAGGAATTCATCCGTATTCACCGGCATGGTCAGTAGAGGGACCAGGTCACAGTTAGGGGACCGGCCCCAAAACTAATGGAGAAACTAAGGACTCAGCTAGAAAACCGGAAGCTGCAGTATTTGCACGTGCTGCAGCCACATCCAACACATTCGCTGAAAAGGCAGACATATAGAATCCAGAGATCTGACTAACGTCACCCAACAAGATCCAAGTCTACTGGCCCAGGACACTGTGTGTGAAGACGCAGGGCAGGAGAGGTGGTAGCCAGCGTAGTGAGACAGCCAGGAAAGGAACATCTAAAGGAGTCCTGGAAAGGTGTATCCCAATCTACCTGGGAGTTTGCTGGACCACTGACCCTGAGGACACAGAACCTTGGCTGGAGCGAGTTTCTGCAGAACTGTGAGTAAAGCATTGAGAACTGCACCCTGCTGTGTCCTCTGATTCATTTCCATGCCAGTCGCCCTTCACCACAACAACTGCAACCATCATCATCATCATTTTACACTTCCACTGCCCTGGGGAATAGCTCTGCCTGTGGAGAGCTGAATCAACTCTGCTGCATCAACAACTGCCTCAGTGGACTGAATCTGCAGCGTCAACATCCCTTACTAATGGCAATGTCCCATGGCGATCCGGATGGTTTGGAGAGCATTCACATAAGTGATGCGAACGCTCTCCATGCCAGCTGTCTCACAATGAGCAGAGCATGAGACACTCTGACTGTTACTGGCAGTAACCATAATGATGTCACCACAATCACAAGCAGGCAGCACTTCTCACGCTCTGCTCAGTGTATTTCTGCCAGCTTGAAGAGCTGTCGCATCACTGATGTGACTGCTATCCAAACTACCTGGATCATTGTGGGATATGGCCATTAATGGATTATCGATTTGTGGAAAGGTGAGGATTATGGTGTTTAATTCTTTTTTATTTTACAATAACAAATAAGTAAAAGAGGTGGAAAGTTTTGATTTCAAGTAGAGTAGTCTGTGTGTTCATTTCAAATACAGGACTGAATTCTGGTTGTGTGTTTAACACAATATTACTATGGGGTTAGTAATGGGGGCATCTTATAGATGCCTCTCCATTACTATCCTGTGGGCTTGATGTCAGCTGACATCAACCCCACAACTATTACCCCAATTGCCACTGCACCAGGGCAATTGAAAGAGCAAGGCTGGGGCAGCTGAGAGCTGATCTTTTTAGTCTGGGAGGGATCCTATATTCATGGCCCTTTCCTAGGCTATTAATACCAAAAGAAAGCTAGAAGGAGACTTAATAGATGTCTACATATATCTGTAGTGTAGAGGGATCATCATTATTCTCATTTGTACATGGAAACATGAGAAGCAATGGAATAAAACTGAAAGGGAGAAGATACAGATTAGATGGTAGAAAAACTTTTTTACAGTGCGGGTGATCAATGAGCATAACAGGCTGCTATGAGAGGTGGCGAGATATCCTTCAATGGAAGTCTTCAAACATAGGCTGGACAGACATCTGTCCGAAATTGTTTAGTGAAATCCTGTATTGATCGTCGAACAGGTGAGGAATATGGTGTTTTATTATTTTTTTATTTTTCAGATAAAATGGGTAAAAGAGGATGGGGAGTTTTTATTTCAAATAAAGGACTTTATTCTGGCTGTGTCTTTATTACAGTTAGGTCCATATATATTTAGACAGAGACAACATTTATCTAATTTTGGTTCTAGACATTACCACAATGAATTTTAAACAAAACAATTCAGATGCAATTGAAGTTCAGACTTTAATTTGAGTGTATCCACATTAAAATTGGATGAAGGGTTTAGGAGTTTCAGCTCCTTAACATGTGCCACCCTGTTTTTAAAGGGACCAAAAGTAATTGGGCAGATTAAATAATTGTAAATAAAATGTTCATTTCTAGTACTTGGTTGAAAACCCTTTGTTAGCAATGACTGCCTGAAGTCTTGAACTCATGGACATCACCAGACGCTGTGTTTCCTTCTTTTTGATGCTCTGCCAGGCCTTCACTGCGGTGGTTTTCAGTTGCTGTTTGTTTGTGGGCCTTTCTGTCTTTAGTCTTTAACAAGTGAAATGCATGCTCAATTGGGTTGAAATCAGGTGACTGACTTGGCCATTCAAGAATATTCCACTTCTTTGCTTTAATAAACTCCAGAGTTGCTTTGGCTTTATGTTTTGGGTCATTGTCCATTTGTAGTATGAAACGACGACCAATCAGTTTGGCTGCATTTGGCTGGATCTGAGCACACAGTATGGCTCTGAATATTTCAAAATTCATTCGTCTGCTTCTGTCCTGTGTCACATCATCAATAAACACTAGTGACCCAGTGCCACTGGCAGCCATGCATGCCCAAGCCATCACACTGCCTCCACCGTGTTTTACAGGTGATGTGGTATGCTTTGGATCATGAGCTGTACCACGCCTTCGCCATACTTTTCTCTTTCCATCATTCTTATAGAGGTTGATCTTGGTTTCATCTGTCCAAAGAATGTTCTTCCAGAACTGTGCTGGCTTTTTTAGATGTTTTTTTAGCAGAGTCCAGCCTAGCCTTTTTATTCTTGATTCTTATGAGCGGCTCACACCGTGCAGTGAACCCTCTGTATTTACTTTCATGCAGTCTTCTTTTTATGGTAGATTTGGATATTGATACGCCTACCTCCTGGAGAGTGTTGTTCACTTGGTTGGCTGTTTTGAAGGGGTTTCTTTTCACCATGGAGAGTATTCTGCGATCATCCACCACTGTTGTCTTCTGTGGGCGCCCAGGTCTTTTTGCATTGATGAGTTCACCAGTGCTTTCTTTCTTTCTCAGGATGTACCAAACTGTAGATTTTGCCACTCCTAATGTTGTAGCAATTTCTCGGATGGGTTTTTTCTGTTTTTGCAGCTTAAGGATAGCTTGTTTCACCTGCATGGAGAGCTCCTTTGACCGCATGTTTCCTTCACAGCTAAACCTTCCAAATGCAAACACCACACCTCAAATCAACTCCGGCCCTTTTATCTGCTTAATTGAGAATGACATAATGAAGGGATTGCCCACACCTGTCCATGAAATAGCCTTGGAGTCAATTGTCCAATTACTTTTGGTCCCTTTAAAAACAGGGTGGCACATGTTAAGGAGCTGAAACTCCTAAACCCTTCATCCAATTTTAATGTGGATACCGTCAAATTAAAGCTGAAAGTCTGAACTTCAACTGCATCTAAATTATTTTTTAAAAAATTCATTGTGTTAATGTCTAGAATCAAAATTAGAAAAATGTTGTCTCTGTCCAAATATATATGGACCTAACTGTACATCATGACTTTGGGTTTAGTAATGGGGGTCTTATAGGTGTGTGTCTTGTTAAGCCTTACATAGGCCCAGGCAGATGATCACATCAGATCTCACCAGGCCACCTGCAAAGTCCTACATGAACTGGCGTGCAAGAAGCAAAGCATGGATCTGGGACAGGTGCATAACACTTAGACAAGCCTTGAATTCAGAATAGGTATTCAGTGACAAAATCAGCAATGAGTGGTTAAATACTACCCTTGCTTGCTGTCACAGTGTGAAAACAAAACAAAATCTGATATTAGGTTGCTGTTGCTTTTGTATATCATATATACTGTCATGTCTTTCTGTATGTTGGGGATTTCTCAACCCAAATACTTGAGCCTGGCTTTTGTTATAATGTCAAGCCCTTTTGGGGGCACATTAGGTACATTTATAACTGGTTTTGTTACTAGATAATATTTAGAAAAATCACCTATATGGTGCTGCCAACACTTTTTTTTAATAAAATTGGAAGTCCCAGAATGTTGATAGGTACTTTACAAAAAAATGAAAATGATATCAATCTACCGCTAATTATCTGCTGCATTGATAAGAAAACCCATAGAAAAGATAATACCATGTTTGGAGACATATTCAAGACATTTTCTGACTTGAATAAGAGCAGTGTTAAATTACAGTGTTAATTGTAGGATATTCTCTTTTCTGGCTAGTAGGAGATTTTAGCATAAATCTCATAAATTAAAATGGTCTTGTTAAATCCAAGACAGCTTGAAACTATGGTATTATATAAACCTGCTGCGTTTATATGTGTGTTGTTATATACTTCAGGCTCACATACAATTATCGTATTATAATAAAAGAAAAGGTGAAATAATGATTTGTTTTTTATTCCAATGCATTTACAGAGAACTCTCTAGTTAGACTGAACAGACCTCAACTCACAGACTACCCCTTCTTTTGATGCCAAAATCTAATCATCTGTAGTATGACTCTCATTTTATGACCAATTAAGGAGCATACCGCAATGATAAGTCATGTTTCCACACACTTTCTATTTCTTGGCCATGTCAAACATGTTGGCAAAAGCAAGGGTGTGTGCTATGTGTCCTCTTTCATGGCACCATACTGTTTTAAAGCACAGATAGATTACATGGTGTCATGCATAGGGGATAGCTTCTGTAAATACACACTCATCGAGAATGAAGAACAGTGACAAATGAGCTGATTGATGCAAAATATTAACAATGTTAAGTGCCTAAAGAATAAAATGGTTTCCTATTTACCACTGTCAGAAACGAAAGCGCTATGTGCCTTTAACAATGCCATTTGACTTCAAATTGTTATTACAAATCAAATTCAATACATTATTACCTGCAGGCAAAAATGTAATGTTAGGAGCTAAGTCATTTAAATTAAAGGGATTTTCCAGGCTCAAGAAAAATCTCAGCAGTCACTATGTAAGACTGCAGATTGCCAAATCCTGTCAGTGTTCAATATGCGCACATCAGGTTTCCCCTCTATTTGCAGCATGAGTATTTGCGGTCTCATGCTAACTACATCATCATCCACTTTTCTAAATAAATCATTGAGAGAATTGGATGAGAATCTATTTCCAGCACAAGTGTGTAGTCAAGTTATCACAAGTAGACTGGTTTTACACTTACCATGTTTTTTGCGGCCCATTATTGCGGGCCTTTTTTGCAGGCAGTATCGCCGGAATTTTCAAGGTCTGCCGCAATAATGGACCGCAAAAAACTTGTGGATCGCCATTTCCAATACTAAAGAAAAGTCATTAATTTTCTACGTGGGCTGTGTCCGTAAGCCGTGAAATATAATGAGCAAGTTCGATATTTTTTCACGGCCGTATATACGGCCCTCACGGCCATACGGCACATGGCCCTCAGTAGAATTTTTGTGGCCCCACAGAAATGCATTGGGGCCGCAAAAAAACGGTAAGTGCGAAAACCAGCAGTATGCTATTTGCATACTTGTACTGAATACATTTTCATCCACATTTCTCAATAAAACACTAAGAGAAGCCGATGAGAGCCTAGTTGATATGTGACAGTGAGTATGCAAATTTTTATAATCATGTAACTGACCAATCACACTGGAAAGAGAGGAGAATTCTGACAGTGTGCACATCTCACACAGCCCCCTATTCACCAATCTGCAGTCACAGAGTGACAGCAAAAATTTCCCTTGAGCCTAGAAAACTTCTTTAGTGGCTGACTCTCTAGTAAATGGATAATTTTAGTCCCTCAGAGTAACAGACGTTCTTAATGAGCAGTTTCACGACAAGTCCTGGCTGAAAAGTGATGGACACCAATTTATGTGCCAGAAGTGCTGTGAATAATTATTTCATCTGCAAATAGGTTCCTTTCAGGGGTTGTCTGTCTTCAGGCCAAATTGAATGTCCTTCTCGTTTTAATCTTTTATTGTTAAAACTTTATTGCCAACTTGATAACTTTAATTAGCTGAGGAACATTGCTCCATTTTATTACTTGGAAATGACTGCAGTTAAAACACAGGCCAAAGACAGCACTAGTTTATTCTTGCTACTGAAGGTCGATAAGGAAATGTTCTGTTGGAAGGTGATGTAAGAAATGTCTAATTAGAAGGAAAAGCATACTAACATTTTCAAGGCTCTTTTTATGTTTCACCTGTATATCCGCACCTGAAATTCAAAGTTACATTAGAGATACATATGAATTTGACACTTTGTTTTTTATTACAAACATTTTTATTTCAGAATTAATTGATTAATAATACTTTAATTTTTCAAATTTTATCTCAGAACTTTAATATGTGTATATTTCTGAAATATGTGGATTGATCACAGACAACAAGTCCAATTCTAAAATTAAAGCAATGCAGGTTTCTGTACCCAGTCATGCCTAAACATGAGCACTATTAGGCTAGGGTCACACGAGCATAGATTCTCTCATGCAAAAAAATGGATTGATATATGTTAATGACACTATGATAAAACTCTTATCAGAGTGTCAGTTTTGTGAAATCCAATTCGTATCACAGGTACGGTGAAGATGGAGATCAAAATTTCTCCATCTTCTCCATTCTATGACTCAGCGGAAATCGGCCTGCACTCAGATGTGATCCAAGTGCAGTCTGATGTTTTTACACACACCCTTATACTTGAATAGGTGAGTGCCATCTGTTTTGCGCTGCACATCACAGCATCATGCTATTTTTTTCTCATGACGAAACGTTATGAGAACAAAAACACTGATCAGCACTCCACCATAGAACAACATGGGTCCCAGTTCTAGCTAATAAAATATCGGATAGTACTTATCCCATGTATATGCTGGAATTCAAATCCCGGCTCTGCCCTGTGGAAAAATAAATTAAATAAATTATATACCAAGGATATACTAACACTGTAGGGCCTACCTCAATAAATATGAGAGCGTCATGAACAAAGAGAGTCATGCCAAATCGGATGTCGCCCGGATTAACAAGGTCCGCGTCAGATGTCGAGGAACCAGGACAATCTAATGATAAATGGGCTACTGGAACAAACCATACATGGACAAGGCAAGAAAACCTGGATGTGATGAAATGCTATTATAACAGCAGACCAAATGAGAGAGGATATATGAAGCGTATGAGGAAACTCTGGATGGATACAAGACCTGCATGTCCACTGACTGAGAAACAACCAACGTTTCAATATCATAAAGAGAAAGCTATTATCACAACTTGAGATGGATCAACTGCACTGCAGATCCAACCCACATGAAGACCTACAAGAACCCATATGCAACACCCTGAAAATCCTAAGCCAATCCTGCAACTAGAGAACACTGCAGCTGATCTGAAACAGAAGAGCTTAGATAAATTAAATACCATCAATAACAGAGATCGACTGCCAAGGCTCAGCAAAGAAACACCAACAGACAGTATCATGGAAATGCTTGGCTATACAACCAGCAAGAACAGCAGAAGTATGTGCCCCCCCTTGGAAAAGAAGACTGGAGACAAAGATCAAGGTGACAAGAAGGGAAGTCAACCAACTGACAGAAATACAGGAGGGTGTAAAGATCAAGAATAAGACCAAGCTGGACAAGTACAAAGGCCTGACCCCAACTGAAGCCCTAGAGACTGCTAAACAAAGGCTCACAGCACTCGCTGCAAGAGTAGGGAGATGCACTAGAGAAGCTGAGGCCAAGAAGATAAATGCCCTGTTCTCCAAAGAACCATCCAAAGTGTACTCCCAACTACAAAGTAACAGCACAAAGGCAGCAACTCCACCAATAGCAGAGACTGAACAATACTGGAGGGACATATGGGAAAAGGAAAAAACACACAACAACAGTACAACGTGGCTGCAAGATCTGAGAATGAAACACTGCAAACACCTAGAGTAAGAACCAGTCACCAATACAGACGCACACATCCAACAGAGGGTTCAGAACATGAAGAGCTGGACAGCACCTGGTCCAGACATGATCCACACCTACTGGCTGAAGAAATTAACAGCGGTACATGAACACATGTCAAAACAGATGAACCAACTGCTAGAAGCAGGCCACCACCCAGCTTGGCTAACACAAGGAAGAACAGTGCTGATCATGAAGGATCCTCACAAAGGAACAGTTCCATGTAAGAAACTCAATGGGTCTATGGAGAACAATATTGAAGTCAACTCAAGACAACTAGAACAAGTGACCATCAAATGCAGCATATACAAAGGTGATGCACTATCCTCATTGCTGTTCTGCTTAGGCTTGAACCCTTTCAGTCAGATAATTACAGAGTCTGGCTATGGATACAAGTTCAAGAGTGGAAGCACTATCAGCCACCTCCTCTACATGGATGACATCGAGTTGTAAGCAAAAAACAAACGAGACATCAATTCACTGATTAACCTGACAAGGATCTACAGCAAAGACATTGGGATGTCCTTCAGACTGGAGAAGTGCGGCCAGTTGGTAATAAAGAGAGGCAAGGTAGTCAAGACTGATGGAGTGGAATTACCAGCAGGGCACATAGCAGATGTACAGACATGCTACAAGTACCTCGGCATCCCACAGGGATACGGTAACCATGATGAGGAGGGAAGGAAAGCAGCGACATCCAAATACCATGAAAGTCTAAGACAGGTTCTTAAGAACCAGCTGAATGGAAGAATAAAATCTACGCCATCAATACATATGCCCTGCCAGTTATCAGATACCCTGCTGGCATTGTGTGCTGGCCAAAAGAAGAGTTGGAAGCTGCAGATGTGAAGACACGAAAGCTCCTTACAATGCATGAAGATCTCCACCCTAAGTCTAACACCCAAAGCTAATATACCAACCGAAACGAGGGTGGTCGAGGCTTGATAAGCATCCAAGCCACCATCACGGAAGAAACAAGGAGTACTCAGGAATACATCAGAAAAAATTGCACCAAAATATGAGATGCTGAGATAAAGCCTAACCCAGCAACAACAACAGATCTGGAAGGAAGAGCTGGAACATCAAGCGCCATGGCAAGACAAACCGCTGCATGGGATGTACTATCAACAGATAATGGAGGTGGCTGACATGGAGAAATCCTACTAATGGCTGCAGAAAGCTGGACTCTGAGACAGCACAGATGCACTAATCCTAGCGGCACAAAAGCCAGCACTAGGTACCAGATCCATAGAAGCAGGAATACACCACAAAAGACAAGACCCAAGGTGTAGACTACGCAAAGAATCCTCAGAAACAGTCCAATGCATAGTGGCAGGATGCAAAATGCAAGCAAGAACAGCGTATGCCGAATGGCACAACCAAGTAGCGGGAATTGTGTACATGAACATCTGCACAGCATATGGGCTAAGTCCCCCTAAGTCCACGTGGGAGACCTCAGAGAAAGTGGTGGAGAATGAAAGGGCTAAAATCCTGTGGTACTTCAAGATCCAGATGGATAAGCAGGTTTTGGCTAACCAACCAGACATCGTGATAGTAGACAAGGATCAGAAGACAGCAATGATAATAGATGTGGAAATGCCAAGTGACAGCAACATCAGAAAGAAGGAATATGAGAAGCTGGGAAAATACCAGGACCTCAAAAAAGAACTGGAGAAGATGTGGAAGGTGAAGGCAACAGTGATTCCAGTGGTGATAGGAGCGCTTGGAGTAATGACTAGAGATGAGTGACTTTGCCTCCGGGAGGGTCAAGTCAGGTTTCGGACCACAAGACTTTCACAAAAGTCTAGTCGAATGAAATTGGCCGACTATCGGCAAAAGTCGAAGGTCTGACTGAAACACGAAACCCAATGCACGTCATTGGGGAAGCAAAGTCGGCAGAGAGTGGAGGACAGTAAACACACCTAAAGTGCTCATTTCAATGCCAACGACATCAATTCTTATTACTTAAGCTTGTCAACCTTAATTTACTTTATAATAATAGTTATGCATTGAAAACTGGTGGTTATTTGGCTAAAGTTGTGGGGGGGGCAGGGCTGGCTCCAGGTTTTCATGGGCCCCGGGCCAAAGAGTCTCAGTTGGCCCCTTTAACACATACCACAATTCATGATGCTCCGATACGGCAGAGAAATATAATATAGGTATAGCACAATGACAAATACTTCACTTCTTACATTACATGACTGATATCTATTTTAAATTCATCAATAGCTCAAAAACCGGACAGTATATTCCTCCATAAAGTATTATTGCCACCACATAGTGCGCCATACAGAGTAATGAGCCCCACATATTGCTCCATACAGTACAATGAGTCTCATATAAAGCTCCATACAGTATATGATGGGTCCCATATATTGCTCCATACAGAATGGGCTCCATATAATGCTCCATACAGAATAGGCCCCATTTGTGCAACATATGATGCTCCATACCCTATATGATGCACCATAAATAATGAACCCCATATGATGCTCTAGTATATGATGGGCCCCATGCATGATGCTGCAGTGTATGATGGGCCCCATTTATAATGCTCCAGTGTATGATGGGCCCCATGGATGATGCTACAGTGTATGATGGGCCTATATAATGCTCCATATATAATGGGCCCCATATGATGCTCCAGTATATGATGGGCCCCATGGCTGATGATCCAGTGAATGATGGGCCTATATAATGCTCCATATATAATGGGCCCCATATGATGCTCCAGTATATGATGGGCCCCATGGGTGATGCTCCAGTGTATGATGGGCCTATATAATGCTCCATATATAATGGGCACCATATGATGCTCCATTGTATAATGGGCCCCGTATATGATGCTCCAGTGTATGATGGGCCCCATTTATAATGCTCCAGTGTATTATGGGCCCCATGGATGATGCTCCAGTGTATGATGGGCCTATATAAAGCTCCATATATAATGGGCCCCATATGATGCTCCAGTATATGATGGACCGCATGGCTGATGCTCCAGTGTATGATGGGCCTATATAATGCTCCATATATAATGGGCCCCATATGATGCTCCAGTATATGATGTGCCCCATAGCTGATGCTCCAGTGTATGATGGGCATACATAATGCTCCATATATAATGGTCTCCATATGATGCTCCAGTGTATAATGGGCCCCGTATATGATACTCCAGTGTATGATGGGCCCCATTTATAATGCTCCAGTGTATGATGGGCCCCATGGATGATGCTCCAGTGTATGATGGGCCTATATAATTCTACATAAATAATGGGCCCCATATGATGCTCCAGTATATGATAGGCCCCATGGCTGATGCTCCAGTGTATGATGGGCCTATGTAATGCTCCATATAAAATGGTCCCCATATGATGCTGCAGTATATGATGGGCCCCATGGATGATGCTCCAGTGTATGATGGGCCTACATAATGTTCCATATATAATGGGCCCCACATGATGCTCCAGTGTATAATGGGCCCCATATATGATGCACCAGTGTATGATGGGCCCCATTTATAATTCTCCAGTGTATCATGGGCCCCATGGATGATGCTCCAGTGTATGATGGGCCTATATAATGCTCCATATATAATGGGCCCCATATGATGCTCCAGTATATGATGGGCCCCAGGGCTGATGCTCCAGTGTATTATGGGCCTATATAATGCTCCATATATATTGGGCCCTATATGATGCTCCAGTATATGATGGGCCCCATGGATGATGCTCCAGTGTATGATGAGCACCATTTAAAATGCTACAGTGTGTGATGGGCCCCATATATAATGCTCCAGTTTATAATTGGCCCTATCTATGATGCTGAAGTGTTTGATGGACCCCATATATAATCCTCCAGTGTATAATGCTCCCCATATATTGCTCCAAACATTTAAAAAAATGAAATACCTCTCCTCGCTGGTCACTGCTCTACTCTGGACTCCTCAGCGTCGCCATCTTCCAGCTCTCTGCACTGTGACTGTTCAGGCAGAGGGTGTACAGACGTGACATCATCGCGTTCTCTGACCTGAATGTCACTGTCAGGAATTGCGGAAGACGTCACAGCGGTGGAGCAGGGAGAGGTAAGTATTGCAAGTGTATGGGCCCTGAGCAAGCAGGCCCCCCCACCTGGTCAGGGCCCCGGCACTTGCCAGGGTGCACCAGGTGCTGACGCCGGCCCTGGGGGGGTTCAGCCCAGTTAGGGAGGTGCAAAAACTGGCGTATGCTGAGGTGTAGGCTGGACGTTCAGCAGCTGCAAATTGAGGAATTGGAGAAGTCGGAGGAAGAGGAGGACAAAGCGAGCCATTTTGCTGGCAACCTATGTGTCATCAGGGGAAGGTGGTACAAAATCCTTTGAAACCAAGGCATGGTTCATTTTAATGAAGGTGGGATCACCAACATTTTGGGTCGACAGCCTGGTCCTTCTTTCTGTTAGGATTGATCCAGCAGCACTGAAGACACTTTCTGATAGCACACTACCAGCAGGGCAAGCAAGCTCCTGTAAGGCATATTGTGCCAATTCAGGCCAGGTGTCCAGTTAACAGGCCCAGTAGTCAAAGGGGAATGAACTGTGAGGGAGAACATCGATAGGGGAGAAGAGGTAATTTTGAACCATAGTTGACAACTGATGACTCCTGTCTGTTGCAATCGATTCAGTATTAACAGTCGTGTGAGCAGTACTCAAGAAATCAGTCCACAACATGGTCATGAAACCCCTGTCTCCAACGCCACTTCGGCTGTGGGCACCATGAACGCCTCTTCCATTTGGCCCAGTACGGCTCGTGGTAGAACCTACACCGCTGCTGTGTGCTGGGAATGCTTCTAACAAGCAGTTTACCAGAGTTGCTTGGTTGCTCGCCAATATTAGCGCTAGGTTCTCCTGTGACATTATGTTCTGTAATTTGCCTTTATAGCGTGGATCAAGGATGCTGGTCAACCAGTAGTCATCATCCTTCATAATTTTGGCAATGCGGGGGTCAGTTTTTAGGATCCGCAAGACATAATCACACATGTGGGCCAATGTTTCTGGTGTCAATAATGCACTGCCAGTGGTGGGTGGAGGAGCACTTTCTGCCAAATCCACATCCCTCCAGTAATGCACAAACCCTGTACCTGATCTTGGCAAGCCAACATTTTCTCTTGCCCCCTGAGAAGCATCCTCCTCCCCAAAATAATCATCCCCCTCATCCTCCTCCTCTTCATCTTCTGCCTCCACCTCGTCCAGGACAGTTTCCTGAGCAGACAATGGCTGACTGTCATCAAGGCTTCCCTCCTCCTCCTCCTCTTCCTCCTCCGACGCTGCAGACGCCTGATCCTTAATGTGCGTCAAAGTTTTCATGAGCAGACGCATAAGTGGGATGCTCATGCTAATGATGGTGTCGTCTGGGCTTACCAGCTGTGTGCATTCTTCAAAACACTGAAGGACTTTACAGAGGTCTTTCAGCTTTGACCATTGCACACCTGACAACTCGATGTCTGCCCTCAAACTGCCTGCCTGTGTATCCTCCCACAAATGCATTACAGCCTGCCTCTGTTCGCACAGCCTCTCAACCATGTGCATGGTGGAGTTCCACCTTGTTGCAACGTCTATGATTAGGCGGTGCTTGGGGAGGTTGAGCAATCGCTGCAGCCTCTTCCTACAACAGGAATCTACAGGCGAGCGACAGATGTGTGAGTACAGTCTTCACACCTTATGGAGCAGGGCTGGTAAGTCCGGATAATTATTTATGAAGCACTGCACCACTAGGTTCAAGGTGTGAGCCAGGCAAGGTATTGCCAGGGCTATGGCCGCCACAAAATTACGGCTGTTATCACTGACTACCTTGCCTGGCTCAAGATGTAGACTGCCCAGCCATGACTAAGTTTCTCGCTGCAAGTAGTCGGCCAGTACATCCGCGGTGTGTCTGTTGTTAAAGACATCATCTTTAAAACAGCCTGCTGACGCTAACCACTAGCTGTTCGATAGTGGGACACCTCGTGTGCTACACTGGCAGCTGCGGATGGAATGCTCGTGCGACTGCGCTCTGTCGATGAGCTTTCGCTTCTGGAGGAGGAGGGTCAAACGCCTACAGCCAACTGTTGCCTATACCGTGGGCTAGGCAGCACTGTCCCACCGTCGCTGTCCCCTGTGGACCCTGCATCCACCACATTAACTCAGTGCGCAGTGATGGACAAGTAACGGCCCTGGCCATCACTACTGGCCCATGCATCTGTTGTGAGGTGCACCTTTCCACTCACTGATTGTTTGAGTGCATGGACAATGCTGTCTTTCACATGCAGGTGGAGGGCAGGGATGGCTTTTCTAGAAAAGAATTGCCGAATGAGTAGGTTATAGCATGGGAGAGAGTAGGCCATGCGCTCTCGGAACGCTGCGCTTTCAACCAAGCGGAAGAGCATCATCTCTAATGAGATCAGTTTGGCATTGTAGGCGTTCAAAGCCAGTGTATGCGGATGAGAGGATGAGTACTTTCTTGTCCCACTCAGAGTGTCTGCTAGGGTGAGCTGGACTTGAGAGCTGCATATGGGGGAACTTGCGGTGGACATGGGGAACTGAGAGGGGGTTGATGATGGTGATGGTGGTGGTGGTGATGGCCTAAATTCAGTCTTTGGTTGCAAAACATTGCGATTCCCTGACTGCTTTGGCCTTGCGAATACACCTCAACATTTCTTGCTGGTGGTGTGCTAACCGGTGGGCTTACAGTGGGGAAGCAATGTATCGTTGCTGGCTACCTTCAGTCGGAGCAGGTGCACATGTGCTACCTGAGGTTTTGTAGTCTGTCCACATTTGCAAGTGCATGGTGTTTAAATGGCTAAGCATGCAACTGGTATTCAAATTTCTGAGATTTTTCCCTCGGCTAAAGGTCGTTCCGCACTTCTTTCAGATAACTTTTGCCTCATCAATAGGATTTTGGTCAAAAAAGTGCCACACTGCACTCTTCCTACTATGGGATAAATTTTCAGGGCTTGCATGCTGTGTTAATTTGACCATCTGACCAAGCTGTCCTGCAACTCTTTTTGTTTTTTTAAACACGTTTTTGGACTGTTACGGGCCTGCCAGATAACCGCAGTTGCGATGTCGATGCCTGCTGCAGATCCTCCTCCTCTTCTGAGCTATTGCCAGCGGCACTCTCTACCCACCAATGGATGCCAATCCGGGTCAACAACTGGGTCATCCATCACCTCCTCTTCAATTTCATCTGCACCTTTCTCTGTGTCACCGTGTAAGGTGGTATAGTATGTGGGAAGGGGCACCTGAGTTTCATCAGGGTCAGATTCTGGCTCAGTAGACTGCGAGGGCAATGTAGTGCTCTGGGTGAATGTACCAGCAGAATCATATAGCAGTGGCTGTGCAACAGTGCACTCCATGTCAGATTCTTCTTCGACTAGGGAATTCAGGATTTGACTTGATAACCCAGGCATGGTATGTGAAAAGAGCTCCATAGAGTAATCTGAAGTGTGGCCTGCCGCATCCTTCACTTTTGGTGGGGGTGAAGGACACAAGGAAAGGTGTTGTTCCTGACCAGGAGCCTGCATATTTTGAAACTTCAGAAGAGGAGGCGAGCCAGGTGCTTTGTTACCTTACTCAGTCAGTTTTGCTTGGACTTCGGACCTCTATGTTCTATGTTGTTCTTTTTGTCTTTTACTGCTACAACTTCTGTTAGGAGGTGTCCATCTTTCTCCCAGTCCCTAGTTCTTGTAGGGATCCCTTCCTCGAATCTATAGGTCTTCGTACAGACTAGCTGAGGACTTTAGTGGGTCTGATCGCAGGATCAGGTTCCCCGTTACATCGTAGGGATCTAGCTTAGTTCTATCGTAGGGACAGATCTCCCTTATTTCCTCAGTGCTTGTAGCAGAACATAACAGTAAGTCCAGCCCAAAAATATCTCTAAGGAAAGATTTCCAGTTTCCATCATGGTGTTGGTTCAGGACTTGGCTCAACGCCTGCAGGGACTCTCTCTGGAGGTGGCCGAGCTCCAGCAATTAGTGAGTAGCTGTTCTGGAGCACATTTCGTGGAGCCAAAGGTACGTTTGCCTGATTTATTTTTTGGTGAGCAACAAGATTTTTTTTCTTTTAAAAATGCTTGCTTGTTGTATTTTCGTTTGAGACCCAGATCCTCTGGTGATGAATCACAGCGCATAGGGTTCATAATGTCACTTTTGCGCAAAGAACCTCAGGAGTGGGCCTTTTTTCTACAACCTAGTGATCCATGCTTTAGATCAGTGGATAGTTTTTTTTTCTGCTTTGGGGTGATTGTATGATGATCCTGATCGTGTCTCATCAGCTGAGACAGAGTTGAGACGTTTGAGGCAGGGATCAGGTAATGTGGAAAAATATTGTACTCACTTCCGTTGGTGGTCTACTCAGGTGGGGTGGAACGATTCAGCTTTGAAAAGTTTGTTTCTTACAGGGCTAGGTGAAAGGGTTAAATATTTGCTGATTGCTTATCCCACACCTGGTAACTTGCAGGAGGCTATGCAATTAGCTATACGGGTGGATAGGAGACTGTGTGCAAGGGTTAATGAGAGTAAATCCTCTGCCATGTCAGCTCCAAGTCTTGAGAGGGTCTGTACTGACATTGGAGAGCCGATGGAGATTGGAGCGATAACACCTCGCTCTCAGGAAAAAGACCGCAGGTTTTCTGAAGGTTTGTGCTTTTATTGCGGCAAATCTGACCATTTCATTAAGAACTTTGTGCTTCGTATGAACAAAGAAAAAAAAAAAAAAGGTCAGTTCCGCCCGTATAGCCTGTTTAAACACTAAGGGCATCTTTCTTTCTGCCACTACTGCTGCTCAAGAAGAATTAATGGAATTTCGGGTATTTGTCGATTGTGGTTCTACTCTGAATGTGATTGATGGGGGATTCTTGGAAAAACTTAAATTAAAACCCGAACTTTTGTCATCCACTATTGCCGTGGTTTCGGTTGATGGCTCTCCCTTGAAGAATGTTACTCACAAGGTCTGTGAATTTCCCCTCACTATTAATGGTGTTCACCAAGAGAATTTGGATTTGGTAGTATTGAATAATTTGCCTTCTCCGGTGGTTTTGGGGTTACCCTGGTTAAAATTGCACAATCCTGTACTGGATTGGTCTACCAATGAAATTAAGTCCTGGAGCCCTAAGTGTTATGACAAGTGTTGCAATGGGCGTATTGCAGCTATGGATAAAGGGGAATTACCTGTACCTATTCAGGATTTTTGGAAAGTTTTTTCTGAGAAGGAATCGCAGATTTTGCCTCCCCATAGAGACTATTATTGTACTATTGAATTTGTCCCTGGAGCGACTCTTCCTAAAAGTCGTTTATTTAATCTTACTATTCCTGAGAGAAAGGCTTTGGAGGAATACATACAGACAAGCTTGGCCGCCGGTCACATTAGGCCTTCCAAGTCTCCTGTGGCTGTTGGATTTTTTTTGTTAAAAAAAAGGACGGCGGTTTACGTCCTTGTCTGGACTTTCGTGAGATTAATAAAATTACGGTACGCAATCCTTACCCACTGCCATTGATTCCTGATTTGTTTAACCAGTTAGTGGGGGCCAAGTGGTTCTCTAAAATTGATCTTCGGGGGCATACAATTTGTTGCGCATGAAGGAGTTTGACGAATGGAAGACTGCTTTTAACACTCCTGTGGGTCATTTTGAGAATCTGGTTATGCCTTTTGGTCTTACCAATGCTCCTGCATTTTTTTAGAATCTTATTAATGACATCCTTAGACCTTTGATCGGCAAAAATGTGGTTGTGTATTTGGATGACATTTTGATTTATTCGCCGGATCTGGAGTCTCATTGGCGGAGCGTACGTGAGGTATTACAGTTATTAATTGACAATTCGCTTTTTGCTAAGCTAGAGAAATGTGAGTTCGCTGTACGGAGAATTAGTTTTTTAGACTACATTATCTCCAGCGAAGGTTTTGAGATGGACCCGGTGAAAGTTCAAGCTGTGCAGGAATGGCCTAGGCCTATTGGTTTGAAATCGATACAGAGGTTTTTGGGTTTCGCCAATTATTATAGAAAATTCATTAAAAAATTTTCTATTATTGTCAAACCACTGACCGATCTCAACAGGAAAGATGCTAATGCGGTTCAGTGGACTACTGAGGCCATTGAAGCTTTTGTGTTTCTGAAGGAGAGGTTCAGCTCTGCTCCCATCCTTATGCAGCCTGATGTGACTAAACCGTTTTTGGTTGAGGTTGATGCTTCTTCTGTGGGGGTCGGTGCGGTGTTGTCTCAGGAAAACAGGGATGGAGTACATCCCTGTGCTTTTTTTTCAAAAAAAATTTCTGAGACTGAACTGAATTACGATATTGGTAATAGGGAATTGTTGGCTATTAAACTCGCATTTGAACACTGGCGTCATCTCTTGGAAGGTGCTGAATTTCCCGTTCAGGTTTTCACTGATCATAAAAATCTGATCTATCTTAATGCTGCCAAACGCTTGAATGCCAGTCAGGCTAGGTGGGCACTGTTTTTCTCGCAGTTAAATTTTTCCGTTACTTACATCCCAGGTACTAAGAATGTTAAAGCTGATGCTTTGTCTCGCAGCTTTTCTCCCATGGTCGGTGCTGAGGAGGAGGAGAACATTTTACAAGAAGGGATTGTGATTGCTGCTTTGGACTCTGTGTTGGAAGATGAGATTGTTAAAGCACAGGAGAATGCCCCATCTAACACTCACCATGGGAGGTTGTTTGTGCCTGGGACCCTTAGGAGAGATTTGTTTGTTGAGTGTCATGAGTCTCGGTTGGCAGGTCATCCTGGAATCTCTGAGACCAAGAGACTTGTGGGTCGCAGTTTTTGGTGGCCTGGATGGCAGAAGGAAGTCATTAAGTGGGTGCGTCAATGCATTGTGTGTGCTAGATCTAAGTCTTCACATACTCCTGCTGCGGGGTTGCTTTGCCCTCTGGAGGTTCCTAGTGCACCTTGGACACATTTGGCTATGGACTTTATTACTGACCTTCCCCCCTCTGAGGGTTTCACTGTCATCTGGGTGGTCGTGGACCGTTTTAGCAAGATATGTCACTTGGTTCCTTTCATCAAACTGCCCTGCGCTAAGACTCTCGCTAAGGCATTTTAGAACAAAATAAGGCCAGCGCTCCATCCAGGTGTATAATGTAGAAAAAGGTCTTTTATTCAGCCATAAGACAACGTTTCGACCACAATAGGTCTTTATCAAGTATATGTAAAGACCTATTGTGGTCGAAACGTTGTCTTATGGCTGAATAAAAGACCTTTTTCTACATTATACACCTGGATGGAGCGCTGGCCTTCTTTTGTTCTACATTGTTTCCAAGTGGGTTCCTTGGACTGGTACGTGCGCCCCAAGTTTGTGAGTGCTGTCAACTTGCCTTTCTTCACTCTCGCTAAGGCATTTGTCAAGGAAATTGTCAGACTACATGGCGTTCCTACTGACATTGTTTCTGATAGGGGACCTCAGTTCGTGGCTCGTTTTTGGCGCGCCTTTTGTGACAGGTTGGGAGTTCATTTGTCGTTTTCATCCGGATATCATCCTGAGTCTAATGGCCAGACAGAAAGAAAAAACCAGGATGTTGAGCAGTTCTTGCGTTGTTTTGTGGCAGACAATCAAGAGGGGTGGTCTGAGTTTCTGCCACTTGCTGAATTTGCTCTTAACAACCATACATCCTCTTCTGCTGGTTGTTTGCCTTTTTTTTGTTGTACTGGGAGACATCCGTCGTTTGGGTCATTCTCCAAATTGGTATCGGCCGTGCCTGAAGAGGAGAATTTTTCTGGTGATTTGGAGAGAGTTTGGACGGATGTGCTTGTTAATCTTCAGGAGGCTAACAGAAAATCTAAAAGGTACTTTGATAGGAAACGGCAAGAGGTTTTGTTTGCTATTGGTGACATGGTTTGGTTGTCCTCTAAGAATCTGCGGTTGAAGATTCCTTCTAAAAAATTGGGTCCAAGTTTGTAGGGCCCTTTAAGGTGCTTCAGGTTGTTAACCAATCTGCTGTTAGGTTGGAGGTTCCTACCTCCTGGAAGATTAATCCGGTGTTTCATGTTTCTCTGTTGCAAAGAGCTGATGTGTCAGATGGAGACGCCTCTGCCACTGTTCCCCCGGTGGTGGAGGATGGGGAATATGAAATTTCCCGCATCCTAAATTCTAGACGGTATAGAGGGAGTTTGCAGTATCTCGTCGCTTGGAAGGGTTTCGGACCCGAGGATAACTCATGGGTGAGGGCGGATGATGTTTCTGTGTCCAGACTTGTCAGAGCGTTTCACAAGAGGTTTCCGGATATGCCTGGGCCTAGGGTATCCGGAGGATCCTCTTAGAAGTGGGGGTACTGTTAGAACTCTCCTGTTAGTTTTTTTCTATCTTGCTGGTCACATGACCTTTGTTGCCTATTTAATCCTGCTCCGCCCTTCTGGCTTTGCTGGACTTCATTGTAATTTCTACTCTTAAGCTAGCCAGGTGCTTTGTTACCTTACTCAGTCAGTTTTGTTTGGTCTTCGGACCTCTATGTTCTATGTTGTTCTTTTTGTCTTTTACTGCTACAACTTCTGTTAGGAGGTGTCCATCTTTCTCCCAGTCCCTAGCTCTTGTAGGGATCCCTTCCTCGCATCTATAGGTCTTCGTACAGACTAGCTGAGGACTTTAGCGGGTCTGATCGCAGGATCAGGTTCCCCGTTACATCGTAGGGATCTAGCTTAGTTCTATCGTAGGGAGTAGGGACAGATCTCCCTTCTATCCTTAGTGCTTGTAGCAGAACATAACACCGGTCTTAAAAGCGGTTTACCTTCTTCTAGAAAAAGGAGCCTTTCAGGCCTTCTGGAGCCAGTCGATGACGCAGGCTCAACACCACCTGCCTTAGGTGCTATTGTGCTTTTGGCACTACCAGCAGATGCACCACCAACAGTACCAGCTGGCCCCCCGCCCACGTCCATGGCCTCTTCCACCATACTTCCTCATGTTTGGGAAAATGTACCAAAAATACCAGCAGATATATGGTACTGTATCAGAAGCGTACAGCTGTATATGGTGAAGGGGAACATTTAAATCTCCGTATATAATTCCGGAGTCACACACAGACTCTCACTCAGTATGGATTAGACGAGAATATAAAAAGCAGAAAAAGGGTACTGTATCAGAAACGTACAGCTGTATACATTATAGGGGAAATTGTAAATCTCCGTATTTATTTCCGGAGCCACACACAGATGCTCACAGGCTCAGTATGGATTAAACCAGAATATAAAAAGCAGAAAAAGGGTACTGTATCAGAGGCGTACAGCTGTATACAGTGTAGGGATAATTTTAAATCTCCGTAAAAAATTCCGGAGTCACACACAGACGTTCACTCAGTATGGATTAAACCAGAATATAAAAAGCAGAACAAGGGTACTGTATCAGAAGCGTACAGCTGTATACAGTGTAGGGGTAATTTTAAATCTCTGTAAATAATTCCGGAGTCACACACAGACGCTCACAGGCTCAGTATGGATTAGACCAGAATATAAAAAGCAGAAAAAGGGTACTGTATCAGAAGCATACAGCTGTATACAGTGTAAGGGTAATTTTAAATCTCCGTATATATTTCCGGAGTCACACACAGACACTCTCTCAATATGGATTTGACCGTAATAAAAAAAGGAGGAAAAAGGTACTGTATCAGAAGATACCAGGTGTTTATAGTATAGGGTAAACTTTAAATCTCTGTAAACATTTCCAGAGTCACACACGAACGCTCTGTCAGTATGGATTTGACCATAATAAAAAAGGCAGAAAAAAGGTACTGTATCAGAAGATACCAGGTGTATATTGTATAGGTTAAAATTTAAATCTCCGTATATGTTTCCGGAGTCACACACAGACGCTCACAGGTTCAGTATGGATTAGACCAGACTATAAAAAGCAGAAAAAGGATACTGTATCTGAAGTGTACAGCTGTATACAGTGTAGGTGTAATTTTAAATCTCCATATATATTTCCATAGTCACACACAGACGCTCACTCAGTATGGATTAGACCAGAATATAAAAAGCAGAAAAAGGGTACAGTATCAGAAGAGTACAGCTGTATACATTGTAGGGGAAATTGTAAATCTCCGTGTATATTTCCGGAGTCACACACAGATGCTCACAGGCTCAGTATGGATTAGACCAGAATATGAAAAGCAGAAAAACGGTACTGTATCAGAAGCATACAGCTGTATACAGTGTAGGGAAAATTAAAATCTCCATATATATTTCCAGAGTCACACACAGATAGTCAGCATGTATTTGCCCGTGATACCAGCCGGTACACGGTAGTGTATGAGGAACGTACAGCTCTATACGGTGTGGGAAAAAATGAACACTTGGTAACTGTGCAGAAAAAAAGAATAAAAGTATTAGTGCTGTGTAAAAAGTAGTCTGCACAGCGATGTACACACAGCAATACAGCTAGCAGGCAGCCGAATAACCAGCGCTGCTGCACACAAGAAAATCCTCCCCTGTCACTGCACACTAACTGTACAGCACAATTGCTATCAGCACAAGCACAGAAGAACTTCTCTTTACAGCCCTAACACTCTCCCTACTGATAAACAGCGTCAGCAAACTCTCCCTACTGTTAAGATCGGCAGAAGTAAAATGGCGGTCGGCGGTCAGGGCTTTTATAGACACTATGATGCCCCCCAAAGCAAGCTAATCACTGCAATGCCCTTCTCTAAGATGGTGGTGGACGCTGCCCATGTCATCTCGTTGCCCACAGTGTACATACTTGTTCATTGGCTGAAAAAAGGCATCTGCAAGCATTATGGGAAAACAGACTTTGGCGCTCGTGTCGACGACCGCATGGCCGACTTAACGCTATGGTCGGGTTTCGCTCGGTGAAACCCGACTTTGGCGAAAGTCGGCGACTTATGAATCTGACCAACCTGTTTAGCTCAAGTCTAGCAATGACCCCTAAGCTGGGAAAATGGCTACAGCCAATCCCAGGAATAACACGTGAACTCTCTGTCCAGAAAAGCACAAGGCTGGGGTTAACTAAGATCCTGCACAGAACCCTCAAACTCCCAGGCCTCTGGTAGAGGATCCGAGAATGAGAAAGGACAAAAAAAAAAAAGAGACAACCCACACTGGGAGTGAGAAGTTAGTTTTCCGGGTTCCTGATGCAGCAATTCGGTAAGCGCTATAGTTATTCGGATAAAGAGTTATGCGAAGCTATTCGCTCATCCCTAGTAATTATGCAAAGATGTATAATGAGGAGGAATGGGTGATCCATTATGTCAAATACTGAAGGGAGATCAAAACAGAACAGAAGAGAGTTGTAGAGATTTATTAAAGGTATATTCCCATCTCCAAGATGCTATGTTGTAGGTGTAATAATAATAATATTAGTAAATACCTCCAATTATAAATTTTGTAGAGTGCTTGTGATAAACTATCTCGCTTACCCCATGTGTAGGACATTGCAGTAGCTTAGGTATCAATAATTATTACCATTAACAACTAACAAATTAACTGTCACTATGTTAGTAGTCATAACCATGTGTACCTTAGCTACTGCAATGCCCTGCACATGGAATAAGCGAAATAGCTAATCAGAAGAACAATATTTCATTTTTAATACATGCATTGGAGGTATGTGCTAATTGTATTATTATTACACCTACTACATATTGTGATGTGAACTTGGAGATGGGAATACCCCTGTAAATCTTTTGAAACTCGAATTTGCCAGGTTCAATGAATATTTCCCAAACAATAAATTTATTGCAAATTAATTTGCCAAAAATCACATTAGCAATTCAAAGCCTCCAATTTCTTCAAATAGACATGTGGAGCATTCTGAGGTCCTTTAGGATTGTATCCAACCTTTTTCAACTTTTTCACACAATCACCACCTTAGTACTGTCAAAGTGATCTTTCTAGAGAAGCGGATGGAAACCTGGTAGTAACCAACAGCTTATTTAATAATAAATAACACTAAAACACTTTCATGCTTTTTTAAAATGTTCAAAAATTATTCCTTTGGTAAACTGTGATCAGGTAAACCATCCAATACAGAACATTGAAGTCAATTGATGTTGTCACTGTCAGAGGTAACATCGTCCTTTTGTGACTGAGATGAGTGATGTGTCTTATATTTTATAATGCCCTCTGCTTTTCCCCACTAATACAGTTGCTTGTAGTGATTTACATATCTACACATCATAATACTACTGCCAGATGGTTGTCAGCAGTGGTGGTGCATATCCTGCTGCTATTGGCTCCCACAATCTTAACTGTAGCAGTATGTTTTTTATTTTTTAATTTTACATTACGCTATCCATTGCCACTTTTTCTTTTACCATATATTTTGTACAACAATATAATTAAATATTGACAATCTAGTCAATTTCAGTTGTTTAACCCTTGCAAAAAAGAGCATAACACAAAAGGTAGGTAGGTGTGCAGAAAGAAACATTTTTCAGCAGGTCAATATATAGTCGTTGGATGCACGGTTGTAAAATTAGATAGCAGGTGTGCAAAAAAAGACATGCATTTAAATGTCCACTATTTAACAAAATTAAACCACCTTTTTAAAAATGATGTAACAAAAAGTGTTAGGCATATGTTTAAAAAGCCAGTCTATACAACAGAGAGCTGTATTTGGTGCTTATGGATGTACTTTTTTTAAAAAAAATATTGCCCCTTCAAAAAAAAGATTTCACAAGAATTGCAAAAACGCTTGTGACAAGCAAGTACATCATCTCAGACTGACACTGACTTCAAATTTCTTTTTTCTGTAAAATGTACTGTGTTGTACTGTCTTGCTGCTTTACCTTAGTGCATTAAGTACGAAGGAAAAAATGTGTAATTGTAATTCAAATGTAGTAGGATAGATGTCAACTAAAGGCCACCTTCACATGTTCAGTATATGGTCAGTATTTTACCTCAGCATTTGTAAGCCAAAACCAGGAGTGGGGGAAAAATACAGTAGTGGTGACGTGTTTCTATTATACTTTTTCTATGATTGTTCCACTCCTGGTTTTGGCTTGCAAATACTTATGTAAAATGCTGATCAAATACTGATAGTAAGCAGGTGAATCTCTACATTATTTGCAGACTTCTACACTCATCTTTGTCATTGATGCATTTGTACTTTACATTACTGTCTGGAGTATTTGTCTGCTTTCTCTTCCTATGTCTATTGCCATGCTTTGAGCTCTGACTTCCTCTCGCTATACTAAATCATCCTAAAATGGCTGTTTCATTCCCTGCCTTAGTTTTCATACAGGCTATGATACTCCCTCATGAATGTCTGTGCTATACCATGTGATAAGATAGCTGCAATGCAATATTGGGAAGTTCACGCAATCCCAACTGAAGTCACATAGACCTTCTGAGGTTGATGTAATCTTCTGCTATGAATAAAATGGAAGCAGGCATGTTTCTGCCCAAATACGTAAAATTAATCGCATATTATTCAAATTTGCTAATACCTGCAAATTTTTTACAATTTGACAAAAGTTTAATCTGCATCGAATCAATTCACTCATCTCTAAAGAATATCTCTGCGTCATTAATATTCATTCTGAATTGTATTTTTTTCTAGCAATATTTGATTTTTTTTTCATTGAGATTGTTTGTTATTCCAGAACAAACTATTACACTTGAGTATAGGCAGCAGAAGATCTCAAATACTGAATGTGAACAATTCACTTACATGTGCTAAATGTTAATTAGAATTTATAACCGACACTGTGCTTTCCAAATGCAATATTGCACTCTTTTAAAGTCTGACACTAAATAGCTTGTAGGTTTCCAACAAAAACTTTCTCATAGCTAATGCCTAATGTTCTCACTGCTCATATATCAATCTAAATAATGATTCTAGAATAAAAAATGTCAGCTTCTTCATTCATACTTCATTAATTGGACATTTAAACGTTTATTTTATTGGCAAGTTAAAATATTGGTATTTGCACTGATACGTCCATAGTCATGTCTATATATTTACTTATGCTCTGAATGCCGTTTCGCACACTAGTAAACAGTGATAAAAAGCAGAGACTCAGATATGCCTTAGGGAGACTGATGGAAACAATGCAGCATTTTTGTCTTGTCTATATATGCCAAAACAACCAAATCATAATTTGGACACCTTCAGATATGACGAACATGGATATCTAGCCATTAGTTTATCACAACCACCTGTAGTCTGGATAGCTTATGAACTTTTGCTAAACTTCATTTTGGTATGTCTTTTATGTGAAATCTTTATAACTTGTGTTTATGCCTGGCTCTAATTAATGAGTATAATTATATTTACTTAATGTTGAATATTTTAAATGAAAGTTGGAATTTTCCTATTAGAGATTTCTGAATTAAAGAAGCACTTCCATCAAAGTTATTATCCTCTTAATATAGTGCAGTCATCATATTATATGACATTTTGTACTTACAATTGCTCATTTTGCCTTTGTACCAAGCTAATTCTTCTCTTTTCTATTAATTAGGTCTATGACATCATGTTACACTCAACGGTGGTGCATGTAAATTAGTGGACCCACTATGCCACAGGATCAGGCCTGCTAAGGAAGGGGCATGTCTAAGCGGCTACCTGATGTTCACTGGAGCCTCTAGTGGTGAGCTAAGGTTTGTGGGCAGGTAGCCACCAGGTACTACTCCTAGGCAGAACCCAGTACTCCAGCTGCTAACCCCAGGGGTCAGGTACGCTGACACGGAATAGTGCTCATTCAGACTAATAGGTTCAGGTCAGGATCACTGTAGAAAAGTTAGTGAAACAGAGATGCAGAAAGGAAAAGGTTCAGATACTGGCTGCACTGGGACCAGGGGACTTCTGGAGCAGGGCTGGCTGCACCAGGACCAAGGGACACTGCTCAGGAGATGCTGAACCAGGACCAGCGGAGATCGGGAACAGGACTGGCTGCACCAAGACCAGGGGTTCAGGTTCAGAACCTAGTCAAACCGAGACCAGGAATTCTGGTTCAGGACCTTGCCACACCAGGACCAGGGATTTGGGTTCAGGGAATTGGCCACACCAGGAACAGAGGCTCTAAAAACTCACTAGTAGGAGAGACTACATATTAATGAATGCTGTTGCTTCAGCGACTCCCTAAGGAAAAGGGAGTCTTTTATACAGTATTACTCTCAGCGATTGGCTGGGAGCCATCTTGCAGGTGAAATAATTATACTAAATGCCTCTCAGAAATAGGCAAGATCAGTGAGTATGCCAGCGTCCCTGTATGGAGGTGGAGGGGAAACTATGCAGGGAAGCTGGAAATAGTGTTATACATCACATCATTAAAATCTGACTAGCTGAATTCTTCTAAGCTCTATGTAGAAGCAGGAGGTAAACTTTCCCTGCAAGAGTCATGAGTCACTACAAAAGTCCCTGGCAGTGGAGATGGCGTAGAGCAGCTGGGTCAGGAGTTGAAGAGAGGAATGATTTTTGAAGGTTAAAAAGACTTCCTGTTTCTACATAGAGCAGAGAAAAGAGAAGAATTAGTTGAGTTGGAAGTCAAAATGAGCAATTGTACTCAGTGTTATATAAGATGATGATTGCAAAATTTTAACAGCATAAAAACATTGTTGGGTGGAGTGCTTCTTTAACCCCTTCCCGACATGTGCCATACATATACTGCTCTGCTGGAAGTGCATTCCTGCAAAGAGCAGTATATCTATGGCAGGCCATTTCCAGTCACCGAGCTGCATCATGCAGTGATCGGGTTACGATCGCTGCTGTCCCTGACAGCAGAACATCCCTGCACATGGCCCTGGGGGTCTATACCGCCTCAACGCATCGGCGATCGCTGTGATTGGCTGCGTCTGCTCATGCAAACTTTGACGCACATTAAGGATCAGGTGTCTGCAGCAGAGGAGGAAGGGGAGGAGGAGGGAAGAGTTGATGACAGTCAGCCATAGTCTGCTCAGGGAACTGTCCTGGACGAGGTGGAGGAAGAAGAGGAAGAGGAGGAGGATGAGGGGGATGATTATTTTGGGGAGGAGGATGCTTCTCAGGGGGCAAGAGAAAATGTTGGCTTGCCAAGGTCAGGTACAGGGTTTGTGCGTGACTGTAGGGATGTGGATTTGGCAGAAAGTGCTCCTCCACCCACCACTGGCAGTGCATCATTGACACCTGGAACATTGGCCCACATGTGTGATTATGTCTTGCGGATCCTAAAAAAGGACCCCCGCATTGCCAAAATTATGAAGGATGACGACTACTGGTTGGCCAGCATCCTCAATCCACGCTATAAAGGCAAATTACAGAACATCATGCCACAGGAGAACCTAGAGCTAATACTGCCGAACAAGCAAGCAACTCTTGTAAACCGTTTGTTAGAGGCATTCCCAGCACACAGCAGCGGTGCAGGTTCTACCATTAGCTGTACTGGGCAACATGGAAAAGGTGTTTGTGGTGCCCACAGCCAAAGTGGCCTTGGAGACAGGGGTTTCATGACCATGTTGAGGACTGATTTCTCGAGAACAGCTCACACGACTGTTAATACTGAATCGATTGCAACATACAGGAGACACCAGTTGTCAACTATGGTTCAAAATTACCTCTCCTCCCCTATCGATGTTTTCCCTCACTGTTCATTCCCCTTTGACTACTGGGCCTGTAAACTGGACACCTGGCCTGAATTGGCACAATATGCCTTACAAGAGCTCGCTTGCTCTGCTGGTAGTGTGCTATCAGAAAGAATCTTCAGTGCTGCTGGATCAATCCTGACAGAAAGAAAGACCCGGCTGTCGACCCAAAATGTAGGTGATCTCACCTTCATTAAAATGAACCATGCCTGGGTTTCAAAGGATTTTGTACCACCTTCCTCTGATGACACATAGCTTGCCAGCAAAATGGCTTGCTTTGTCCTCCTCTAAATCTGACTTCTCCAATTCCTCCATTTGCAGCTGCTGAACATCCAGCCTACACCTCAACATATGCCAGTTTATCCCCCTCCCTAACTGGGCTGTATGCCCCCAGATCCGGCGTCAGCACCTTGCGCACCCTGGCAAGTGCCGGAGCCCTGAGCAGGTGGGGGGCCCACTCGCTGTCAGAGACGCCGGCATACTATGAGGGGCCCTGTGCCAGTGCCGGTGCCCATGAGTGGGCTCCCCCTGCTTGCTCAGGACCCCAGCACTTGCAATGCTTACCTCTTCCTGCTCCTCCACTGTGAGGTCTTCCACGTTTCCTGACGGTGACATTCAGGTCAGAGAGTGCAATGACGTCATGTCTGTGTGCCCTCTGCCTGAACAGTCACAGTGCAGAGAGCTGGAAGATGGCGACGCTGAGGAGTCCAGAGTAGAGCAGTGCCCAGCGAGGAGAGGTATTTCATTTTTTTAATGTTTGGACCAATATATGGGGAGCATTATACACTGGAGAATTATATATGGGGCCCACCATACAGTTGAGCATCATAGATGGGGCCCATTATACACTGGAGCATCATCCATGGGGCCCATCATATACTGGAGCTTCATATGGATCCCATTATATATGGAGCATTATATAGGCACATCATACACTGGAGCATAATATACGGGGCCCATTATACACTGGAGCATCATATGGGGCCCATTATATATGGAGCATTATATAGGCCCATCATACACTGGAGCATCATCCATGGGGCCCATCATATACTGGAGCATCATATGGGGCTCAATATATATGGAGCATTATATAGGCACATCATACACTGGAGCATCATATACGGGGCCCATTATACACTGGAGCATCATATGGGGCCCATTATATATGGAGCATTATATAGGCCCATCATACACTGGAGCATCATCCATGGGGCCCATCATATACTGAAGCATCATATGGGGCCCATTAAATATGAAGCATCATATAGGACCATCATACACTGGAGCATCATCCATGGGGACCATCATATACTGGAGCATTATATGGGGCCCATTAAATATGGAGCATTATATAGGCACATCATACACTGGAGCATAATATACGGGACCCATTATACACTGGAGCATCATATGGGGCTCAATATATATGGAGCATTATATAGGCACATCATACACTGGAGCATCATTTACGGGGCCCATTATACACTGGAGCATCATATGGGGCCCATTATATATGGAGAATTATATAGGCCCATCATACACTGGAGCATCATCCATGGGGCCCATCATATACTGGAGCATCATATGGGGCCCATTAAATATGGAGCATCATATAGGCCCATCATACACTTGAGCATCATCCATAGGGACCATCATATACTGGAGCATCATATGGGGCCCATTAAATATGGAGCATCATATAGGCCCATCATAAACTGGAGCATCATATATGGGGCCCATTATACACTGGAGCATCATATGTGGCCCATTATATATGGAGCATTATATAGGCCCATCATACACTGGAGCATCATCCATGGGGCCCATCATATACTGGAGCATCATATGGGGCTCAATATATATGGAGCATTATATAGGCACATCATACACTGGAGCATCATATACGGGGCCCATTATACACTGGAGCATCATATGGGGCCCATTATATATTGAGCATTATATAGGCCCATCATACACTGGAGCATCATCCATGGGGCCCATCATATACTGGAGCATCATATGGGGCCCATTAAATATGAAGCATCATATAGGACCATCATACACTGGAGCATCATCCATGGGGACCATCATATACTGGAGCATTATATGGGGCCCATTAAATATGGAGCATTATATAGGCACATCATACACTGGAGCATAATCCATGGGGCCCATCATATACTGAAGCATCATATGGGGCCCATTATATATGGAGCATTATATAGGCCCATCATACACTGGAGCATCATCCATGGGGCCCATCATATACTGGAGCATCATATGGGGCCCATTAAATATGGAGCATTATATAGGCCCTTCATACACTGGAGCATCATCCATGGGGGCCATCATATACTGGAGCATCATATGGGGCCCATTATATATGGAGCATTATATAGGCCCTTCATACACTGGAGCATCATCCATGGGGACCATCATATACTGGAGCATCATATGGGGCCCATTATATGTAGAGCATTATATAGGCACATCATACACTGGAGCATCATGTACGGGGCCCATTATACACTGGAGCATCATATGTGGCCCATTATATATGGAGCATTATATAAGCCCTTCATACACTGGAGCATCATCCATGGGGCCCATCATATACTGGAGCATTATATGTGGAGCTCATCATATACTGTATGGAACATTATATGGGAACAATTATGTATGGAGCAATATATGGGCCTCATTATTCTGTATGGCGCACTATGTGGTGGCCATAATACTATATGGAGGACTATACTGTCTGGTTTTTGAGCTATTGTTAAATTTACAATAGATATCACTCATGTAATGTAAGAAGTGAAGTATTTGGCATTGTACTATACCTATATTTCTCTGCTGTATCGGAGCATCATGAATTGTGGTATGTGTTAAAGGGGCCCAATGAGACTCAGTCGCCCGGGGGCCTGCGAAAACCTGGAGCCAGCCCTGCCCCCCTCAACTTTAGCCAAATAACCCCCAGTTTTCTATGCGTTACTATTATTATAAAGTAAATGAAGGTTGCCAAGCTTAAGTAATAAGAATTGATGTCGTTGGCATTGAAATGGGCACTGTAGGTGTGGTTACTGTCCTCCACTCTCTGCCGACTTTTCTTCCCCATTGACTTGCATTGGGGTCGGTTCGAGTTTCAGTCGGACCCTCGACTTTTTCCGAAAGTCCACCTATTTCGTTCGACTCGACTTTTGGGAAAGTCAGGTGGTCTGAAACCTGACTCGACCCTCCCGGAGGCAAAGTCTCTCATCTCTACCCCTCACCCCTCCGCTCCCCTTCCAATTACATTTTTAGTGCACTTTTTTTCGTGTGCGCGGCGTCCTGTGCAGAGCATTCGTGCACTTCCTGTTTCCACAGCGCTCTGATCAGTATTGCTGCGCCACGGGACTTTTTCATTTTTTAGTTAGCGCAGTGGACGTTGCAGTGTAAGCAACGTCCGATTTTTTTTTTTCAGAAAGTAAAAATAATAGTAGTTAGTACAGCGTAGTTTTAAAGGTAGCGCGATAGTCTAGACAACGTCAGTGTTTGGTCACGACTGATTTTGTTTAGAGAAGAAAAAAACGTACAGCGTAGTTTTAGAGGCAGTGAATAGAGTTGAGCAAAACAGGTCGGTCAGATTCAAAAATCACCGACTTTCGCCTAAATCGGGTTTGCCGAGCGAAACCCAACCATAGCGTGAGGTCGGCCATGCGGTCGTCGACCCGAACGCCAAAGTCGGTTTTCCCAGAATGCTTGCAGGCGCCTTTTCTCAGCCAATAAGCAAGGACGCACACTGTGGGCAACGAGATGACATGGGCAGCGGCCACTACCATCTTAGAGAAGGGCATTGCAGTGATTGGCTTGCTTTGTGTGGCGTCACAGTGGTATAAAAGCCCTGACAGCCGACCGTCATTTAACTTCTGCCGATCTTAGCGTAGGGAGAGGTTGCTGCCGTTGTTTCTCAGTAGGGAGAGAGTTAGGCAGGAAAAAAAAAGTTATTCTGTGCTTGTGCTGATAGCGATTGTGCTGTACATTTAGTGTGCAGTGACAGGGGTGGATTTTGTTGTGTGCAGCAGCGCTGGTTATTATTCTGCCTGCCAGTGACAGGAGAGGAATTTCTTGTGTGCAGCAGCAGAGCTGATTATTAGGCTGCCTGCCAGTGACAGGAGAGGAATTTCTTGTGTGCCGCAGCAGAACTGATTATTAGGCTGCCTGCTAGCTGTATTGCTATGTGTGCACTGCTGTGGAGACTGCTTTTTACACAGCACTAATTCTTTTAGTCTTTTTTTCAGCACAGTTACCGAGCATTCATTTTTTCCCACACCGTACAGAGCTGTACGCTTCTCACACACTACCGTGTACCGGCTGGTATCACGGACAAATACATGCTGAGTGTCTGTGTGACGCCGGAAATATATACAGAGACTTTAATTTTCCCCAAAACCGTATACAGCTGGTATCTTCTGGTACAGTACCATTTTTCTGCTTTCTGTATTATGGTCAAATCCATACTGAGAGAGCGTCTGTGTGTTAATCCGGAAATATATACGGAGATTTACAATTACCCTTACACTGTATATCCCTGGTATCTTCGGATGCATTAGCCTTTTTATATTCTGGTCTACTCCATACTGAACCTGTGAGCGTCTGTGTGTTACTCCAGAAATATATGCGGAGATTTAAAATTACCCCAACACTGTATACAGCTGTACGCTTCTGATACATTACCCTTGTTCTACTTTTTATATTCTGGTGTAATCCATACTGAGCCTGTGTGAGTCTGTGTCTGACTCTGGAAATATATACAGAGATTTTAAATTACCCCTAGACTGTATACAGCTGTACGCTTCTGATACAGTACACTTTTTCTGCTTTTCATATTCTGGTCTAATCCATACTGAGCCTGTGAGCGTCTGTGTGTTACTCCGGAAAGATATACGGAGATTTACAATTACCCCAACACTGTAAACAGCTGTATGCTTGTGATACAGTACCCTTTTAGGCAGAAAGTCCTCCTCCACCCACCACTGTAAGTGCAACATTGACACCTGGAACATTGGCCCACATGTGCGATTATGTCTTGCGGATCTGCTTTTTATATATTTTAGTCTAATCCATACTGAGCCTGTGAGCGTCTGTCTGTTACTCCGGAAATATATATGGAGATTTAAAATTACCCCCAACACTGTATACAGCTGTACGCTTCTGATACAATACGTCATATTGCGGGCATTATTTCTGCTTCAGCCTGGGGGAGATCCACCTCAACCGTCTGCATTAGGTCTAGCGGTCTCTACCCTTTAAGCTTCTCCCGACGCGTTTCATCAGTATGGAATCATCAGGGGAGGTATCGTATTCTGTGGTTAAAAGTTAATGCAGACGGTTGAGGTGGATCTCCCCAGGCTGAAGCAGAAATAATGCCCGCAATATGACGCTGCAGATGAGTATCATATACATTTAATACCCACAGTGAGACCGATAGTTTACAGAGCTTTGTATGACTTTGTTTCTCCTTAGATGGGTTTATGATTATCTGCATTATGGGTGTATGTATTACGCTATATTTATGACAGGAGATATTTATTTTCCATGTTAGCTCCAAGACTAGAAAGGAGTGTGTGGCCCAGCTGCGCTTGGTACACATGTTCCCAGGAGTATGCACTAAAAGGTAATTACAAAAACCTGATATTCATTCACACTCACACTTCCCAGTATTGCCACCAGAGGGAACCTTAGACTATTTAAGGGTGTGGCAGACGTAGCAGTGAGGTCATTCCAGACTGGAGGTCTTTCTAGCCAGTCTGAGCCAGCCTTGGTGTGATTCAGGAGTGAGTCATACTAGCCAGACAGACGGAGATTTCCTGTCAGATGAGACAGAGGAGGAAAGATTGAAAACTGTTACCTCAGAACAGATGGACTGTTAGTTCCCATGAATGTGGAAAGTGACTCTCGGAGCGGGCTTGTAATCAGTCTGACAGAAGGTCCTGAAAGCTGCTTTGGACAGAGTCTATGAAGGAAAAGAAGGAAGGGGACTACAGTTATTATAACAGCGAGTTAACTGAGAAACGGTCAGTGAGCTGTGGAAGGAAGGAAGCTGACGACTACACCTACTGCTACCCGTGCTTATGTTAAGGGTGAGAGTAGGGCGACGGGCGAGTGGTGACTAGAGAGAGAGAGTGACCGAGGCGTTACAGCAACCATTGCTGCCTCCACTCTGCTAACCGGACGCCGGGTCCGAAGCCTTGCTAGAACCTTCACGGCTAGTAGGAGAAAACCGGAATCCCTGCTGGACTTCAAGTCGCAGAGGGCGCCCTATAGTTCTGATATGTAACCGGGGTCAGGGAGAACAGGAGTCTAGCGGGACGCTGCATTAAAGACTTAGTTCTTGCCAAAAGAAGGCTCCACCACAATGTCGGCCGGGCAAAGTTGTTCTATTCAGAGTTAAACCTCGCTTCACGCAGGTTAGGACTCACACACATTAAAGAGAAAGGAGGCCTTTAACCTACTTGGTGATTACCTGGATGTGCATCCTCCTCCCTGAGCAGCTTCCCGGGACATGCCTGCAAATACCACTAGTAAAGGTATGGAAAGAGACTGACTTGTGTGTGACTGACTTATTGCCTGCACCCTGCACCGCCATATACTTAGAGGGATTAGTCTTACCTGTGGAAGACTTAACATCTTGCTGCCCAGTAACAACCCCTCTGAGGATTTACCCTGCAGCGCTGGTCATCCTGATCAGAAACCACAGGTGGCGTCACGAACTATTACTACAATCCCCTGTAAATATCCCCCTTTGAATGAGCGCCCAGGGCAACGGACCGAGCTGTGCTACTTGTGACATTCCCCATAGACTTCAACGGGCTCTGGTGCCGAGTACCCCATAAGCCCTGGTATCGTATGTGCGACTCATCTTTGGCGTCACGAACAGGATACGAAGCTTACTGAATGTGAGTCCTGTGTGATCAAAGTGGACTGTTTTGTGCAAAAAAGACTGTGTGCAGTTTTTGTGACTTTTGGCGCCATTTTTCGCCATTTTGCCGCCATATTCGCGCCCTGAGGCACTGGTGAAGAAGGTGGGCGTGCATTCGTGGGCGTGCACCCCCTGTGGCGCGAAAGTGATGGGCGCCCTGTCTAAGTGCTATTACAATGTGAGAGCTTGCCCTACTGCAAGGGAGATCCGTCTCCTCTTCATCCTCTATGCCAAGAAGAGAAAGCGAAAGTCTCGCCTCCACGGAAGAGACCAGATTGTTCCAGATGCAACACACAGTCTGGCCTGGAGTGAGATGGCGGAAGGACAGGAGATGCTGTGTGGAGGAACGGCGGTGCGCAGACCCCGTTCCCCTGAAGAGCTACTGCCTGTGCCTGAACCGTCCCCGGGTCGGGAGACCGATCAGAGAATCCAGAAAGTGGAGGAGGTGGAAGCGGTGCTGAGGGACATGGCCCGACACGGCACTGAAATGGAAGCGATGGAGCAGAGCTGGCGTGCCCTGAAACAGCGGCTGCTGTGGGATGCGACGCTCTCCCCCCTGGATACACCACCGTTACCTGCGCCACCACTGCCAGCGGCTGATGAACCACCGGAGGCTGGCCCCAAAAGTGCTGATCCTGACTCCGCCGGGGACACGGCGGGAGGGAAGGAGGCTGAGGAGGCCCTGCCCGCACCGGAGTGCCAGCCAGGCCTGGAGGCCGCAGCGGAATGCAGTCCCCCGGTAGGGACGCCGGAGGAGACCCAGCCGTCCGTGATGGAGATCGATTGGGAGGAGATGGAGTACCTGGACGACGTAGAATACGCCGCCCAGCTGGAGAACGAGTGGCGACGCCGGGAGCAGGAGCAGCGGCAGCAGCAGGAGCAGAGAGAGGTGCAGCAGTTTCGCCGGAGGTACCAGGAAGAGTCTCTCGCTGATAAGGAAAACGGCAGGCGAGATAAAGGTACGCTCCGGGAACCGCGGTGCCAGGGGACCGTGTGTGCCTCTAAGGCTCGAGGAGTTTGGGGTTACATAAGCGAGCCCGGGTTCTCCCCAGAGATCTTTGTTCATTGCTGCGATGCGGGGTTTCACCTGTTAAAGGGGGATGTTGTCACTTACACACGACACTGTAGCCGTCAGGGGTGGTTTGCCCTGAATGTCTCCCGAGTCAGCGACCCTGTCCCTGAAGCTACAAATGTACCCCGTATCTCAGCATCCCAGGCCACAGCTCCATCAGCACCTGGCCGCGTACCTGCATCCTGCCCTGCATCACTGCGCACGTCTGCATCCTGCCCTGCACCACTGCGCACGCCTGCATCCTGTCCAGCATCTTATGCTGCAATGCAACAGGCTAGTGCGTTCTCAAGTGAGCTAGACCTGTACTTGGAAGAGGCACCTGTAAGGCCTCCAGCTAAACGCAAAATTGAAACAAGGACTGTGGCTACCCAGACACAGGTAGCAGGACATGATCTATTTGTGATGCGTTCCAGAACGCACCGCATACTTCCAGCCCCAGGTATGGAAGAAGTCATAGCGATTTACAAAGAACAGTAGGACCCAGACAGGGTTTACTGCAACTGTACAAAGTTAAAGAAGATTTGCACTTTATTGATATGTGATGATGTTTGCATAGTATGCATAGTATACCCCAGTCGGGTAATGTGAAGTAAAGTATTAATGTGATTTTCTTGAAATGTTTATATGCAAGGACTGCGTGCTGAGGACTCTTGCAGCACAGAACTTTAGATGTAAATAGTTAGCACTTCGGTGCCCCATCTTGGTTTTACATAAAGCCATACTACCTCAGAAGAAAAACCCGTATGGTGTGGCCTTGAGTGAGGTCTGCAGCAACGAAGTCCTGCAGCCCACCCAGGACCCACGTGGGAGGTTTGGTACGGGTCCTCCACAAGAATCTTGTCTTGTATTTATTGATGTGAAAAGTATATTTTGATATTTTTCTATTGCCATTTGTACACAATGTAACGTTAAAGAGTCCTTACCTCCCGCAAGGGATGAGTTATGTTGTTGATGTTATTATAAAAATTGTTTTCCTTTTTCAGCCCGGGAGTGCTGACGATAACTAGGGGGGGATGTGTAGCCCAGCTGCGCTTGGTACACATGTTCCCAGGAGTATGCACTAAAAGGTAATTACAAAAACCTGATATTCATTCACACTCACATTTCCCAGTATTGCCACCAGAGGGAACCTTAGACTATTTAAGGGTGTGGGAGACGTAGCAGTGAGGTCATTCCAGACTGGAGGTCTTTCTAGCCAGTCTGAGCCAGCCTTGGTGTGATTCAGGAGTGAGTAATACTAGCCAGACAGACGGAGATTTCCTGTCAGATGAAACAGAGGAGGAAAGATTGAAAACTGTTACCTCAGAACAGACGGACTGTTAGTTCCCATGAATGTGGAAAGTGACTCTCGGAGCGGGCTTGTAATCAGTCTGACGGAAGGTTCTGAAAGCTGCTTTGGACAGAGTCTATGAAGGAAAAGAAGGAAGGGGACTACAGTTATTATATAAGGAAGGAAGCTGACGACTACACAAACTGCTACCCGTGCTTATGTTAAGGGTGAGAGTAGGGCGACGGGCGAGTGGTGACTAGAGAGAGAGAGTGACCGAGGCGTTACAGCAACCATTGCTGCCTCCACTTTGCTAACCGGACGCCGGGTCCGAAGCCTTGCTAGAACCTTCACGGCTAGTAGGAGAAAAACGAAATCCCTGCTGGACTTCAAGTCGCAGAGGGCGCCCTATAGTGCTGATACGTAACCGGGGTCAGGGAGAACAGGAGTCTAGCGGGACGCTGCATTAAAGACTTAGTTCTTGCCAAAAGAAGGCTCCACCACAATGTCGGCCGGGCAAAGTTGTTCTATTCAGAGTTAAACCTCGCTTCACGCAGGTTAGGACTCACACACATTAAAGAGAAAGGAGGCCTTTAACCTACTCGGTGATTACCTGGATGTGCATCCTCCACCCTGAGCAGCTTCCCGGGACATGCCTGCAAATACCACCAGTAAAGGTATGGAAAGAGACTGACTTGTGTGTGACTGACTTATTGCCTGCACCCTGCACCGCCATATACTTAGAGGGACTAGTCTTACTTGTGGAAGACTTAACATTTTGCTGCCCAGTAACAACCCCTCTGAGGATTTACCCTGCAGCGCTGGTCATCCTGATCAGAAACCACAGGTGGCATCACGAACTATTACTACAATCCCCTGTAAATATCCCCCTTTGAATGAGCGCCCAGGGCAACGGACCGAGCTGTGCTACTTGTGACATTCCCCATAGACTTCAACGGGCTCTGGTGCCGAGTACCCCATAAGCCCTGGTACCGTATGTGCGACTCAGGAGCATTGTATATAGAACCACCGAAAACCAACATATATAAGTATGAATCGGTATGCTCATTCTTCCACAATGACATAGGAAGATATGCATATATCTTTTGGTTTATTGTTTATTATCTATCTGTATATATTGCACCTCTTATGACAAAACCCTACTTACGTAGTGGAAACAAAATTAGCATTGTTATAAGAAGAGGTTTGTAATAGTATAGATATTACACCTTCCGATTCATATTCGAGTTGTATTTATTATATATCTCTCTACAAAGGGAATAGACTTTATTCATACAGCAGAAACTATTTTGGTATTTCCATATAAGAGAGTCTATTGATAACAGAGAACTAGGGAATCCCTCACACTAGATAAATAATCCTCAAAAAAATTCTATCATTTTTGAGATGATGAGGCTTGATTAGATTTTGAACCAGTTCTCTTGATGTTGCTAATAGGTTTTTGGTAAACCAGTGGTTCCTTTTTTCTTTGGTTTTATAATCACACACTATTTTGGTTTTGTTTGTTTGGCACATGCACTTCTGGCATTTTAGTTTTTTAATTAAGATTAAAAGTTAAGTTTTACTTATCAATCAGCTACACGGTACATTTATTTTTGATTGAATTCAATTGCCTCTGCTCATTCGAGTGGAAAGGTGCACCTCACAACAGATGCATGGGCCAGTAGGCATGGCCAGGGCCATTACGTGTACATCACTGCTCACTGGGTTAATGTGGTGGATGCAGGGTTCACAGGGGACAGCGGCGGTGGGATAGTGCTGCCTAGTCCACGGTATAGGCAACAGTAGGCTGTAGGCGTTCGACCTTCCTCCTCCTCCTGAAGCGAAAGCGCGTCGACAGAGCGCAGTCGCACGCGCAATCCATCCGCAGCTGCCAGTGTTGCACACGAGGTGTCCCACTATCGAACAGCTAGTGGTAAGCGTCAGCAGGCTGTTTTAAAGATTATGTCTTTGGGCGACAACAGACACACCGCGGAGGTACTGGCCAACTACTTGCAGCTAGAAACTGAGTCATGGCTGGGCACTCTACATAATGAGCCAGGCAAGGTAGTCAGTGATAACGGCCGTAATTTTGTGGCGGCCATAGCCCTGGCAAAACTCAGACACATACCTTGCCTGGCTCACACCTTGAACCTGGTGGTGCAGTGCTTCTTAAATAATTATCCGGAGTTAACAGCCCTGCTCCATAAGGTGCGAAGACTGTGCTGGTACATCCGTCGCTCACCCGTAGACTTCAGTCGTATGCAGAGGCTGCAGCGATCGCTCCACCTCCCCAAGCACCGCCTAATCATAGAACGTTGCAACAAGGTGTAACTCCACCATGCACATGGTTGAGAGCTATCAGCGAACGAGAGGCAGCTGGTAACGCAGTTTGTGGGAGGATACACGGCAAGGCAGTTGAGGGCAGACATGAGTTTCGGGTGTGCAGTGGTCAAAGCTGAAAGACCCCTGTAAAGTCCTTCAGTGATATTTGAGGAGGAAGAAGTACACGGCTGGTAAGTGCAGAACGCCATCATAAGCAGAGCACCCACTTATGCACTGCTCATGCAAACTTTGACACAATAAGGATCAGGTGGATTGAATGGCAGGAGAGAAGCCTTGAGACGACACCATATGCTCGAATGTCCTGACAGTGGTGAAAGGGAGGAGGGAGAATATTTTGGAACTTTGGCATTCCAGTGACACTCGAATGTTGCCCACATGTTGATGATGTTGTTAGCAGATCCTAAAAACGGACCCCCGCATTGCCAAAATGATGAAGGATGACGACGACTGGTTGGCCAGCATCCTCAGTCCATGCTATAAAGGCAAATTACAGAACATCATGCCACAGGAGAACCTAGAGCTAATATTGGCAAACAAACAAGCAACTCTGGTAAACCGTTTGTTAGAGGCATTCCCAGCACACAGCAGTGGTGCAGGTTCTACCACGAGTTGTACTGGGCCAAATGGAAGAGGTGTTCGTGGTGCACACAGCCGAAGTGGCGTTGGAGACAGGGGTTTCATGACTATGTTGTGGACTGATTTCTCGAGTACAGCTCACACGACTGTTAATACTGAATCGATTGCAACAGAGAGGAGACAGCAATTGTCAACTATGGCTCAAAATTACCTCTCCTCCCCTATTGATGTTCTCCCTCACAGTTCATTTCTCTTTGACTACTGGGCCTGTAAACTGGACACCTGGCCTGAATTGGCACAATATGCTTTACAGGAGCTCGCTTGCCCTGCTGGTAGTGTGCTATCAGAAAGAGTCTACAGTGCTGCTGGATCAATCCTGACAAAAAGAAGGACCTGGCTGTCGACCCAAAATGTTGATGATCTCACCTTCATTAAAATGAACCATGCCTGGGTTTCAAAGGATTTTCTACCACCTTCCCCTGATGACACATAGGTTGCCAGCAAAATGGCTCGCTTTGTCCTCCTCTTCCTCCGACTTCTCCAATTCCTCCTTTTGCAGCTGCTGAACATCCAGCCTACACCTCAACATATGCCAGTTTTTGCACCTCTCTAACTGGGATGTCTACCCCCCCAGGGCCGTCGTCAGCACCTGGCGCACCCGGGCAAATGCCGGTTCCCTGTGCAGGTGGGGGGACCGACTCGTGGGCGACGGCACTAGCACAGGGCCCCTCATTGTACGCAAAAGTGTCTCTGATGGTGTGGGGGCCCAGTTGCCGTCAGACACACCGGCGTACTAAGAGGGGCCCTGTGCCAGTGTCATCGCCCTCGAGTGGGCCCCCCCTGCTTGCTCAGGGCCACAGCACTTGCAATACTTACCTCTACCTGCTCAACCGCTGTGTCATCTTCCGCGTTTCCTGACAGTGATATTCAGGTCAGAGAGCGCGATGACGTCACGTCTGTACGCTCTCTGCCTAAACAGTCCAAGTGCAGAGAGCTGGAAGAAGGCGACACTGAGGAGTCCAAAGTAGAGCAGTGCCCATCGGGGAGAGGAATTTCATTTTTTTAATGTTTCGAGCAATATATGGGGAGCATTTTACATTGGAGAATTATATATGGGGCCCATCATACACTTGAGCATCATCCATGGGGCGCATCACACACTGGAGCATCATCCATGGGGCCCATCATATACTGGAGCATTCTAAAAGGGGGACATTAGACACTGGAGCAGCATTTACGGGGCCCATTATACACTGTAGCATAATAAATGGGGCCCATTATATATGGAGCATTATATTGGCCCATCATACACTGGAGCATCATCCATGGGGCCCATCATATACTGGAGCATTCTAAATGGGGGACATCAGACACTGAAGCAGCATCTACGGGGCCCATCATATACTGGAGCATTCTAAATGGGGAACATCAGACACTGGAGCAGCATTTACGGGGCCCATTATACACTGTAGCATTATAAATGGGGCCCATTATATATGGAGCATTATATAGGCTCATCATACACTGGAGCATTATCCATGGGGTCCATCAAATACTGGAGCATCATATGGGGTTCATTATTTATGGGGCATCAAATAGGGTATGTAGCATTATATGGAGCACATATGGGGCATATTCTTTATGGAACATTATTTGGAGCCCATTCTGTATGGAGCAATATATGGGGCCCATCATATACTGTATGGAGCTTTATATGCGACTCATTATACAGTATGGAGCAATATGTGGGGCTCATTCTACTCTATGGGGACCGTCCTATACTGTATGGCACATTTTATGGGGACCATCATATACTGGAGCATTATGTGGAGCTCATCATATACTGTATGGAACATTATATGGGACCGATTATTCTGTATGGAGCAATATATGGGGATCATTATTCTGTATGGCGCACTATGTGGTGGCAATAATATTGTATGGAGTAATATACTGTCCGGCTTTTGAGCTATTGTAGAATTTAAAATAGATATCAGTCATGTAATGTAAGAAGTGAAGTATTTGGCATTGTACTATACCTATATTTCTGTGCCGTATCGGAGCATCATGAATTGTGGTTTGTGTTAAAGGGGCCCACTGACACTCTTTCGCCCGGGTCACACAAAAACCTGGAGCCAGCCCTACCCCCCAAACAACTTTAGCCAAATAACCCCCAGTTTTCAATGCGTAACTATTATTATAAAGTAAATTAAGGTTGACAAGCTTAAGTAATAAGAATTGATGTCGTTGGCATTGAAATGGGCACTGTAGGTGTGTTTACTGTCCTCCACTCCCTGCCGACTTTGCTTCCCCATTGACTTGCATTGGGTTTCGTGTTTCAGTCTGACCTCCGACTTTTCCAGATAGTCGGCCGATTTCGTTCGACTCGACTTTTGAGAAAGTCGGGTTTCATGAAACCCGACTCGACCCTATAAAAGGCAAAGTCACTCATCTCTAGTAGCAAAGTAGAATAGCCAGCATCACAGTGAGAGTGACGACCGATCTTGTTTAAGAGAAAAAAAATGGTACAGAGTAGTTTTATAGGTATCATGTTATTTTAGCTGGCGTCAGTGTTTGATGACGTCCAATCTTGTTTTAGAGAAAAAAAACATATAGAATAGTTTTATAGGTAGGGAGGTAGCATCTTTTTATTTTTTGCATTAAAAAAATTGCTATTGCTTTGTAATTTCCAGTGCATTAGGGGAGCAAATGTCACATTGTTGGTGACGTTAGTTTTTCTTTAGTAAAAAAAATATTTAGTTCCATCGAGTAAATTTTTAACGAGTGCATTAGGGGAGCGTACTTCACATTGTTGGTGACATCCGTTTTTCTTTTGTAAAAAATATAATTAGTTGCGTCAAGTAAATTTTAGCAAGTGCATTAGGGGAGCATACGTCACATTGTTGGTGACGTCCGTTTTTCTTTTCTAAAAAAAAAAATGTGTTGCGTCGAGTTAATTTTTAGCGAGTGCATTAGGGAAACATACGTCACATTGTTGGTAACATCCATTTGTCTTTTGTAAAAAAGAATTATTTGCGTCTGGTAAATTTATAGGGAGGGCATTAGCGTAGTGAACGTATAATTTTTTTTATACAAACTTATTTTTAACATCTGATTTTTCTTTTCTACATTTTATCTCTATTTTTTTTTCTCTTTTTTCTATAAATAGTACCCTATACACAAGCCCCACACATTACACGCTTAAAAGCACCACTTACTCACACATCCCCAGTGTTTTGAAAAAAAAAATGGCCCATTCGTCAAGAAGACGCTATTCACCAGAGGAGGCATACACCTTCTTGGCCTCTGACATGGATTCATCCAGTGAGGAAGATCTCACATTCATTTATTCCTCCTCCTCCTCATCTAGTGAGGAAGAACCTCCAGGCAACTCCTGCAGCAATTGATCCCATATGGATTGCACCCCCAGAAAATTATCAGTCCATCATCCCGGATTTCATCAGCAGCTCAGGAATCCAGTTTGACACCACTGGCCTCACTGAAATTGACTTCTTCAAATTCTTTTTCAGTGAGGAAAAATAAATATTATGGTGTCACAGACAACCTTGTATGCTCATCAATTTTTCACCCAAAATCTCACATCATTATACGCCAGATGGACACCCATAAATGCAGCAGAGATGATGCCATTTTGGGGAATGGTGCTGCATATGGGCATAATCCAAAATCCAGAGCTTCGGCAATACTGGAGTACTGATATTCTCTACAGTACACCGTTATTCTGCATGGCCATGACAAGGACACGATTTGAAGCGATCCAAAAATTTTTGCATTATAATAATAATGCGCAGTGTCCTCTCCGAGATGATCCAAACTTTGATCGCCTATATAAAATTCGGTCAGTGGTTGAACACTTCAGCAGAAAATTTGCTGAGGCGTACATACCCCAGAGGCCATCGCTATTGATGAATCTCAGGTTCATTTCAAAGGGAGGCTAAAATTCCAACAATACCTGCCCAGTAAGAGAATAAAACTGTACAAACTGTGCAAGAGTACCTCAGGGTAAACCCACAAATTTAGCATCTATGAGGCTAAGTGCATCCAGATTAACCAACCTGAATGCCCCCCCCGTCCTGTGGGTGAGTGGGAAAATTGTGTGGGAATTGCTGAACCCACTGCTGGATAAGGGTTACATTGCTAACTTTTACACCAGCATCCCACTCTTCAAGACCCTCTCTGCCAGGGGTACAGTTGCATTTGGCACTGTGCAAAAAAATCAGCGAGGCCTCCCTAAGCCGCTAATTGAGCAAATGCTGAGAAAAGTCAAAAGCAGAGCCCAATGCAGCGACAACATGCTGGTGGTCAAGTATAAAGACAAAAGGGATGTCCTTATCTTGACCACCATACACCGTGACAACAGCTCCCTTATCAATGTTTGTGAGACCACAACACAAGTCCTAAAAGCCAGATTGTGTCTTGGATTACAATCTGTACATGGGGGGGTGTAGAACCTTCAGATCAAGTCCTCAAACCATACAGTGCCATGTGAAAAGCCAAAGTATGGTTAAAAAAATTGGCTGTGCTCATTGTATAGATGGCACTGTACAATGCTTTTGTGCTGTTCTCATCTGTAGGCAATACAGGGTCCTTCCTTCAGTTTCAGGAGGTAGTCATCAAGGCACTAATGTTTGGCACTCAGGAGGTGAGGGTCCCAGTACTTCTGTAACTGATAGTGTCCGTATTGTCCTTGGTCAACATTTCCCAGGAGAGGTTCCCCAAACAGCAAGGAAAGGATGATCACAAAAACAGTGCACAGAGTGCTCCAAGAGGGGAATCCGAAAGGACACAATTTACCATTGTGAAACCTGCCCTGAGAAACCTGGTCTTTGCATTAAGAACTGCTTAAAAGCGTACAGCATGTCCAGAAATTAATGAAATTTGGTTTTACCTTGTTGACACACCACAGTTTTATAATATGATGTACTCCCCACAGCTTACACATGCTGCCACATTATAAATTCATACAACAGTATAACTAAAAGCAAGGTAATCATTACTATAAAGCTATGCTTCTAGATTAATTTCTTCAGGGGTGTAGTTTCCAAAATGTTTTCACTTTTGGGGAATTTTCACCATTTAGGCACATTAGGGGCTCTGCAAACACGACATGATGCCCACAGACCATTCCATCAAAGTCTGCAATCCAAAATGTCACTATTTTTCTGAGTCCTGCCGGGCACTCAAACTGTGGTTTTCCCCCACATATGGTGTATCAGCGTACTCAGGAAAAATTGCACAACAACTATTGAGGTCCATTTTCTCCTTTTACTCTTGTGAAAATAAAAAAAATTGCTGCTAAAAGATCATTTTTGGGGAAAAAATGTGATTTTTTTATTTTCACGGCTCTTTGTTATAAATTTCTGTGAAGCACCTGGGGGTTCAAAGTGCTCACCACACAGGTCGATAAGTTCATTGAAGGGTCTAATTTCCAAAATGGGGTTACTTGTGGGGTTTTCCAATGTTTAGGCACATTAGGGGCTCTCCAAACGCAACATTGCATCTGCTCTCCAGCCAGTTTAGCATTCAAAAAGTCAAAAGGTGCTCCTTCCCTTGTGAGCCATGCGATGCGCCCAAACAGTGGTTTTCCCCCACATATGGGGTAGCAGCGTACTCAGGAGACATTGCGCAACTTCTTTTATGGGCCATTTTTTTCAATTTACCCTTGTGAAAATAAAAATATTGGGTCTAAAAGCTCTTTTTTGTGACTAAAATGTTAAATGTTCATTTTTTCCTTCCATGTTGCTTCATCACCTGTGAAGCACCTGAAGGGTCAATAAATTTCTTGAATGTGGTTTTAGACCACCTTGAGGGGTGCAGTTTTTAGAATGGTGTAAGTTGTGGGTATTTTTTTCATATAGACCCCTCAAAAGACTTCAAATGTGAGATGGTCTCTAAAAAAATGGTTTTGTAAAATTTGTTGAAAAAAATTAAAATAGCTGAAAAGACCCTCCCTTATAGCTTCCTAGCAAACATAAAATTTGGTTCCAAAATTGTTCTGATGCAAAGTAGACATGTGGGAAATGTTATTCATTAACTATTTTGTGTGATATGATGCTCTGATTTTAGAGCATAAAAATTAAAATTATTAAAATTGCGAAAAATTTTTTGCTTTTTTTTCACAAATAAACGCAAGTGATATCGAAGAAATTTATGATTATCATAAAGTACAATATGTCCCAAGAAAACAGTCTCAGAATCAGTGGGATCCATTGAAGCATTCCAGACTCAGGGCATCCACAATGCCTCCATCTGCCTCATTATAGGGAATCTTCTGCCAGAGGTTCCGTCTAAATCACGTATTTCAAAGATTTACACGGAAACCTTGGTGTAAGCGCTCAGCGCAGAGCACAGGATAAATGTGCGCCGAGCCTTACTGCGATCTTTGGGAAGCAGAATGAAAATATCAACAGCAGGTAGTATGGTTTTTATTTTTTTTTTACCCCTTTCCTCATGCGGTATAAGTGATTTGGCGACTTTTTTCTTCGGGTCGGTGCGACTACAGTGGTACCAGATTTATATCGGGTTTTTATGTTTGGCTGCTGTCACATACTAACAGACACTTTTTATTGCAAAAAATAGTTTTTGCATCACCACATTTTGAAAGCTATAATTTTTCCATATTTTGGCCCACAGAGTCATGTGAGGTGTTGTTTTTTGTGGGACGAGTTGACGTTTTTATTGGTACCATTTTTGGGCACATGACATTTGTTGATCACTTTCTATTCTGATTTTTGTGAGACAGAACAAACAAAAACCAGCAATTCAGGAATTTCTTTGGGTCAATACAATTACAGTGATACCTCATTATATCTTTATATGTTTTGGCGCTTTTATACAATAAAAAACTATTTTATAGAAAAAGTCATTATTTTTGCATTGTGTAATTGTGAGAGCTATAACTTTTTTTATTTTTACGCTGATGGAGCTGTATCATGGCTTGTTTTTGCAGGACAAAATGACGTTTTCAGAAGTACCATGTTTATTTATGTCCATTGTTTTATTCCACTTTTTGTTCAGCGGTATGATGGTAAAGCATTGTTTTTTGCCTTGTTTTTTATTTATTTTTTATGGTGTTCATTAAAGGGGTTAACTAGTGAGACAATTTTATAGGTCGGGTCGTTGTGGATGCGGTGAAACCAAATATGTGTACTTTTATTGTTTTGGTTTTTTTTCAAATATTTATTTAGAAAAACAATATCTTGATTTTTTATTATTTTTTGATTTTTTACAAATATTTTTACAATTATTTAATTTTTTTTTCTTTTTTTCTAGCATTTTCACTTTGTCCCAATATGGTATATGTGACAATCATTTTTTGCATGCTGATCAATTCTGCAGCATGGAGATGAAACAGCATCCCCATGCTGCAGAAACTGTCAGCTCTGGACTAACAGACAACCTTGCCCATCATGCACTGGATATGATCAGCAAGTTTGCTAGGTCTGGTGACCCGGATGTCATCATGGCAACATCGAGTCACCATGGTAACGATCAGGACCCCTCTTCACGCTGCGGGGTCTCCGATCTAAAGGCAGAGAGGCTGTCAGCCAGCTTCCGGAAGGCTGCAATAGTGTTTGATCCCAGTATTTTGGGTGTTAAAGTGATGGGAGCAGTCTGTGACCACTCCCGGCACTTAGTCCTAGGTGTCAGCTGTTAGAATAGCTCCAACATAATATTCCATCCCTGGTCAAATAGGCTCATGGCACAGGATTGGAATATTGTCAGAAAGGGGTTAAGGTGTTCACCGAGCAAGATCATTGTTATGTTTTTTTAAAGTTTGGACTTTTAAAAACACTGTGATATCAATTATCAAACTGATATTTTGATCACAGTAGAATGCCAGTTAATTATGCATCAATACTATTCAATAGTTAACAGTACATCTTTTTTGACAGTCAAAACATACCCATAAAATAAAGTTAAAGAAATATAGATCTCCATTTTAGACCGAAGAATCAAGAGAAACATTAGTGGAGCAATAAATTACCTTCTGACATGATCTCATCAAAAATATTTCAAACACATACCGTAGTTACATCAGTTGTCAGAAGCGGATTGCTAACCATTAGTGATGTTTGAATGTGCTCGGATAACGTCTTATCCGAGCATGCTAGGGTGTTATCCGAGTATCTTGGGCATGCTCGTATATTATGTTCTAGTCCTCACAGCTGCATGATTTGCGGATGTTATACAGCCTTAACACATGTGGGGATTCACTAACAAGCAGCCTTAACACATGCAGGGATATATAAAAACAAACTGCTACTTGTACTAAGCCAAGACAGAATCTAATGAAAAAATAAAGAGAATAATTCATACTGGTAGCCTGTGATATCTAGTATGCTTAGTTTGAGTAATGTAATGAGGAAAAGTGCTGATTTGAATTTTTATATGTTATGTGTATGTTTAATATTTAATTAGAAACTCATTTTATTTAGTCTAATATGCACCATATTTTAATACAACTCTATAGCAGTTTCATGTCATTTTATTTACCGGTGTAGTCAACAAAATATGAATGACTGGACAGGCTTCAAAAAGGGATAAACGTAGTAAAAATGGAATTTACGACTGGGTGTAACATTCCCCTTGACAACTGGGCGTATGCCTGCTCAGTATGACACTGTAATCGTTGCTGGCAGTGTCAGACTATACAGAGACATGCTATAATGGCTAGTTGGAAATGTATGCCTAACTTTCTAGATTTAATAAAGTATGTTGTTAATTGACAAAAATGCAAATATTTATTAAAGCAGACATGTTACAATGACTGATACTACACTCTTTTGTATAAAATATTTAGAGTTTAGTCTCATACAAGTACAGGGTCTATTGAAATTGAGATCACGTGTAAGGCCGGAGTCACACTAGCGAGAAATACGGACGAGTGCAATGCGAGAAAAAATCGCATTGCACTCGGGCCAATGTAAATCTATGGGGCAGCTCCCATCATCCGATTTTTTCTCGTCCGTTTTATACGTGTGAGTGAAATCGCAGCATGCTGCGATTTGCACCGTATTGCGCCCGAGACTCGCCAATGCAAGTCTATGGGGGCGAGAAAACATCGGATTACACAAGGATAATGCGTGTGACTTGCAAGAAATACGCACCGGTGTCCTTTAGAAAAGCCGGCAATTCATCCCCGGCTATACTGTAAAATCACACTGACAGGTTTAATAAAGAATAGAAAGAATAGATATATACACATAGAATACATATAAATATACATGTCATTGTGACATATATATATATATATATATATATATATATTTATAGTTCAAACACTTCTACATAGTATAATAGCCGCTAATTCAATTGCCGGCTTTTGTGAAATTACAGAACCCGACATGAAATGACACATCGTTTACATACAGTTAACCATGTCATTTCATATAGTTTGATATATGGTTTTCACTACCAATGACATGAGTGTATGTGTGCAAAATTTCATACATGTAGGGGTTAATTAAATGTGTAAATTCGTTTTAAAAAAATGCGTGGGTTCCCGCGCTATTTTCTCCACCAGACAGGGAAAGCCAGCGACTGAAGACAGGTATTAGTAGCCAAGAGAGGGACCATTATTTTTGTGCCCCCCTGGCTACTAACATCTGCCCCCAGCCACCCCAGAAAAGGCAAATCTATAATTAGATGCGCCCTTTCTGGCACTTAGCCCGTCTATTCCCATTGCCCTGTAGCGGTGGCTAATGGGTTAATAATGGGTTAAAGCCACCTTGCTATTGGAAGGTGACTTTAAGCCAGGTTAATAATTGAGAGCTGTCAATTAGACAACTATCAATTATTAATCCTATTGTATGAAATAATAATAAAACACACACACACTTTAATTAAAAATCATTTTAATGAAAGAAACACACAGTTTTTGACCATATTTTATTTTACTCATATTCCTTCGATTCCCTTGTTCACCTGTAATAAAAATAAAATAATAAAGCAACCTTATTCTTACCTATCCGGTGCTCAGTCAGGTCCCACGCTGTAATCCTTCACAAAGGGTTAACTGGTTTACAGCAAGGAGCGCAGCTAATGCTAGCAGCTCAGCTGTAAGCCCCTGAATGAAAGAGTTCCTCTCCCGGCTGACAGAAGAGGAAGTGATTAGCTGGGAAGCTTAATTGATTGTTTCCCAGGCTAATAAGTTCAGTTCAGGTCAGCCGGGGACTCCCTCTGACGTCACTGATTGTAAGGTTCTTTGTCTCTTTTGACATGTTCCTTGAAACTCAGTTTTCCGTCGGCCATTTTGCTTTCTGTCTTTCTGCAGCTCTTGCCCTCAGTTAATATGGAGTTTCCAGTTTTCATGTTCCCGCCCTGATTCTCTCCCTCTTGCTTCTTAAGCAGCCTCAGCTGAACAATCAGTGCTCCTGAATCAAGCCTCAGTCAGCCTGTGACCTGACTCCTGGAAACCTAGGATTTTGGACTCCAGCTATTTCCTACTGAGGAACTTTGGAACACTTTTGGACTTTGGAAACCTGCTGTCTGGTGAATCCATGTTTGCAGAGGAATTACGGTACAGAGAAGAGATCCTGAACCTGCTTGGAGAGTTATTGTAGAGCTTGAAGTTACTCTGGCCTGCTGTGTTCTCCTGCCTCTGTTCCTGCAAACTGTGTGACCTTTTCTGCATGCTTGTATGAAGTAATACAAGTCATTTCATATCAACCTATGTCTCATGTGTTTTCCTCGCACCCAAGCACAAGACGCTATAGGAACTGTACACTATACATGACACTGATGCTGTGCGGTGTCCCCGGCTGACCTGAACTGATTAGCCTGGGAAGCAATCAATTAAGCTTCCCAGCTAATCACTTCCTCTCCTGTCAGCCGGGAGAGGAACTCATTCATTCAGGGGCTTACAGCTGAGCTGCCAGCATTAGCTGCGCTGTTTGCTGTAAACCAGTTAACCCTTTGTGAAGGATTACAGCGTGGGACCTGACTGAGCACCGGATAGGTAAGAATAATGTTGCTTTATTATTTTATTTTTTATTACAGGTGAACAAGGGAATCGAAGGAATGCGAGTAAAATAAAATATGGTCAAAAACTGTGTGTTTCTTTCATTAAAATGATTTTTAATTAAAGTGTGTGTGTGTTTTATTATTATTTCATACAATAGGATTAATAATTGACAGTTGTCTAATAGACAGCTCTCAATTATTAACCTGGATTAAAGTCACCTTCCAATAGCAAGGTGGCTTTAACCCATTATTAACCCATTATCCACCGCTACAGGGCAATGAGAATAGACGGGCTAAGTGCCAGAAAGGGCGCATCTAATTATAGATTTGCCTTTTCTGGGGTGGCTGGGGGCAGATGTTAGGAGCCAGAGGGGGGCGCAAAAATAATGGTCCCTCTGTGGGCTAATAATATCTGTCTTCAGTCGCTGGCTTTCCCTGTCTGGTGGGAAAAATAGCGTGGGAGCCCACATTTTTTTAAAACAAATTTACACATTTAATTAACCCCTACATGTATGAAATTTTGCACACATACACTCATGTCATTGTTAGTGAAAACCATATATCAAACTACATGAAATGACATGGTTAACTGTATGTAAACCATGTGTCATTTCATGTCGGGTTCTGTAATTTCACAAAAGCCGACAATTGAATTAGCGGCTATTATACTATGTAGAAGTGTTTGAACTATAAATATATATATATATATATATATATATATATATATATATATATATATATATATATATATACATGTCAGAATGACATGTATATATATATATATATATATATATATATATATGTTTTCTATGTGTATATATCTATTCTTTCTTTTGTAATGTAAAAACTGTCATTGGGATCCATTATATGTCGGTTTTGCAAGCCAGCGAGAAAATGTTATCGTACGGATGCCATACGGATGACACACGGATGTTTTGATGCGATAAAATCGCATCCTCGCATTGCAAATGGATTACATATGGATCACTTTTCTAGGCACTTTTTGGCGTATTACGGCCGTATAATACGGACCGATTTTTTATCATTGTGTGTGACCCCGGCCTAAGAGTGTAACTTTGGAGAATTTCATCTAGCATGTTTATAATTCGGTTTCATTTATTTTCTTTAAGTCTGGGCATTTTTCAAATAAAGTTCTCTCTTGTGTTCAATCAATAATTCTTGTATTCCAGTAAAATCAATTATGTTTAATGTTAAGTCATTGTGCGTCCAATGAGATAAAATGTCATTAATTTCACAAAGTGGTCTTTAGGAATAAAAGAAAGAACCAAAAGCTGCCAATGTGAGCAGATTGTTATCATCACCATACATTATTTAAAGAAGTGTAGAAAATCTGTTTATATAAATGCTCGTGCCTGAAAGCCTTGTAATATTAGGGTGTGCAGCTATTTGTTATTAATAGCATTGTGGAAACATTCATTTTAATTATGGATTCTCAGAAAAATAAAGGACAGTGTTGATTGTATCTGCTGCATGCCAAACAATAAGTAGTAAATTGTTAGAAGACATTGTGCTTAGAATATATTCACTAGCCGAAGACTTTTCCTACTAAACTAAAAAAAAAATCATAAAACATCCATAACGTATATTTGGATTTAATAAGCAAAAGCTTATGTGGACGGCGCTGCTTATCTGGCTCACCCTATATTCCACAGTGAGAATTTCCATTAGAAATAGAAATGCGTGACTCTGCCTTAAACATTCGAAATGGAAATAATTTTGTTTTCCTTAGATTCAAACATGAGCAAAATAATTTATTAACCTTTTGTCAAAATGTTTATGCACATGGCACATTATTTATGTCCCACTATCTACACTCAGCAAAAACAACCAAGTTGTGACATAAAATCAAAACAAATGTTTGAAATATAACAAAGTGTTTAGGGAAAGACACTAACAACGCAAAAATGCACTGCATGCTTTAAGGGTATGTAGACTTTTGCCAGTCAAATTTGCCTAAATATTGTACAATTTTAATGACATGAAGAACGTTTGCAAATACTCTTAATTTTTTTAAAAAAAATCCAGATATTTTGCTGTTAAAGCTCTTTTGTAAATCACAGAAAAAATATTCACTATCAAAACTACAGTAAAATATGCAAGTAATGATAGAGTATGCAGAGATAGATACAATTGTGTTGAAGCAGCCGCATGATCTTTGACCGCAAATAGCATATTATAAAGAAATAAAAGTAAAAAAAAAATAATATAATTAAAGGATAAAAAAGAATGAAAATCTAAGATTTATCTATGTACATGTATATTCATGTAAAACAACATAAAATTGCACAGCTTGCTAAATATCCTGGTGTGCACGGTACTAAAAAATTTAATTTTTTATTCTACTTTTTATACTACACCTAAACTATTTATTTTAGCCTCAGGTTGAAGAAACATTTTAGATTTCAGACCCCACTTCCAATGTGAGTCACTTAATACTTCAATATACCACTGTCCTTAATACTTCAATATATCTCTATGATATACACATAAGTGACCCTATTAGTTACTCCAGTCTTTAAAGTATATATAGAGAAAGACTCTGCCCTCAGGACGTTTCGGTCCTAAGTTCCGAACCTTCTTCAAGATGTAGCGGATTGCTATTAATTTTTTAATTGGATTGCTAATTTAAAACTGTCACCATTCTACTGCATTGTGATGGAAATATTTTTTTCATATAGCTCTCACTTGCATATATACTCATATATACTCACAGCTAACATATACACTATAATCAGTTGCTTAAAATGTCCACCACAAACCAGATTCTTCTTGGTACTTTCTAAAGAGGAACAACACCAGATGTGTTGAGCTGATGTCTGGATTTTTAGCTTAAGGCCGGCATCACATTAGAGAGGAATGCGGACAAGTGCTATGCAATAAAAAATCGCATAGCACTTGGACCAATGAGGAATGAATGAGAAGCTGCCCGCGGCAGCATCAGTGACTAACACTGACGTCACTGATGCTCCGCTTACTCACAGGTTGACCCGCGGTGAACTCTGCAGCATGGGAAAATGCCTGTTCATTTTCCCATGCTACAGAGTTCACTGTGGGTCAGGCTGCGAGGCTGCACAGCATCAGTGACGTCAGCACTAGTTACTGATGTGGTCGCAGGCATCTTCTCATTCATTCCTCAGCGGTTTACAGCCGGGGCGGTCGCATTATCACCACTCCCGGTTGTAAACTATTTAACCCCAAGATATGGATTACGCCGTGGGACTGACTATACACCTGACAGGTATGGTATATTCTTGGATTTTTATGTTTTATTTTTTACAGGAGATCGAGGGCATCGTTTGGATTAGTAGAAGAATAAAGATGGCAAAAATGTGTGGTCTGTCATTTCATTAAAATACTTTATTCTATGTGTGTGTGTGTGTTTATTTAACCCTGTCCAAACTTCAGGATTAGTGATGGATAGGTGTCTAATTGATGCCTCTCCATTACTAAGCCAGGCTTAATGTCACCTTACAATACAAAGGTGACATTAACCCCTTATTACCCCATATGCCACTGCTGCAGGGCAGTGGGAAGAGAGAGGATAAGCGCCAGAATTGGAGCATCTTGCAGATGCGTCTTTTCCTGGGGTGGCTGGGGCCAGATGTTTTTAGCCAGAGGGGGCCAAGAACCATGGTCCCTTTTTAGGCTATTAATATCTGCCCTCAGTCACTGCCTTTCCCTCTCTGGCACACACAATTGCACGAGAGCCCACGCCAATTTTCCGTGAATACAGTCTTTTATTAAATACCTACAGCTCCCTAATTTCACACACATATACTACTAACAGTAGTAATTACTAACATATATAAATCTAACTGTTCTGCAATGGTTTACTGTATGTAAACCATATTTCCTATCCTGTCGGCTCCTGAAGAGATTCTACAGGAGCTGACAAATGAATTAACGGCTATTCTGCTATCTCTCTATTAAATATAAAGATATAGATACAGGGTGGGCCATTTATATAGATACACCTAAATAAAATGAAAATGGTTGGTGATATCACTTCCTGTTTGTGGCACATTAGTAAATGGGAGGGGGAAAACTTTTCAAGATGGGTGGTGACCATGGCGGCCACTTTAAGTTACTTACAAGTTTATGACCACTTATAAAATGTGTTCAAAGTGCTACCCATTGTGTTGGATTGTCAATGCAACCCTCTTCTCCCACTCTTGACACACTGATAGCAACACCACAGAAGAAATGCTAGTACAGGCTTCCAGTATCCGTTGGTTCAGATGCTGCACATCTCGTATCTGAAAGCAATTGTCTATGCTGTATTCAGCCAAATCAGGTTGCTCTGGAGTCTGTGAACTTTGAATGGCCCGGCAGCTTATTTAAAGGTGACTCTTACATCATCTCACATCTTTTGTTGAGCTACTATTGTTGTGTTATATTGACTCTTACTGACTCCTTATCCTGATTATTGTTATGTCTCAAACTTTAAGTTTCCTTTTTGTGGTTTGTAGTAGCATTTTTACCCAATTTTTGTGGCTACAATTGCATTCCTTTCTTCAGCTTACTACATCCGGACTAATTAGATGTTGATATTTCTGACTTTGTCGCACATTTTTCTGTTCTGGTCATCATTTGTTAGCTATTATCTCCTGGAATGCTTGGTCTGTTCTTGTTTTATCTACTATCTTTCAGACTACTTTCATTTTAACCCTCTACAATTTAGGTTCCGCACTTTAAATTCTACAAAAACTGCTCAACGGTCTCTAAGGATCTACTAACAGCTTAATCTAATGGTCACTACTTTGGCTGATTCTCCTGGATCTCACTGACGAATATTACACTGTGGATCATCAGCTCCTCCTCACTATGATTCGCTTTATCAGTCTCAAGGATACTACTCATTTTTCTTGGTTATCTTCCTATCTCTTTTACCACTCCTTCTCTACATCATTGGCCGGCTCTTCTTCATCTCTTCTTCTCCTTAGTGTTGGGGTTTCTAAGGGTTCAGTCTTAGGTCCCCTCCTCTTTTTTTTATAAAACACCTTTCTTGGACAAATACTTAACAGATTTGGTTTTCAGTACCATCTATTTGCTGATGACACCCAATTATACACATCTTTTATCTGTTCGCTGTCTCTAACATTACGTCATCCCTCTATCTAAAGCTGAAACTGTCCAAAATGACACTCCTTGTCTTTCCTCTCTCTGTTAACCTACCTGAACCCAATATTGCCATTTCTGTGTGTGGTTGTACCATATCTCCTAAGTAGCAGGTTTTCTGCTTTCTGGTTATATTTTATCCAAATCTTTCTCTTACTCTCTATATCCAACCACTCATGTCACCTACACTTCAACAACATCTCTAGCATTCAACCTTTTCTTACCTTTAACTCTGCAAAAACTCATACTGTTGGACGCATTCATTTTCCTCTGGACTACTGCAACTCTATAATAATCGGTTTTCTACTTACCTACCTCACCCCTCTCCAATATTTCCTGAATGCAGCAGCCGAGATCATATTTCTGTCCAGACACTACACTGATGCTTCCAATGTGGCCTAGTAATTTTACTGGTTGCTCATCTGCTACAGAGTGCAATGTGAACTTATATCACACCAGCAAAGCCCTCCATAGTTCTGCCCCCACCCCTATATCTCATCCCTCATCTCTGTTTACTACCCTACCTGTAGTCTCCATTCTAATGACAATAGACTAAGGGCCCCGTCTCACATAGCGACACACCAGTGATCCCGACAACGATCAGGATCGCTGGTGTGGTGCTACATGATCGCTGCTGAGCTGCCAAACAGGCAGCTCAGGCAGCGATTAGGACAGCGACACTGCGGGTAACATTGCCTAGTTACCCGCAGTGTACGTTGGATACCAGCCAGATGATGCAGGGAGCTGGTAACCAAGGTACACTTCGGGTTTCCAGGCGCTGCGCAGTTACTGGAAACCCGATGTGTACCTTGGTTACCAGCTCCCCTGCAGCAGCACGCTGGTATCCAATGTACACATCGGGTTTCCACGCACAGCCCTGCACCTGGAAACCTGAAGTGTACCTTGGTTACCAGATAATCGCTGGTCTCCTGCCTGTCACACGAAGCGATGCGTGCTGGCCAGCGGGAGACCAGCGATCAAAAAAAAGTCCTGGCATTTCTGACACGACCAGCGATTCACAGCAGGGGCCTGATCGCTGGTACGTGTCAGACTTAGCGAGATCGCTGCTGAGATCGCTGTTTAGCAGCGATCTCGCTATGTGAGACGGGGCCTTAACATCCTCTATTATCCAAACTTCACACTCCACTTATTTCTTCAGACTGGTCCATCACTTCACCTTAATAATCTAACAATTTCCTGTTCTCCAATCCTATCTTTCCTTCATAATCTGGTTCCTCTTAACATCTGCTTCCCACCCTCCATGCCCCCAGTAACATTTTCTAACTGTAGTTATACAGATGCAGGCTGGTTATTTGACTGCACCTATTTATAATATTGATAACTGTGTCATACAATACAAGCTCTTTTTTATATTTTGTGTCACTGCTATTTGCTCGCAGATGGTAAGCTTCTCTTTTTGGCATGTGTGAATTGTCTATTAATCTGTGTAATGTGTTATTTTGTTTGTACAAGTCCCACTTTAGAAATAAAATTAATATTTATTATTAAGGAGACCACAACCTAGGAATTCAAATAGGAAAGGGGATTACAGATAAAAACGAGCGAATTCCTTAGACTCAACCAATTTCTAGCACAGTCAGCCAATTTCTTGCAGTCTTAGAGAATTTCAACTGATTATGGTTTATCAGACCCAATTTTCTGTTGAAAATGAAATGATTGCAAAAAAGGAATGCCCAGATATGTTAGGGTCTGCGGAACGTACCTAATAGATATATTAGAGAGGTGCGTTCGCAGCCCGGGGTCCACCGTGCAGGCGAAGCCCGCTGCTAGTAAGATGGCGAAAGTAGCGAACTCTGTTATCCCGCATAGTCGCTAAAATAAACGCCGTAGCGCGCTGTGGCAGTTAGTGCGAACTCTGTTAATCCCCAGAGCCGCTAACGGGAATGCCACAGCGCTATATGGCGATAGGTGCGAACTCACTTAACTTCAGTGAGCCACAAAGTAAAACGCTAGGGTGCTGAACCAGCGTTATAAAGCGAACCCTGTAGCGTCACAGAGCCGCTGAGAAAAAGACTGTGTCCTGTTAACACCACAGGGATACACAGAAAACTGCTGTGCGGATAGCAGTCCGTGATCACGCAGACAGCAACGCAATCAAGCAATCTCCTCACCAGAGAAGCCGGTATTCTAGGGGCTTATTTCAGCCAAGCCCTAACCACATGCACCCAAATCTCCTCACCGGAGAAGCCGGTATTCTAGGGGCTTATTTCAGCCGAGCCCTAACCACATGCATACATGATCACACTGGCGCAAAGCACATAATGCAATTGATACTAGCGCATGGCGGCCCAGCCATGCCACCCTTTTATAGTAACAGCTACAGGACCTGCCAGAAACAAGGACCAATGAAACTGTTCCAGAACACCAGTAGTCACAGGACCTTCCTGGCGGACCAATGGGAGCTGCTGCAGTACCTGAGCATGTGACCCCTGATCTCCAATGAGAGATCTCACCCTGGGCATGCTCAGAAGAGGAAAACAAGGACTTTGTCCTAAAGACGTCTGCTCGCCGCTAACCAGTACTGGCCACAATAGCAGAGCTTGGAGAGGCAGCAGTAATCCTCTGCACACTGTTAGACTGGGCGAGACGCTGGGACTGACGTCTAAGCTGAGCAGAGTCCACTGCGGCTGGAGACGAATGGGAGACCGCAGCCGGAATGGCTTGAGATTCCCCTTGTGCAGAAGTGGGAAATCGACTCTTAACACAGATATACTTGGGATATCTTCATTCCATCTGAAAATACATTGATTGCTTAGCAGTAAAAATAGTGAGGGTTTAGGGAACTTGATAATATGATCAGGCATTGGGAAGTTACTGCTTGCAATGGTGTTAGTTGGGTGTCCATATAGGCCCATATTTGATATCTTTCCAGAGGGACTGGGTACCTGCACTATATTAAATATTTAAGCATAAAATATTAAATGGGTTGTTTGAGAAAAATAACATCAGTTTAATTTCCCTTTTAATTTTGTAAATAAACCGTATACCAGTGATTTCCCATTCAAAACCCCCCTATTTATGCTGCATGAGAGCCAATATTTATTTATCTTACATATAGTATATGCCGTCAACATATTTTTAACTCACTCATCACTCACTGTTTTGCAATCATAATCACAATCTAATTAAAAAATAAATATGTCTTTGGACTTTGGGAAGAAACCAAAGGAAACCACATGGAGAGAACATATAAAATCCATTCCGATAATTTCACCAGTGCAGGAAGGCAATGTTGCATTGCTAAGCACTGAACCACTGTGATGCCTGTATGTTTTGCTGATTATTCCCTCCCAAGAATTATATAGACAAGCATATCTATGAAAGGCTGTCATGTAATGCTATGTTAATTGCAAGGCATTATTGATTATTGGGGGATACAGTATCCAAGCCGACATAGATACGCAGTTAGATGCATTTGTAATTTGTATATTGCCTCTCTGACCAAGCACTTCACCCACCAGCCCATGGCAGATTTAATTGCAGCAGGATCTGACCTAGCCATAAATTAAGGCTTCAGCTAAGGAGAGGATTCACATTAGATAGGTTCCCAGCAACCGGAGATCAACTTGTCATTGGCTTCTGGGCCTGCATGAATTAGCCAAATTATGTGCTAAGTATCTCTATTTTTTCTTATTATCTAGAGCAGTACTGCAATTCAAATTTCATATAATACATGTTTACATGCTGTAGTGCTACAGAGTGCAACTTTATTTGTTAGTAATGGACTGTTGACATTTAATGCAGTACCGAAGACATACTGGGCTATATATACAGTGGGTATGAAAAGTATTCACACCCCTTTAAATTTTTCACTCTTTGTTTCATTGCAGCGATTTGGTAAATTCAAAAAAGTTCATTTTTTCTCATTAATGTACACTCTGCACCCCATCTTGACTAAAAAAACATAAATGTAAATTTTTTTTCAAATTTATTAAAAAAGAAAAACTGAAATATCACATGGTCATAAGTATTAAGACCCTTTGCTCAGTATTGAGTAGAAGCACCCTTTTGAGCTAGTACATCTATGAGTAGTGTTGAGCGATACGATACCGCAAGTATCGGGTATCGGCCAATATTAGCTGTTTCGGCCTTTCGATACTTAGTTCCGATATTTTCCATATATCGTATACCGGAATCGGAAGTTCCCATAATTCTTTGAGAGGCAATGTGATTTTAGTCAGCCAATGAGGAATCCTAAGAAGTGTGGGCACATCCTGTACTGCTGCGGTCATGTTAACTAATGGCATGGCTGTGATTGGATGCTGAAATGATGTCAGAATGCACTATAAAAGGCGCCGCCGCCATTTTAGCGTCACTGTGCTGTGAATTCAGTAAGGGACAGAACGCTGCTGTGCTGACTCTGAGGGACAGTTAGAGATTGCGATTTAGTGTACTGTGCTGTAGGCAGGCTAGCACCAACCGCTGTGTAAAGCTTCCTTTTGCCTGCAGTGTTGTTTTAACAGCTCTGCAAGGTGTGTGTGTGAGTGTAAGTGACGCTGCAGTTTGCTCTGCATGCAACGCTGTCTGTAGGCATCTGCACGTGTCACTCACAGACTCTTTTTTTTTTCTTCAGTGTAATTCTTGCAGCTCCATGCAACTATTAGTGTGACGCGCTTCCATTCGTATCCAATACATTGGTTGCAAACACTATAGAAGTAGACAAAGGAGTAGCCTTTCACAGATTGTGAACAGTTGTGTTTCAGTGTTCACTTCAGTCTGTGTTTTTTATTTTTTGAGTGCACATCACGCTCCAGTTACTTGTTCAAGCACTGCTGCTTGTACTCTGCTGAGCGTGTCTCAGTGCCTCATCCTTTTCATTTATCTCCAATTGGTTCTGCTCCATTCCATTTAAAATATAATCTATTAGTGTGACGCGCTTCCATCCGTATCCAATACATTGGTTGCAAACACTATAGAAGTAGACAAAGGAGTAGCCTTTCACAGATTGTGAACAGTTGTGTTTCAGTGTTCACTTCAGTCTGTGTTTTTTATTTTTTGAGTGCACATCACACTCCAGTTACTTGTTCAAGCACTGCTGCTTGTACTCTGCTGAGCGTGTCTCAGTGCCTCATCCTTTTCATTTATCTCCAATTGGTTCTGCTCCATTCCATTTAAAATATAATCTATTAATGTGACGCGCTTCCATCCGTATCCAATACATTGGTTGCAAACACTATAGAAGTAGACAAAGGAGTAGCCTTTCACAGATTGTGAACAGTTGTGTTTCAGTGTTCACTTCAGTCTCTGCGTAATAACCACACTTAGGCCTTATAACTTTTCTGACTTTCTTTATCAATCTACCAAGATGAAGAAGGCAGTGAGTAAGGCATGTGGTCGTGGCCGTGGAGTTTCAGGAGGGAGAGGACGTGGGGATTCTGTGGCTGCTGCCGCCCTCAGTGACACAGCATCCACCAGTTTTACCCATGAGCGTTCCTTTATGCGCACTTTGGTAGGAGCTCGCCGTGCCCCCCTGCTGCGGGAAGAACAAATTGAAGCCGTTGTTGGTTGGATGGCAGCCAATGCATCGACTTCAATTCCTTCCACCTCCTCTCAGGAACACAACACTGTTGAGCAACCATCTGTCTGTTCACCGCCTGTCAAATTGCCCAGGCAGTCAGAGAGTTCTGTACAGGAGCCAGCTGAGTCTCTGCTTCTGTTCTCAGAATCTGTTGGCTCGCAAACACAGGCACAGGCAAGCAGCATTCTGCAATTTGAAGAAGAGGGAGTATGCAGTGATGCGCAACAGCTGTGTCTCTCTCAATCTGAAGAGGCGGGTGAGCCAGTGCCGATGGACAGCACACCGCAGAATGCATCTTATGATGATGATGAGACTCAGGTGCCAGGTTTTGTGGAGCATGGTGCTGCCCAGACCATCCAACAGCAGCAGGTGTTGGAAGAGGGTAGTGGAGATGATGAAGTCCGAGACCCAACATGGCGTGAGCAACAGGAAGGTGGTGGGAGCAGCTCTGAGGAAGAGATTGTCCCAACGGTACAAAGAGGAGGGAAAGGTAGGCTGCAGACCCGCTTGCCTGTAGCCTCCAGTTTGGCACCTGTTGGGAGCAGTTCTCTTAGAAATGTCAAAATTGGCACTCCCATGACTTGCACTGCGTGGTCCTTTTTTGACAGACTTGTAGATGATATTTGCTATGTTCAATGCAAGCTGTGTAAGCAAAAAGTTAAAAGAGGTAAAAATATCAGTAACCTGAATACCACAAATATGTGGAAACATGTACGAACAAAGCACGTAGCTGAGTTACAAAGACACACTGGAGATGTAGGCCAACCTACAGCAGCACCTACATCTTCAGGTCATGTTGGAGCCTCTACCTCCAGCTCACACACACCTGGTTCGGCTTCCTCACAGGATCTCCATGGAAGAACCTCGGTCACTGTTGTCCATAGACAAACTGTTATTCCACCCACAGCAGCAAGTTCACAGTCATCGTCACACTCCCAGACCACAAAACAGCCATCGGTACCACAGGCATGGGATAAAAGACGGCCATACTCGGCAAACCATCCACGAGCACAGGCTCTGAATGCTGGCATTGCAAAACTCCTGTCCCTTGAAATGCTGTCATTCAGGCTGGTGGAGACTGACAGTTTCAGGAACTTTATGGCATTAGCAGTCCCACAATATAATGTGCCAAACCGATTTTATTTCAGCAGGCAAGCTGTCCCTGCTCTGCAAAAACATGTCGAGGGAAACATTAAACATGCGCTACTAAACGCCGTCAGTAGCAGGGTCCACCTGACCACCGATGCGTGGACCAGTACCCATGGCCAGGGACGATACCTTTCCCTCACTGCCCATTGGGTCAATGTTGTGGAGCCGGGTACAGATCTTGCCAGTGGCGCTGTACGTGTTCTGCCAACTCCAAGGATTGCAGGAATCCAGTCTGTACACATTGATTCCTCCTCCTACTCCAGTTCCTCAGAATCATCGCTGCACGAGCCGTCACGGTATACCTCCACATGGAACCGTGAACGCTTACCTGTTGCGACCGATATGAGCACAGCCGTGGCCAAACGTCAACAGGCCGACCTGAAATTAATTTCCATGGGGAATCGAAGCCACACAGCGCAGGAGCTCTGGGATGCCATCAAGCAGGAGAGCGACGTGTGGTTAAAGTCAGCTAATCTCCAGCCAGGCTTGGTAGTGTGTGACAATGGCCGAAATCTGGTGGCAGCTCTGGGCCTTGGCAACCTCACTCACATACCATGTCTGGCACATGTGCTCAACTTGGTCGTGCAGAGTTTTTTGAGGGACTATCCGGATCTTGATGCACTGCTGCACAAGGTCCGCCTAGAGTGCGCTCACTTGCGACGTTCCAGCATGGCCAGATCGCGCATTGCAGCTCTGCAAGTCAGATTTCGCCTTCCTGAACATCGCATCATATGTGACGTACCCACCAGGTGGAATTCCACGTTACATATGTTGGAGCGGTTGTGTGAGCAGCAGCCAGCAGTAATGGAGTATCAGCTGCAACAGGCGCAATCAACTCGCAATTTGCGCCGTTCACACTTCACCACTACTGAGTGGGCCTCTATGAAGGACATCTGCGACGTTTTGCGTGCGTTTGATGTCTCAACGCGGATGGCGAGTGCAGATGATGCACTAGTCAGCATGACTGTCCCCCTTATCTGCCTGCTTCAGAAATCACTGAAAGCTCTAAAGGAAGAGGTTTTGGAAGAGGTGGAGGATGAGGAGTCACAAATTCAATTACCTTCAGGACAGTCATCGCAACGTGGTTCCTCACAAAGGGCTGGGCAGGGCTCACTTTGTGAGGAGGATGAGGAGGAGGAGGAGTCAATGGAGGAGGAAGAAATCCCTACAGAGGGAGGTACACAACGCTCTAGTCAGTATGTAGAGCGAGGGTGGGGTGATGCAGAGGAGGCAGAGATGACGCCTCTTCCAGAGGACAGCCTTTGTTGGCCAGTTGGGAGTCTGCAGCACATGGTTGATTTCATGCTTCAGTGCCTGAGAAACGACCGCCGCATCGCCCACATTCTCAGCACGTCAGATTATTGGGTGTACACCCTCCTAGACCCTCGTTACCGGGACAACTTACAAACCCTCATCACACCGGTGAACCGGGACCGTAAAATGCAGGAGTACCAAGACACACTGGTGCAATCCATACTGTTGTACATTCCAGCCGAGAGAGCTGCTGCTGCTGCTATTGCTTTACAAAGCAGCTCTGTGCGTCGAGGCAGTGTAGACACCTCTACAACAAGAGGGAGCAGAAGCAGCGCCTCTGCACAGGGCAAGAACTGTATGTTACAAATGTGGCAAAGTTTTGTGACAGCGCCAGCAAGGTCTACACCATCCGAGACGGCTCCAGTCACCAGGAAGAAACGTTTCCGTAAGATGGTGACAGACTACTTGGCTTTCCCTCTAAGTGTACTCCCAGATGCCTCTTCCCCTTTCAAATTTTGGGTCTCTAAGTTGGATACATGGCCAGAGCTTAGCTAGTATGCATTGGAAGTGCTGGCTTGCCCTGCTGCCAGTGTATTATCTGAGCGTGTCTTTAGTGCTGCAGGTGGTGTAGTAACAGACCGTCGCATGCGACTATCCTCAGAGAATGTAGACCGGCTTACTTTTCTGAAAATGAACAAGGCATGGATCTCACCTGAATTTGCCTGTCCGTTTTCAGATTAAATAACTGTTTGGCAACGTTTTCCATGTCTCCTGTTATGTTCATCTTTCTACCACCTGAACTCTACTCCCTGGGCTACAACACCGCCATTTGTTGCTCGTAAGTAATTGGCAGGGGTACTGACTCATGGCCAGCCTGGTTACAGCACGACAGCTGTTTCCTGGCAGTGTGAACGCCAATTATCCTCCAATAAGTTGTGCTGTCGTGTTGCATTCGGGTTAGCCGACTCTATGGTGCCTGCAGTTTAGGTGATTCCTATGTGTGCTGTGGGATATGTAAATAAAGGCGGTTTCCATTGTGACAATAGGACAAGCACCCACTGTAGGACTGTGTGATTCGGTAACTGCGGACGGCTTGCGTCCTGTCAACTTACATTTTCATGGGTGCGTTCTGCTACCCGTCCGGGGTCCAGTACCGTCAACTGGTTCTCCCCAGTGCCTTTGGCCTAGGTGCCTCCATCTCCGTATACGAGTTCCAGCAACGTCTGCTGGTCCTTGGTAGTGCTTTGGAGCACAGGTACCTCCTGCTTAGTAACCGTGTCACAGTAACGTCAGCTGGTACTCGGTTGTGACATTGCCTCTTTTCCTTCTGCTACCCGTCCGGGGTCCAGTACCGTCAACTGGTTCTCCCCAGTGCCTTTGGCCTAGGTGCCTCCATCTCTGTATCCGAGTTCCACCAACGTCTGCTGGTCCTTGGTAGTGCTTTGGAGCACAGGTACCTCCTGCTTAGTAACAGTGTCACAGTAACGTCAGCTGGTACTCGGTTGTGACATTGCCTCTTTTCCTTCTGCTACCTGTCCGGGGTCCAGTACCGTCAACTGGTTCTCCCCAGTGCCTTTGGCCTAGGTGCCTCCATCTCTGTATCCGAGTTCCACCAACGTCTGCTGGTCCTTGGTAGTGCTTTGGAGCACAGGTACCTCCTGCTTAGTAACCGTGTCACAGTAACGTCAGCTGGTACTCGGTTGTGACATTGCCTCTTTTCCTTCTGCTACCCGTCCGGGGTCCAGTACCGTCAACTGGTTCTCCCCAGTGCCTTTGGCCTAGGTGCCTCCATCTCCGTATCCGAGTTCCACCAACGTCTGCTGGTCCTTGGTAGTGCTTTGGAGCACAGGTACCTCCTGCTTAGTAACCGTGTCACAGTAACGTCAGCTGGTACTCGGTTGTGACATTGCCTCTTTTCCTTCTGCTACCCGTCCGGGGTCCAGTACCGTCAACTGGTTCTCCCCAGTGCCTTTGGCCTAGGTGCCTCCATCTCCGTATCCGAGTTCCACCAACGTCTGCTGGTCCTTGGTAGTGCTTTGGAGCACAGGTACCTCCTGCTTAGTAACCGTGTCACAGTAACGTCAGCTGGTACTCGGTTGTGACATTGCCTCTTTTCCTTCTGCTGCCCCTCCGGGTTCCAGCACAGTCAGCTGGTCCTCGTTACTTCCATTGTCTCTTGCTCCATCTGATACCTGTCAGGGTTCCAGTAACGTCAGCTGGTTCTCGGAAATTAGACGACCTTAAAGACCACCCAGAAGAAGATGACGACAACAAGGACGACGAGCATGAAGCCAACCAGCCTGAACACCATCACAAAGAAAAAATAAAAGATTACCCAGAAGAAGATCACCAACAGGACAAAGAAGGTTAAGACAAACTACAAGATACAGAACAAGAGACAGAAGAACAATAAGCAAAAGATCAAAAAGCAGAAGAACATGAAGTATAAGACCAAAATAAAGAGCAAAATATATGCTCTAAATTCTAAGCAGAAGAAGACTAAGCAGTGTATGGGGGTGAGTCCGTTCCTCCTCGTGGTGCCCCTGGAAAATGCCTGCTGCTGCTGCAGGCTAAACTGAACACGGACAAATACTGTTGTAATTTAAATCTTTTGTGACAGCAAGAACGGAAGGATGAACAATTCATACTTTTACAGATTACAAGTACAGGAATCTCTGTCACAAATAATAATATGATGAAGATGAAGAGGAAGAAGATGAAGAATTTGAATATGAAGAAGATTAATTAGTTTAATAATAACAATATGAGTAATGTAAACAAAAACATGAATAGCAAGAAGTTTAAGAAGAAGATTAAGAAGGTGAAGATGAAGAATAATTTGATGAGAAAGATGATGCTGCTGAAGATTATGAAGGAGAAAGTGTGGCACTGGCAAAAGTTAAAAAGGTGAAGAGCATGGAAGTTGTGAAACATACATATTTGCCAAAATAGAAAAAAGGTTAACAACATTGTCAATTTGTTAGTCAATCCAAACGTATTTCCAAAAAAAAATATATTAATGCTATTCCAATGCATTGGGTTAAACATGTATGCCTTTATTGTCTCCTCAACCTCCCCCAATACATTCTACATTAGTCTTTGTTGTTTTCCTTCATGTACAATTAACCAACAAGGCAAGAATGGTTTTTTTTAATGTCGATATTTGGTTCCCATAGACTTACATTGGACTTCCGGTATCGGAATCGGATATCGACGATATTTAGTGATATCGGCGATACCATTCCGATCCGATATTTTTAGATATCGAGCAGTATCGCTCAACACTATCTATGAGTCTTCTTGGGAATGATGTAACAAGTTTTTCACACCTGGATTTGGGGATCCTCTTCCTTGCAGATCCTCTCCAGTTCCGTCAGGTTGGATGGTGAACGTTGGTGGACAGCCATTTTCAGATCTCTCCAGAGATGCTCAATTGGGTTTAGGTCAGGGCTCCGGCTGGGCCAGACAAGAACGGTCACAGAGTTGTTCTGAAGCCACTCCTTTGTTATTTTAGTTGTGTGCTTAGGGTCATTGCCTTGTTGGAAGGTGAACCTTCGGCCAAGTCTAAGGTCCACAGCACTCTGGAAGAGGTTTTCATCCAAGATATCTCTGTACTTGGCCGCATCCATTTTTCTTTCAATTGCAACCGGTCATCCTGTCCCTGCACCTGAAAAACACCCCCATAGCATGTTGCTGCCACCACCATGTTTCATTGTTGGGATTGTATTGGGCAGGTGATGAGCAGTGCCTGGTTTTCTCCACATATACCACTTAGAATTATCACCAAAAAGTTCTATCTTCGTCTCATCAGACCAGAGAATCTTGTTTCTCATAATCTGGGAGTCCTTCATGGTGTTTTTTAGCAAACTCTATGTGGGCTTTCATATGTCTGGCACTGAGGAGAGGCTTCCATTGGGCCACTCTGCCATAAAGGCCCAACTGGTGGAGGGCTGCAGTGATAATTGACTTTGTGGAACTTTCTCCCATCTCCCTACTTCATCTGTGGAGCTCAGCCATAGTGATTTTAGGGTTCTTCTTTACCTCTCTCAACAAAGCTCTTCTCCCATAATTGCTCAGTTTGGCTGGATGGTCAGGTCTAGGAAAACTTCTGGTGGTCCCAAACTTCTTCCATTTAAGGATTATCGAGACCACTGTGCTCTTTGGAACCTTGAGTACTGCTAAAATTCTTTTGTAACCTTGGCCAGATCGGTGCTTTGCCACAATTCCGTCTCTGAGCTCCTTGGCCAGGTCCTTTAATCTCATGATTCTCATTTGGTCTGACATGCACTGTGAGCTGTGAGATCTAATCTGTTTGAGTTGTAAGCATATTAATATTGTTTGGTCCATGAATCTAAGCCAAAAGGGTGTTTTAATGCAAGTCATAGAGAGAGAGAGAGAGAGAGAGAATTAAATATGTGCCTGACTCAAAATGCTGCTGCGGATCCGCACAAAAGAAGTGACATGCTGCGGAAAAAAAAAACGCTCGGAAGTCTGCTCGGAATTTTCCGCAGCATGTGCACAGCAATTCTGCATTTCATATTCACTTAAATTGGCTGTGCACTACACTGTGGATTTCATGCAATTCCACGCTTCCAAAAACTCTGCGGAAATGCATCGAAATCCACAATGTGTGCACATATGCTTACAGTGATGTATCTAGAAGATAGCAGGAAGGGAATTTACGTCGTGCACACTCAGCATAGTGTAAATTTTCTGCAATTTACCTCCCTCCCTGGGATTGAAATTCAGCTGTTCTCCAGTTGTCAAACTGAAAGCTGGTTCAGAGAAGTTGTAAAACGCAGGTACTAGCATTCAATTGTACTCACATCTGCCAGCAATTCAGGGTTAGAACTACGTCAGAAGCACGATCAGGTCAGTTGATTATGCTACTGGTGTCACGTTCCTGTTCTGCATAGTTGGCGAATAAAAATATGGTAAGCGCTCCAATTGAGCTGAGTAAACTGGAGTTTTATTGCCATGGGAATTTTGTGATCTTGTAAACTCTTGTGAGTTTAGGGTGAAGGATGAATGTTAGGAGACAGTATGGAAAATGGAAAAAATGTGAGACAACATTGAAGAGTAGTAACGTGTGAGGAAACAGTATGGAAAGGAGGGCAATGTGTGAGGAGACAGTATGGGAATGGGGAATGTGTGAGGAGTTAATATGGGTAAGGAGTGGAGGGAAATGTGTAAGTATACAGTATGGGTATGTGGAATTGTGTGAGGAGACAGTATGCAGTGAGGACAATATGAGAGGAGACAGTATGTGGAGTGGGGGTGAATGTGTCAGAAGACAATATGGGGAGTAGAGGAGGAGAGGGGGCATCAGTAAGCTTTGGAAGCTGACCGAGCATAGCAAAGTATGTGGCCAAGTGTCCCAACCTGAGTTCTTCAAACAAATTTGTAGGATCAGCATTGGGCAGTGAAACATTTCAGTAATCTACCAGCTTGAACCATGGTCATTAGACTAAAGTTCTCTAGAATCATACTGAAAGTATGATCAGGCCCTTTTTACATACCTCAGCTCCCATTTAAGGGCATTGTCACACAGGATTTGGTGGGAAGATAATCATGGCTGTTCCCTCATTGTTCGCTAGTTCAATTAGTCTGCATAATTGTCCTTCATATGATGTAGACTAGTACACCACAGGAGGCTGTCACAATCCATAATCAGCAGGCATTACACAAATTAGTATACAAAAAGAGGCAAAGAACAGTCTCACATGAAACAATGGCTCATGTCCCTTGACTTATTGAACAAATGAATGATACATCTGGCATAATTAAGAATAGTTCACCCCCGCACAAGTGACCAGATTGACACTAAGTCGTAACAGACCATATGGGGGAGAAATTAGTGAGGGGGCACAGTACACACACTAGGCAATGTGGAAAGCAGTATAGAGAGGTGGCAGATTGGGAAAACAGTGTTAAAGTAGAGTGCATATGCACTTTATGATTGCTGATATACTGCACAAAGAAACTCTTTTCTGTGTTCACCATTATTTGTATTGATGCTTGTGTTTACATGATCACATTGACCTACCCAGGCCACTTAATAGTCTGTTGTTGTCTCCCATTATCCACAGTTCATCCTCAATTCATCTCTGTCTTTGGGCCTTTATTATTGGCATTATTTATTGAACTAATAAAGATTTGGTAATTTTTTAAGATGTTGTTTATACTCCTTTCTTTCTTGTGTGTGTAGCTCTGCAGCTTCTCTGTCACTTACTTGAGACTTCCTGACATGCATTGCTCATGACAGGAAGTCTCTTGGTGACAACATCCGGGTCTCCATGGGAACGATCGGGTCTCCGATCCAAAAGTAGAGGAGCGGTCAGCCCCTCTGCAGCCGCCGGAACGCTACGATCATCTTTGATCACAGTGTGTGGGGGTTAAGGTGCCGGGAGCGGTCAGTGACCTCTCCTGGCACTTAGTGCCGGGTGTCAGCTGTGAGAATCAGCTGACACCCGGCACCGATCGGCCGCGCTCACCCTGTGAGCGTGCCCGATTGTGTCTGATAACATGAGACGTACTATCCCGTCCCTGGTCATACGGGCCCAGGGCACATGGACGGGATAGTTCTTCTCATGTCAGAAAGGGGTTAAGTAAGTAAATCACATTTGAGTAATCACATGACAACTGCTCAAACCGCTTTACTGTGTAAAGAAGGAGGCACCAAACAGAGTTTTTGCCCCGGATGCAGGAAAATCTAGATTTGCCTTAGTTTTCATACTGAGTTTTTCACATGATTGTATGTGCTGTAATTGTTCATTGTAACCCACCTATATGCAATCAAGATTATGCTGTCTATTCTATTATTTTAGATTATCATAACGCATCTCATATTCATTTTCAGCACTAAATTTTCATGTAGAATAAAACTGAGTATAAAACAGCAGATATGTAAAAACATTATAGTGTGCTGCACCTCCGGCTGTGCTCCCTATGACTGCTAAAAACTATTTCACAATAAGATACTTTTTATGATGTAGTCAATGTTTAAAATAATGGGAGCCTCATGAATAATAAAAGTTATAATAAGCCATTCTTTCCATATAAAATGTATTTTACAACAGTGCTCTTAAAGCAGGTTTCAAATGTTTCATAACATATCATTAGGACGAAACAGTGGCAAACATCGAGCCTTGTGCAAATAAAACAGCTCAGCAACTTTATACACAGCTTTCTGAGCCGTGAGCTGAAACAAAAAAAAATAGAATTCTATGCATCAGAAGAACAAGTGCTCTCAGAGACCAGGGTTTCTTTTATTAAGAATTTGGCACATAATGAATAAGTAAGGGAGAGGCATTGGTGAAACTCTTGATTTGAACTGCACGATTAGCCACTGTTTACAGTCCTGTGTAAACTACATTTACATACTGGTATACAAATTGTAAACTTTTTTAAATTGTTTACTACATGACTTATATACATGATAACTAATGACAAAGCAAAAAAACATCAAAATTATGTTTGCAAATTGCACTAAATACACTGCATGTATTAGTTTTAATTGGATAATCAGATTTTTTTAAAGGCAATCTGTCACCAGGTTTCTGCTACCCCATCTAAGAGCAGTAGAATTTAGGGGCAAAAACTCTGATTGCAGCAATTTATAACTTACTGGGCTGCTTGCCTGTTTGTTATCATTTGGTAAAATGACGGATGTACCAGTTATTGGAATCAAAATGCACACCTCAGTCTCTTTTATCAAGGTAATTAATCTATTAGGCCGGTGTCACACTTACATGTGTGATGCAAGAACACCCGGCACTTCCGTCGGCACTCGGAGCGTGCGGCTGCATGTATTTCTATGCAGCCGCACACTCCGGTCCAAGTGCCGGCGGCAGTGCCGGGTGTTGATGCGAGAGACTCGTGTGAGTTTCTCGCATCACACACGCTAGTGTGACACCGGCCTTACAAACAAAATATCAGTTTTCCAATACATTTCAGATATTTACAGTATGTGTGAACCGCATCTCTGCAAGCAAATTTGCCAATACTTAACTGCTAATCATTATGCTAATAGTTATGCAGAAAATGGTCCCAGTTATTAATTTACATGAAACACATAGGAACAAATCTTTAACATATAACTTTTATTCGACAACATAAGATACATGATTTTGACTATTACATATGCAGAAGCAGAAGAGAAGGAAGAAAAACAGTAAGAATATATTTAGTGCTGTAAATACGTTTTACATACAAAATCTCGAAACATTGCAACAGTTTACTGGTGCTTCAATCATCATAATCTAACAATTATTTGTAATAAATGTCTTGCAGCAATATAAATGTACAATTTTCCAGTAGTTTCACTTTTTTTTAACAAAACATGCTTCATTTTGTTCAGGATAGTCATGGCGATAAAATGTCCAAGAGAAAAGAGAAGGCAGCACTCACCATTTCTGACGCAATCCTTTATTCACAGTGGGTTTAAAACGTAGCGATAGATAGAAGAGGTAAGGACAGCCAGTCTCAGATTGAAGAACATTGCCCCCAATAGAGGACTTGATTCTAAGGACCCATCATTCATGTATACAAAACTCATGCATTCTCATTAAAATTGTTTTTCAGACCTAGACTAATTTTTATCAGGCACTGTATGAAGTGGTTTAACCATAAGATACACAATGTAAGGATTTGGCTCTGGTTGATGATTCGGTGGGTAATCACGTGATTGTTTGGAATTGTTGAAATCCAGATGGTGGAGCCAGGTTTTCTCCCACTCAAGAGAACCATATTAGCTGCAAAGTTTGCACTATAAACTCTCCTGAAGGAAAAGCCAAGGCACACCAGAGGATTTTCCCGGTCTCAGGTGGGTCAGTCCAATCCTGGGGACAGTAATCGGACTACGGCCGTTGCACACTATGTGCGCTTCTATGGGTTCAAGGTAACCTTTTTCTAGTCATGGAGATGCTTCTCCACACAATGGAGAATAACCTGTTTCTGGTCTTTTTGAGTGACCAATTGCTTGTACTCATGAGTGCAATGGAGCATTTGACGGCATCATTCACGATATTCAATCTGGTGACTTTTGAGGATGCATCAATGTAACTTGCATTAGTGTGCCACAGATAAAGGTCTTGATGAAGAAAATCTTGGTTTATATACTGTTCAATGAACAGTTTTGTGTTGGGCGACATGAAGTGATGAAACTTCTTGTGTGACACAAGGTATTCAGGAAGTTGCAAAAGAGTTGAACTAACATCGTTGCCTTCCTTCAGCAGAGCCAGTACCATCTGAACCTTTTCTGTGGTTGCAATCTCACTGTCAAAGAAATCCAGACCCATCATAATCTCACTGAGGTACCATAGGTGTCTATTGAAGTTTTTATTGCTGCCTCAGCAACAGGAACTTTGATCCCTTTGTATGCTACAAGTTCTTGCAGGAATGTCAAGTAATTTTACTGTTATGTGGCTGATATCTGACAGAGGTACCTAGCATTCAAGTATAAGCAGACAGTATAAGTACAAAATTGACAGAAATTTTTTAACTTTGTCAAAGTTGAACGAAATTGTTAATGAAATGTGAAGATCTTCAGAGAATATATCACGTTGGTATCTATCGACCACGATGGTACAAGCCTGGAGTGTTGATGTGTACTTCTGGGTTTCCTGGCAAACCAAGGAAAAGGAAGGTCAGTGTTAAAAATTCCTTGTAATCATCCCATGGATGGTAATATGCAAGCTAGTTGAGGCAAAATTCACCTAGACACTCTTTAAGTGGACCTAATTCAGATGAAACTATGTCATCTTCCATTCCAGCTGAAAACTTGGTTTCTCCTGTTGATTCCAGGCAGCCAAAAATGTCTCAAACAACTTTGTTTGGACCTGTTGATACCTACCACAATTTATCAAGCACACTTGCAAAAATTAGTTTGTGAAATTGATGCCTACACGTCAAACTTAGCAGTTGTTTCTCTGTTTTTGTTGCAAGAGGACGCATGCATCAGCCTTTGTACCAGTGTTACTACTGGTCGTGTCGAATGACATAAACTTCACTTTCTCTGAGAGCTGCCAATCCTGCAGAACCTCGAATACAGCCTTAGCTTGTGCTGATCCTGTGCTGTTAGGTATCTGTGGAACCAACAACAAGTTCTCAGTTCCTCCTCCTGACACTAGTACTGATAGTCACTCAGCAGTTTCATTGCGGGTATGGCTTGTAAACTTTTTCTCATACCATTGTACAGTTAGTGTACCACTGCTATTGAAGGAAGCTGCAATATGTGCAGAGTGGAATTCCACCATGTCGGCACAGTGCATATCAACCTGTTAAACAGTATCCCGAAAGATCTTTGTAGCGATGCTAATCGATGATACGCAGGGTGTGGACCCAAGAAATGAACACTGCAGCATCACATCCAGGTTGGGATAATGGCGTAGAAATGACTGCACCACCAGGTTGAGGATGTGAACCATGCAAAGCACGTCTGTTAGGCTGCCCTCGAATACATCCACCACAAGGTTTGCATCATTATTGCACATGGCTTTAATGGACTCTACGTGAGAGATGACACCCTGCAGCAACGCCCTAGATCGGTACTAGCACTGATCATGAGCGTTTAACTTTCTTGCTGCCACTGTCAATAGTGATAGTGGCATCATGGGGCATCACAGAAGGATAAAGTGGAAAATGTCATCTTGTCCCACAAAAAAAAGCCATCACACAGCTCCATCAGTTAAAAATATAAAAGTTATAGCTCTCAGAATAAGACAATGCAAAAATAATTATTTTTTCTATAAAATAGTTTTTATTGCTTCAAAGCGCCAAAACATAAAAAAGATATAAATGTCTGTTATTGTTTGAGTTCCCACTCCTGCACAAGGGGAATCTTGAGCTGTTCCCGCTGCGGTCCCCCATCCGTCTCCGGCCGCAGTGGTTCCTGCTCAGCAGAGACGTCGGTCCCAGCGTCTTGCCCAGCCCAGTACTATGCAGAGACTTGCTGCTGCAACCAGTGTTGGAGCAGGCAGATTTGGGACTAAGTCCTTTGTTGCTTCATCTGAGCATGCCAAGGGCAAGATCTCCCATTGGAGATCAGGGGTCACATGCTCAGATACAGCTGCCACTCCTATTGGTCCTTCAGGAAGGTCCTGTAGCTGTTGATGTTCTGAAGCAGCTTCCCATTGGTCCTTCCTGGAAGGTCTTTTTCTCGTGACTGCTATAAAAGGCTGTCCTTACCGCACTGCCATGCGCTAGTATCAACCGTTATATGCTTTGCGCCAGTATGGTCATGCATGTGTGTGGTTAGGGCAGCTGAAATACGCCATTACAATACCGACCTAATCGGTGAGGAGCTTGGTATCCTAGCTGGTCAGGGTCGGTGTCTTAGATGCCTTAGATTACTGGCATAACCGGTGAGGAGTTTGATTGCCGTATTCAGGGACTAGCGTTCAGACGCCATAGATTGCGGGTGACTCCCGCAAGGACATTAGCGCATGATCACTTTCTATGTTCGCTTAGTAGTCAACTGTGTACCTGGGTGCCTAACAGGACACAGAAGTTTGTCTCAGCGGCTCTGTGACGCAAGTGTTTGCTTTCAACGCTAGACAACGCCCTAACGTGTTTACTTTGAGACACAGTGGTGTTAACTGAGTTCGCACTCATCGCCATATAGCGCTGCGGCACTCCTTCTAGCGGCTCTGTGGAATAACAGAGTTCGCACATATTGCCACAGCGCGTTGCGGTGTTTATTTTGGCGACTTTGCGGGATAACAGAGTTCGCTTCTTGCGCCATCTTACTAGCTGCAGGCTCCGCCTGCACGGTGGACCCCGGGCTGCGAACGCACCTCTCTACATCTTATATTTGGTGCGTTCCGCAGACCCTAACAATGTGGTATCGCTGTAATCGTACTGACCTGAAGAATATAGCTGCTTTATCAACTTTACCAAGCATGGAAAGGCAGAAAAAAAATCCTGAACTGCTGGTTTTTGTTCATTCTGCCTACAAATAATCAGAATAGAAAGAGATCAAAACATGTAATTTGCCCAAAAATAACACAAATTAAAACATTAACTCGTCCCGCAAAAAAGAGCCATAACATGACTCTGTCAGCTGAAATATGGAAAAATTATAGCTATCTAAATTTAGAGCAGCGAATACATGTTTTTACAATAAAATGCATTTTTTAGTATGTGACAGCAGCCAATACCGATATAAATCTACAATCGCACAGTCCCAAATAATAAAGTCGTATAATCACTTATACCGCACCAGGTATGGCGTAAAAAATAAATAGAACCAACTCTTCACATGCTGTTTATTGTTTTCATTTTGCCTCCCAAATATCGCAGTAAGGTTCTGCTTACAGATCTACCTTTCACTCTGCTCTGAGCTATTACAGTGGGGATTCTGTGTAAATCTCTAAAATATGTGATTCAGACGGAACCCCCGGTGGAAGATTCCCTATAATGAGACAGATGGAGGTACTGTGGACACTGTCTGACATTTGATCTGGTGGTGTCCATCTTTTTAGGTGTGCATAAAAGCGCTGTCGGCCACAGTTTTTTGCACTTCTAAAATAAAGGACAATGCTAAACATAGGCAAGACAGAGTCCATAGTAACTCTGCTGCCTCATTATAGTGATTGGATCCATCTGTGGTTTCATCTGAATTATGTCACTCAAAGACATAGATGAAAATCCCGATGTAAGTGCTCAGTGTAGAGTGCCGCATAAATGTGATCCCAAATGTAGTGTTGAGCGATACTGCTCGATATCTAAAAATATCGTATCGAAATGGTATCGCCGATATCACTAAATATCGTCGATATCCGATTCCGATACCGGAAGTCCAATGTAAGTCTATGGGAACCAAATATCGACATTAAAAAAAACCATTCTTGCCTTGTTGGTTAATTGTACATGAAGGAAAACAACAAAGACTAATGTAGAATGTATTGGGGGAGGTTGAGGAGACAATAAAGGCATACATGTTTAACCCAATGCATTGGAATAGCATTAATATATATTTTTTTGGAAATACGTTTGGATTGACTAACAAATTGACAATGTTGTTAACCTTTTTTCTATTTTGGCAAATATGTATGTTTCACAACTTCCATGCTCTTCACCTTTTTAACTTTTGCCAGTGCCACACTTTCTCCTTCATAATCTTCAGCAGCATCATCTTTCTCATCAAATTATTCTTCATCTTCACCTTCTTAATCTTCTTCTTAAACTTCTTGCTATTCATGTTTTTGTTTACATTACTCATATTGTTATTATTAAACTAATTAATCTTCTTCATATTCAAATTCTTCATCTTCTTCCTCTTCATCTTCTTCATCATATTCTTATTTGTGACAGAGATTCCTGTACTTGTAATCTGTAAAAGTATGAATTGTTCATCCTTCCGTTCTTGCTGTCACAAAAGATTTAAATTACAACAGTATTTGTCCGTGTTCAGTTTAGCCTGCAGCAGCAGCAGGCATTTTCCAGGGGCACCACGAGGAGGAACGGACTCACCCCCATACACTGCTTAGTCTTCTTCTGCTTAGAATTTAGAGCATATATTTTGCTCTTTATTTTGGTCTTATACTTCATGTTCTTCTGCTTTTTGATCTTTTGCTTATTGTTCTTCTGTCTCTTGTTCTGTATCTTGTAGTTTGTCTTAACCTTCTTTGTCCTGTTGGTGATCTTCTTCTGGGTAATCTTTTATTTTTTCTTTGTGATGGTGTTCAGGCTGGTTGGCTTCATGCTCGTCGTCCTTGTTGTCGTCATCTTCTTCTGGGTGGTCTTTAAGGTCGTCTAATTTCCGAGAAACAGCTGACGTTACTGGAACCCTGACGGGTATCAGATGGAGCAAGAGACAATGGAAGTAACGAGGACCAGCTGACTGTGCTGGAACCCGGACGGGTAGCAGAAGGAAAAGAGGCAATGTCACAACCGAGTACCAGCTGACGTTACTGTGACACGGTTACTAAGCAGGAGGTACCTGTGCTCCAAAGCACTACCAAGGACCAGCAGACGTTGCTGGAACTCGGATACGGAGATGGAGGCACCTAGGCCAAAAGCACTGGGGAGAACCACTTGACGGTACTGGACCCCGGACGGGTAGCAGAAGGAAGAGAGGCAATGTCACAACCGAGTACCAGCTGACGTTACTGTGACACGGTTACTAAGCAGGAGGTACCTGTGCTCCAAAGCACTACCAAGGACCAGCAGACGTTGCTGGAACTCGGATACGGAGATGGAGGCACCTAGGCCAAAAGCACTGGGGAGAACCACTTGACGGTACTGGACCCCGGACGGGTAGCAGAAGGAAAAGAGGCAATGTCACAACCGAGTACCAGCTGACGTTACTGTGACACGGTTACTAAGCAGGAGGTACCTGTGCTCCAAAGCACTACCAAGGACCAGCAGACGTTGCTGGAACTCGGATACGGAGATGGAGGCACCTAGGCCAAAAGCACTGGGGAGAACCACTTGACGGTACTGGACCCCGGACGGGTAGCAGAAGGAAAAGAGGCAATGTCACAACCGAGTACCAGCTGACGTTACTGTGACACGGTTACTAAGCAGGAGGTACCTGTGCTCCAAAGCACTACCAAGGACCAGCAGACGTTGCTGGATCTCGGATACGGAGATGGAGGCACCTAGGCCAAAAGCACTGGGGAGAACCACTTGACGGTACTGGACCCCGGACGGGTAGCAGAAGGAAAAGAGGCAATGTCACAACCGAGTACCAGCTGACGTTACTGTGACACGGTTACTAAGCAGGAGGTACCTGTGCTCCAAAGCACTACCAAGGACCAGCAGACGTTGCTGGAACTCGGATACGGAGATGGAGGCACCTAGGCCAAAGGCACTGGGGAGAACCACTTGACGGTACTGGACCCCGGACGGGTAGAAGAACGCACCCATGAAAATGTAAGTTGACAGGACGCAAGCCGTCCGCAGTTACCGAATCACACAGTCCTACAGTGGGTGCTTATCCTATTGTCACAATGGAAACCGCCTTTATTTACATATCCCACAGCACACATAGGAATCACCTAAACTGCAGGCACCATAGAGTCGGCTAACCCGAATGCAACACGACAGCACAACTTATTGGAGGATAATTGACGTTCACACTGCCAGGAAACAGCTGTCGTGCTGTAACCAGGCTGGCCAGGAGTCAGTACCCCTGCCAATTACTTACGAGCAACAAATGGCGGTGTTGTAGCCCAGGGAGTAGAGTTCAGGTGGTAGAAAGATGAACATAACAGGAGACATGGAAAACGTTGCCAAACAGTTATTTAATCTGAAAACGGACAGGCAAATTCAGGTGAGATCCATGCCTTGTTCATTTTCAGAAAAGTAAGCCGGTCTACATTCTCTGAGGATAGTCGCATGCGACGGTCTGTTACTACACCACCTGCAGCACTAAAGACACGCTCAGATAATACAGTGGCAGCAGGGCAATCCAGCACACCCAATAATCTGACGTGCTGAGAATGTGGGCGATGCGGCGGTCGTTTCTCAGGCACTGAAGCATGAAATCAACCATGTGCTGCAGACTCCCAACTGGCCAACAAAGGCTGTCCTCTGGAAGAGGCGTCATCTCTGTCTCCTCTGCATCACCCCACCCTCGCTCTACATACTGACTACAGCGTTGTGTACCTCCCTCTGTAGGGATTTCTTCCTCCTCCATTGACTCTCCTCCTCCTCCTCCACAAAGTGAGCCCTGCCCAGCCCTTTGTGAGGAACCACGTTGCACTGACTGTCCTGAAGGTAATTGAATTTGTGACTCCTCATCCTCCACCTCTTCCAAAATCTCTTCCTTTAGTGCTTGCAGTGATTTCTGAAGCAGGCAGAAAAGGGGGACAGTCATGCTGACTAGTGCATCATCTGCACTCGCCATCCGCGTTGAGACATCAAACGCACGCAAAACGTCGCAGATGTCCTTCATAGAGGCCCACTCAGTAGTGGTGAAGTGTGAACGGCGCAAATTGCGAGTTGATTGCGCCTGTTGCAGCTGATACTCCATTACTGCTGGCTGCTGCTCACACAACCGCTCCAACATATGTAACGTGGAATTCCACCTGGTGGGTACGTCACATATGATGCGATGTTCAGGAAGGCAAAATCTGACTTGCAGAGCTGCAATGCGCGATCTGGCCATGCTGGAACGTCGCAAGTGAGCGCACTCTAGGCGGACCTTGTGCAGCAGTGCATCAAGATCCGGATAGTCCCTCAAAAAACTCTGCACGACCAAGTTGAGCACATGTGCCAGACATGGTATGTGAGTGAGGTTGCCAAGGCCCAGAGCTGCCACCAGATTTCGGCCATTGTCACACACTACCAAGCCTGGCTGGAGATTAGCTGACTTTAACCACACGTCGCTCTCCTGCTTGATGGCATCCCAGAGCTCCTGCGCTGTGTGGCTTCGATTCCCCATGGGAATTAATTTCAGGACGGCCTGTTGACGTTTGGCCACGGCTGTGCTCATATCGGTTGCAACAGGTAAGCGTTCACGGGTCCATGTGGAGGTAGACCGTGACGGCTCGTGCAGCGATGATTCTGAGGAACTGGAGTAGGAGGAGGAATCAATGTGCACAGACTGGATTCCTGCAATCCTTGGAGTTGGCAGAACACGTACAGCGCCACTGGCAAGATCTGTACCCGGCTCCACAACATTGACCCAATGGGCAGTGAGGGAAAGGTATCGTCCCTGGCCATGGGTACTGGTCCACGCATCGGTGGTCAGGTGGACCCTGCTACTGACGGCGTTTAGTAGCGCATGTTTAATGTTTCCCTCGACATGTTTTTTGCAGAGCCCGGGACACTTGCCTGCCCGAAATAAATCGGGTTGGGACATTTTATTGTGGGAGGGCCAAAAGCCATAAAGTTTTCCCGAAACTGTCAGTCTCCACAGCCTGAATGACAGCATTCAAGCAGGAGTTTTGGGAAGGCCAGCATCAGAGCCTGTGCTCGTGGATGGTTTTGGGCCCGGGGTATGGCCGTCTTTTTTTTCCCATGCCTGTGTTTTCCGATGGCTGTTTTTTGTTTGGGAGTGTGAAAAAGAAAAGGACTGTGAACTTGCTGCAGTGGGGGGGAATAACAGTTTGTCTATGGACAACAGTGACCGAGGTTTCTTCCATGGATTCCTGTTTAGGAAGCCGAACCAGGTGTGTGAGAGCTGGGGTAGAGGCTCGAACATGACCTAAAGGGTGTAGGTGCTGCCCGTAGGGTTTGGGCCTACATCTCCAGTGGTGTCTTTGTAATCAGCACGTGCTTTGTCCCTACATGTTTCCACATATTTGTTGGGATTCAGGTTCCTGATATTTTTTACCTCTTTTTAAATTTTTCTTACACAGCTTTCATTGAACATAGCAAATAAACAGATACAGTCTGTCAAAAATGACCACGCATGCAATCATTTGGGGGCGCCAATTTTGACATTGTTAAGAAACTGCTCCCCAACAGGTCCAACTGGAGGCTACAGGCAAGCGAGTCTGCCCGCCTACCTCTCCCTCCTCTTTTTTACGTTGGGACAATCTCTCCCTCAAAAAGCTGCTCCCACACCTTTCCCTTTTCTCACGCCCTGTTTTTGGGTCCGGGCTTCAAACAACTCCCCTACCCTCTTCCCAAAACCTGCTGCGGTTTTGGGTGGGCTGGGCAGCACCATGCCCACAAAACCTGGCACCTGAGTCCTCATCATCATCATAAGATGCGTTCTGCGTGTGCTTGTCCCTTCGGCACTGGCTCACGCCGCCTCTTCCCGATTGAGAGAGAAAACAGCTGTTCGCATCAAATGCATACTTCCCTCTTTTTTCAAATTGCCGGGAAAGCTGCTTGCCTGTGCCCATGTTTGCGAGCCAAAGATTCTGAAACAGAAGCAGAGACATCACGCTCCTGTACAGAACTCTCTACTTTCCTGTGCCAATTTTACAGGCGGTGAACAGACAGAAAGGTTGCTCAACCCGTGTTGTGTTCCTGGAGAGGAGGTGAAGGAATTGAAGTCGATGCATTTGGGGGGCCATCTGGATGAACGGGCACACAGTCCGCGCACACGGTAGCCCGGGGGGCAACGGCTTTTTGATCCCACCGCTGCCACCAATTATGTTATGAAGGGCACACCCGTCCGCCCAACGGAGCCCGGGGGGGCACGCTCGTGAAACCCACCGCTGCCACCAATATGTGATGACGGGCCACAAAAGTCCGCCACACGGGGTAGCCCGGGGGTCCCCGGTCGTGATCCCACCGCTGCCCACCAATTAAAAAAGTACAGCGACAAACACGCTAAACAACAAACCGGGACGACTACTCCACGAACCACAAAGACACAAACCTGGCACCCCCGTAATACCACAACCCAACCACACGCCACTCCAGACCCCCAACCCCACCCCGCAATAACTATACTCACCCACACCTGTTCACCGCACGAAGCACACACGCTGACAATAATATACAAAATACCAAACCGCCGCGACACTCCGAACATACCCAAAACCTGTAAACCAGCCACAAAAGACAAAATACAGCAAGACCAGTTCAATACGCGAACGTTCAATAACACACCAGCCAAACAAAAATAACCGAAAACACACTGAAACAACGCTACTGACCAAACCCGAACAACAACGATCCACAATCACCCTGAAGGGGGCACCCCACACGCACAAGAACCCTATCCTAATGACATTAAACGAATACCACACATTAGAACAAAACAATCACGCACGATCATACACCACAAAACCAAATCACCCAACAAGAAAACAGACAACAAAAACAAGCTAATGAACCGCCAAAAACACAGGCACCATTCCCGACAACACGAGCGCCCACAAACCATCAGCTCGAACACAAACCCACCCACAGGACACCTAATACCCCACACGAGACAAAGCCACAACGACAAAGGCAACACGGCGACGCCCACCCACCGACCAGCACTGACTGTTTTGGGGGGGGGTGGTTCCCGCAACCCACAAAACAAACCATAATACAAAACCCCGGATAAAACTAAAACGGCAGCAACCTTTAGACACTACGACGGCAAGACCAGCCACTACGGACCACAACGCCACGCCCACCCCTAAACACCCACCCCACACCCGCCGGGGATAGGGGGCCCCCCTCACCTACCTCCCCTCCCCCAACCCAACACGACCCCCCCAGATGAACGGAAACACTTCCCCACAGAACAAAGCACTCCGCCCCCACGGACCCCACACCTAAGCCCTTCCCCCCACCCGACCAACGATCCAATCCCAATGCGCCCCAAGAAAAGCACAACCGGTCGTCTCAAACACCAGGAGCCCCACCCAAACAAACCCCACAACACCCCGACACCCACAAGCTCCACCCGAACCTAAAACCCATCCCCCACCCACCCGCAGCCCACTTCAGCGACACCCCACCCCCGGAACTTGTAACTATCCCGATTCCCGCCACCCCAACGCGCCCCCTAACTAGGACTACCGAACTCAGGAGCCCCCCCCAACCCCGGAAAAACCCCCTCCCAAACCCGTCCACTCCGCACTACCAGGCACCCTCTCCCTCCCCCCTCTTACCCCCCACACAGTTCCTGAGTACCAGACCCCTCCCACGAAAGACAGAGCCGACCCCAGCCAACGACACTAACCGACGACCAATCACCGCCAGTAGCCTCTAAAGACCGACCCTACAAAAACCAAAAAACCACACCAAATACTGGCACCCACCAACACACACCACCCAACCACCCCCCAAGACACCCCCCGCCCCCTCTTCCACCCCGACCCGACATCTCCACCAGAGCCACCCCCCACCGACACGCCTCCACCTAATACCGACGAAACACAGCCCAACGAGAAATCTCACCCCCCACCACGCCCCCCCCCCTCACCCACCCAACCAACCCCCACCCCCACATGCCCTTCTCACCCCCCCCCCCCCCAGCCCCGCCCCCCGCGCCTCACCCCGCACCTACCCTCCACTGCCCCCTATCCTCCCCCCACCACCTGCCCCCCCCCCCTCCCCCCAACCCCCCCACCCCTAACCCACGTATTTCAACCACACGAGCGCTTACCAAAAAACCACGCAACTCCGGTGATGCAACCCACGACCACCAGGCCAGACGCTGAGCCCCCCCATCCCAACACGCCGCACTGACCCCTACTCCGCCCGACCCACCACCCACGCCCTCACCCCCCCACAATCCCCCCCCCCCACAACCCCTCCCACCGACTACACACCGGCTTCCGAATTCCTCACCCAAACACCCCACCCACCAGCACACCCACCTCAACCCCGTAGCCCCGCCACCAGGCAACCCCTCCCACCGACCCCCCCACCGAGTCCGTCACCCCCCTGCCCACATCCAACGACCAACCTCATAGAAACCATAACCAAACCCCAAACCCACCATCAAACACATTGACAGACCCCCCAACGAATACGACCAGACACCACTACAAGAAACCGACATGCAAACCAGTAACACAAATCCCACCCCAAACTAACCCCCAGACTACTAAGCCAACCAAACACACCGCTCTCACGTGTCTACACCTCACCAACTTTACCCACCCACACCAGAACAACTTGCACACCATACAAAGACATCACGAACACCCCCAATACCTAACAAAGCAACAAACCCCTACGACAATCACAGCACAAGCCCAAACCCCAACCACCAGGCGAACAAATCCCAAAACACCCCAGAAAACCCGCACACCACACACCAACGTCCACAAACAAAAAGGCAATGGTACACTACTACCCAACAAACAAAAATATCCACACGACTAAATGCACTGAAGCCTTACGCAAAACATAGAACAACTACACCACAGAAAACCCCCCCAAGCACACACGATATACTAACCCGCAAAAACACAACCCCACCCACAAGCTCCACACACCGAAACACCACACGCCAAGTCCACCACCCACACCCAAACCAACCCTTAAAACGAGTACACTCGGGCGTCTAGGACCCACCCAACCCGACCAACCCCACCCCCACATACCAACCTACGTCATGCCGACATCCCTTTCCACCCCACACCCCCACACCCAACTAACCAACACATCAAAAAACCAAAGACCCCACCTGCTCCAGAACTATTCCACCCTCCCCTGGCCCAACACCCGCCGCCCCCACCACACGTGCTCCTGCAATCTGGCTCCAACCCCCCAACATCACCCACCCACACCACACCTATACAACCCCCAAGGTACATCGTCCACATAGAACACCATCAACACGCCCCAAACACAGACACGCCCCAAACCGCCCCGACCCGCCCCCCCCCCACCTACCGCAAGCCCCCCTTCCAGCCCCGTACAGCCGGCCAACAACCCTCTCACCGGCCGAAGGCAACCCCGCAAACCACCAGCAGATAGCCATGCCTACTCTCAGACACCACCACAACACACGCAACCTTCAACTAAGACACACCCCCATACTACGTAACCATCCTCACAGGGCAGACATATCCCCCACAAGCCCCCCCCCTACGACCACCTCCCCCTTCCACCCCACCGCTCCCCCGCCTACCTCACCCCCCACTTCCTGCATTCCCGCCCATCCTCCAGCACCGAACCACATTCGTCTCACCTCAGCAACCCACGCCCACCGCACTTCTCACCAAACCCCGCCCCAACACCCAGCACCAGGATGCCCCCGCAGCCCGCTGGCCCCCACCCTCACCCCCCCCACCACTACGGGAGCTACCCACCCCATACTGACACGCTAACAACGAGCCACTAACACCCCAAGCAACAAGAATCCCACGCGAGACCCTACAAGGAATGCCACACAGGCACCAGTGATATAACTACCCCCACGACTCACAACACCACGGCAATACGCAGCCAACAAAACCCACGCACCAAGACCCCGACGCCATACGAGGGTCATCAGACTGAGCAACACAACCAGCGAACGAGGATGCAACCCAGTAACAAGACCAAAAAACCACACCCACCCTAAACCAGCCCACGACTACGCAACAGAACAGTCCACAACCCCAAACATCACGCAATGACAACCACACAGAAAAAACGAAGATACTAACAATCAAGCCAAAGCCACCTGGCACCGAGAACCAAAGCTCCTACACCCCCAACCCAATACACGAAGCAACCACAGCCACCATCGCCCCCGAGAGCTACAACCTAACAAACGTCGACCGCGCGACCCCACCCCGTCACACAAAACAACGCCCCCACCACCAACAACTCCCGTTAGCTGAATGCCCAACCGACCCCACACCCACCCCCTCCCCCCCCCCTCCCCCCACGACTCCCCCCCCCCCCGAACCCACACCACCCCACCCGAGCACATTAAACCCAACTCAACACACACAGCCCCCCTCCAACCCCCCCTGTCCCCTCCCCAACACCTTACTCCCATACTAACTCCAATCCCACGACCAACCGCCTCATCTCATGCTACTCACAAACACCCCCCGGCGCACACTACCAACACGAAAACCAGCCCACGGTATAGGTACCACGGGACATTTAAAGAACACAAACACTAGCAGCGACCCAACAACGCCCGTACAGAAGGAACAACCAGCCACCCCAGCACACCCAATACCGCCCCCGCCGCCGGTTCCTCCGACCGCCCCCGAACCCCCCCCCCCCAACGTAACGGCCCCTTGCCAACCTCCACCTCCCGTGCCGAGCCACGAGCCGCCCCCAAAACCACACCTCTTCCGCCACGACGGCCCCACCTCGGCCCCCCACGGGCACCCCTACAACCCCCACCCCCCCGTGATCCCCTCCCGCAAAGAGGCCAACCACCTAGTGACACACGCCCACGCAAACTAGCAACCTACCAATACGCATCTACCCCCGTCAATGCCATTCCCCACAACCCGCACACCCCCTCCCCGCCTCCCACCTCCGTCGCCCGGCACCCCCACACCCCCCCCCCCACACCCCCCCCTCCCCCGCCGCCCCGTCCACCCCCTGATCATTCCCCACCCACCCCCCACATACCCCACCACCCTCCTGAGCCGACCCCTGACCCAGTCCCGATAACTGACCCCACCGCAAACTAGAGAACGTTCAGGCAAGCCCGCCCCAAGGGGGGGGGGAACCACCTTCTCCTCGCCCACTTTAAGGCGAGTCAAACCAAAACCCACTCCTCACACGCCCAAACCCGACCCTACCATAGCCGGCACCCGACCGCCAAACAGATGACAGGCACCTCCCACACCACGCTCGCGCTCGCGTACGACTCCGCCCCCTTCACCCCCCCTCGCCGCGCCAACTCCGCCCCCCGGCCCTCGAGCCCCCATTACCTAGGGATGTCAGCTCCCTCCACCACCCCCCTGTCCCCCTGTCTCGGGCCCGAGAAGCCCTAGCCCCGACTGCCCACGCCCCACCGTGCCGCCGCCGCCATCCGACTGGCACCCCTCCGGACTGGCGCTTCCTCCATACGCCGCTCGTGCGCGGTCGCTCTCGCGGCGACCGATACCGCGCCACCCCCCCCGCGCAGTGCAACCCCCCCGGCCACGGCCCCCCTACACCCGCGCCCCGGCCCCCGCCGCCCCGCCCTCACTACCCCCTCCCCTGCCGACCCACTGGCCGGAGCCAGACCACATCCATGTCCCCCCCAGCAAAGGCCCTCCCCGGAGCAGAGCCCGCACCCGACGCGCGCCTCAGCAGCTCCTGGCCGGCCGATACCCTCACCAACTCCTTTACCCCCGCCCCTCCGCTCAATACCGCCACGGGTCCCTCCCCCTGTCGGCTGCGGTACCCCCACCCGGCCAAGGCGTATGCCCATCGAGCGGGGCTCTCCGGCCCTTCCCCCCTGCCCCCGCTCACCCCCCCGCGAAACCCGTATTAGCCTATGCTCCACTCAGGCCCGCCCTTCACCCCTGCCCACCCCTCAGATTGCCCGCTACGCCCCGCCCCGCCGCCGCATAGTCCCCCCCCCGCTCGCCGCCCTCAGACCCCTACGTGCCCCCCGCCGACCGCCCCCGTTCATACTACAACTCACCAACTGCACGGCACCTGACCAACTCCACCCACCCGCGCTCCCCCCCCCCCGTCCCGCACGTACCACTCTCCTTCCCCCCCCCGCCCCACCGAAGCCACCCGCGCGGACCACGCACGCGTCCCCCGAACCTCCCACTCACGAGGCACAACCCCCTCCGACCACGGGCCCTCCCCACAACCCGGCACACCACCCCCCCGCCGGCCCAACGCCCGTTCATCGCCTAACACACCCCCCCCCCTACCCCCGAGGTCCTACCACCTCCCCGAACCCCCACAACAAGCCACATACAACACCCCCCCACCCCCGATAAAAACAAACACACGACCCCTACACAACCAGGAATACTACTGGAACACCCACCCCCAACCCCCGCGGCGTCCTACACCAACCCCCCAGATACCCTCCACAAACAACCAAAACGAACGAAACTACCGGGAAGCACAACAGGGGCAAGAGCAGCCCCTCCACCACTAACGGACGAGCAGACACAGCACAACAAACAGGACCTACAAAAAAACTCCCAGAAACCCGACGTAAACAACAACCACAACAACCGGGGCACCACACAACAAACAATCGAACACATAACAAACACATGAAACCACGAATCTCACCAAAAAAGCCCAAAGCACCCCGATCGCACCCACGCCCACACGCCCTCGCTCAATGCCCGAACGCGGAACGCCCACTTCGGCCCGACGTGCAACCGCCAACCCCAGGGAACTCGGATAGCATATGCCCCACACCCCCGGCACGTCATGGCCTCTAAAGTGCCACACTGCTCCACACAATAGGTACACGCCTTCAAACACACACTTTGACCAGGCACCCTAACACCCCACCACGGCACCACCCAAGGAACGGCAAAAAAACCTACTCTACCCGCCGACACTCGCCATGGCCCGAACGTCGACCAAACCGACCGCCCGCAAAGGCCACAGCCCCCCCCCCAGACGCCGAGTGGTTGTCTCCCCCGCAACGCTGACGCTGCCACCCATCGCGTCTGCGACGACGCCATGTCCGCCCGCTCCCCACCGGCCTGCCGTCCGCCCCCGCTACCCCCGTTCCATACCCTCCGCGCCACCCCCGGACCCCGCGCCGCTCGCACGCGCCCGAGCCCACCGGGCACCATTCGCCCCCTCCCCCCGTGTACTTACAAGCGCCACCAAACAGCCCTTACGGGCCCCCTCCGCTACATCCCTCCCAAAGCCCACACAGGCACGAGACGCCCCCCACCCGCACCGCCCGCCTCTGGACGAACTTCATACGCAAGCTCCACGCAGACGGCAACGCAGCGCGCCACTCGCCCCCAACCACGCGCAGACGCATCTCCCCGCCCAGAGCCCCTGCCGTCGGGCACCCCCTCCCACCCCTTAAATACACCCCCGAGACCCGCGGACCCGAACAAAAGCACCCCACCACAGCCACCCCCGACCTTCCCAGCCGCCCCCGCATACTAGCGAGCACGGACTTCCCGCCGAGATCCCACCCGTCATCCCCAGCCACCCCACACAAACACCAAGCGGTCCGCCGCCACGGGCGGCCCCCAAGATTGAGAGATACTCCACAAAACGTTACGCGCCCCTCTCACCCCACCACGGCGAGCCTAAACATACATCCGTATACCTACAACGTGCCCCTCAGTCTGACCACGCCGCCCAAACCACAGCCCCCCTCCCCCACGTGGCCCCCGGTTGGCGCCGCGCCCCACCGAGGGAAGTCGCTCCCAGCCACCGCCACCGGTCCGGTCGGCCGGTGTGCGGCCGCCTCCTCTGGGGTGGGCCCCCCCCCCCACCGCCTTACCTGACCCTCCGCCCACCACTGACTTCCCTGTGGTCACGGCTACGATCACCCCCCATCTTCCTTCCGCCCAATATGTTGATGAAAGCGGGCACCAAGATCCTCCACACTGTAGCCCTGTTGTCACAGCTTTTGATCCCACCGGCCTTCCACCAATATTAGATTAACGGTGTCACACACAACTTACTCAGTCATGCCTGACGCTCCCCAGTAAACTGCACTTGATTTATAACTATCCCACTTGCCACTTAGGAACTTGCAGCTCTCTTGTGGCGCGCCCCCTTACCCTCAGGTCAGTCAGGGAAACTGCACCTAGGATAATTATTCACCAGAGCGGGTCACTTGGATGTGTCCGTGGCTATTGGGCCCGACATCAGTGAGGGGAAATATAATTACTCCTGCTGCAGCAGGCAGTACCCTTATAAACCCGCTTGCGAACCACTGCCAGGCGTTCAACCCAATAGATAAACACTTTACAACACCTTTCATTTAGCTGCCACCAGGCTACGGCTTTTTATGAACATTTATCAAGAGGGTCCTAGCAACCCCAAAACAGTAGCGTAGAGCTTCAGGCACGTGCAAATCGTTTATAGAGCCGGAGCAACAAACTAAAAATTTATAGGTTAATTTTCCCTTAAAAAACAGGGCAATGCTTATATAATATAAAAACGACGTAACAAACTGAGACAATATAGTTATGTACAGATTCAGTTATAAATAAATGGATTAAGAATGAAAAGATAACTCACATTAATAGTTAGATCATATACAGGCAAGCCCAGGCTGGGGGAAGGAGCCCACACAGTCATAGTTATCATTGGGAGATCTCATACTCATCAACATCCCAGCAGAAAGACTCACTAAGGCACTCACTGTAGACTTAATGCATGGTCAGCCTCTGACCTCACAAAAGGGCTGGTCCTCTGGCCACCTCCCTGCTGCAAGCTAATGGTTTTGCGCTCTGGCGATATTATCAAAAGGTTCATACACGTCCGCCGACCCAGCAGAACAAACGGGCAGACCTATCAATGGTCCTGCCCCGAGAATAATGGTTCAAATGAAACGCCAAACAACGGGTGACATAATAGCGCATGGGGCCACCCGAGAATCCATTTCTCGGCTCTGATGGAGTACGGGTTCACGCGGTACCACGGGGAACGAATGCCCGTCGTTCGCAAGGTTTCAACACAGAACGTTTCGTGTTTTTCTAGCGAATGCCTCCCACCTGTTATTAACCAAAAAAGAATGATACTGCCAACATGGCTGCTATTAGGAAGAAAAGCACGTGTTCGGACAATGCAGGACCCCTGCGAGAAGCGGGAAAACTTCCAGCACTGGCGAGCTTCACATTACAACAACCTGGCTGAGTGCAGCTGACAGGGGGGGAAGGGAGAAGTATGAGAGTCTGCAGAGGAAGGAGGGCTTTCATCAGTACAAAAAAAAAAGAGAAGAGGAACACTAGCATTCCAGCACAGCACACATCACACCATCCAACCAACACAACGGTCTAATTGGTTCTTACCCGCAGCAGGGGGCACGCCGAGGCTCCTACCAAAGTGCGCATAAAAGGAACGCTCACTGGGGAAAACTGGTGGATGCTGTGTCACTGAGGGCGGCAGCAGCCCCAGAATCCCCACGTCCTCTCCCTGCTGAAACTCCACGGCCACGACCACGTGCCTTACTCCCTGCCTTCTTCATCTTGGTAGATTGAGAAAGAAAGTCAGAAAAGTTATAAGGCCTAAGTGTGGTTATTACGCAGAGACTGAAGTGAACACTGAAACACAACTGTTCACAATCTGTGAAAGGCTACTCCTTTGTCTACTTCTATAGTGTTTGCAACCAATGTATTGGATACGGATGGAAGCGCGTCACACTAATAGATTATATTTTAAATGGAATGGAGCAGAACCAATTGGAGATAAATGAAAAGGATGAGCCACTGAGACAACGCTCAGCAGAGTACAAGCAGCAGTGCTTGAACAAGTAACTGGAGCGTGATGTGCACTCAAAAAATAAAAAACACAGACTGAAGTGAACACTGAAACACAACTGTTCACAATCTGTGAAAGGCTACTCCTTTGTCTACTTCTATAGTGTTTGCAACCATGTATTGGATACGGATGGAAGCGCGTCACACTAATAGTTAAATTGCATGGAGCTGCAAGAATTACACTGAAGGAAAAAAAAAGAGTCTGTGAGTGACATGTGCAGATGCCTACAGACAGCGTTGCATGCAGAGCAAACTGCATCGTCACCTGCACTCACACACACCTTGCAGAGCTGTTAAAACAACACTGCAGGCAAAAGGAAGCTTTACACAGCGGTTGGTGCTAGCCTGCCTACAGCACAGTACACTAAATCGCAATCTCTAATTGTCCCTCAGAGTCAGCACAGCAGCGTTCTGTCCCTTACTGAATTCACAGCACAGTGACGCTAAAATGGCGGCGGCGCCTTTTATAGTGCATTCTGACATCATTTCAGCATCCAATCACAGCCATGCCATTAGTTAACATGACCGCAGCAGTACAGGATGTGCCCACACTTCTTAGGATTCCTCATTGGCTGACTAAAATCACATTGTCTCGCAAAGAATTATGGAACTTCCGATTCGGTATTCGATAAGACGAAAATATCGAAACGAAGTATCGAAAGGCCGATAGAGCTAATATCGGCCGATACCCGATATTTGCAGTATCGTATCGCTCAACACTACCCAAATGTTATTTAAAATGTTCCCAAAAAAAGCTTCAACTCAATCCACAAAAAAAACAAGTCCCCACTCAGGTCCGTCATCTGTCAATAGAAATTAGGACCTTCCACGTTACTGGCAGTCCAAATCTCTGGAAACGCTCTATAGCTCCTCACCTCCCAAAAGAAATTCCTTGTGAGAGAGACATGGTGCTTAAACCACATTTAGCTTCCACATGTTTGACATTTCTATTTCGATGACAGACCGCCTAATTTAGGGGTTCATGTCTCCAGAAGCATGAGCTGGGCACCACAACATACTGGTGACTACAAACGTACTGGTCACTACAACGGCAGTTTGCAATTTTCACTCAGCAACATACACTGCTGCTTGTTTCTGGGAAACACCCGTGGAGTCAAATCGTCATTACACATCACTGCACCTTCTAGATTATTTAATTGAGAGACATAGTTTGTAAAAATGGGATAACTTATAGGGGGTTCTGAGGTTCTGTCACCTCAGGGGCTTACCAATGTGGCATGGCATCCTCAAACCATTCAGCAAAATCTGAACTACAATATGGTGCTTATTCCCTCTGAGCTTTGCACTGTGCATAGAAAGTAGTTTTCAACCACATGTGGGGTATTGGTGAGCTCAGAAGAAACTGCATAACAATTTTTGGGGTTCATGTTCTCCTGTTACCCTTGTGAAAGTAATTTTTTGGGCTAAAACACCATTTTTGTGGAAAAAATAAGATTTTGTTATTTTCATAACTCAACATTATAAACTTCTGTGAAGCACCTGAGGGTTCAAGGTTTGCTCATCACACATCTAGAAAATTTTCTTGAGTGGTCTAGTTTCCAAAATGGAAATACTTGTGCTGCATTTCCATTGTTTAGGCACATCAGGGGCTCTCCAAATGTGACATGACAGCCTCAGAACATTCCATAAAAATCTGTGTTCCAAAATTTAACTTCATCCTTTCTGAGCCTTGCCGTGCAACCAAATAGTAGTTTTCCTCACATATGGGGTTCGATGTGCTCAAGAGAAATTGCACAACATATTTTGGGGTCCATTTTCTAAATTTATCCTTGTGAAAATAAAAAAAAATTGGGGCTAAAAACATTTTTGTGTGGATAAATGTGATTTTTCATTTTCACAGATCAATGTTATGAACTTTTATGATGTACCTTGAGGTTCAAGATGCTCACCACACATCTAGATAAGTTCCTTGATGGGTCTTGTTTCTACAATGGTGTCACTTGTGGAGGGTTCACACTTTTTAGGCACATCAGGGGCTCTCCAAAAGTGACATGGCATCCGCTAATGATTACAGTAAATTTTGCATTCATTCCTTTTTAGCTTTACCATGCGCTAAAACAGTAGTTTTCCCCCCCACATATTGGGTATCGGCATAGTCAGGAAAAATTGCACAATAAATGGCATGGTGCAATTTCTCCTGTTACCCTTGTGAAAATGCAAAATTTGGGGCTAAATAACATTTCTGTGAAAAATGTGATTTTTTTTTCATTTTCAGGCTCAACGTTATAACCTTCTGTGAAGGAAGTGGGGTTCAAAGTGCTCACCACACATCTAGATAAATTCCCTGATGGGTCTAGTTTCCAAAATAGTGTTACTTATCAGCGGTTTCCACTGTTCAGGCACATCAGGAGTTATCTGAGAGAACACTGGCTGCCGGGCATGCCAAAATCTCCAAGATGTGACAGGCGACCTCAGGCCACTCTTCCATTTTTGAAGACCAAATGCAAAAGGGTCCAAACCCCCCTAATGACATTGATATTGAGCTCCAGATACTCCTGCACCATACTCTCTAGTCATTCACAACGTGTCAGAATGGTATTATGTTCTGCTGGTGCATGGGTTGGTCTAAAAAATGTGTAAAACTTGACGTTCCTGGGTTGGGCGTGCGTAAAAAATATCATATCAACCAGTCGGACACTCCACTGTCCCCCCACACACACCACTCTCGTTTTGCTTCCGCTTCATCAGCACCCCCCACACACAATACTCCCTGACAAAGCGAAAGCGAAACGCGTGTTGGAGTGGTGTGCGTGGGGGACAGTGGAGTGTCAGACTGGTTGGTATGATATTTTTATGCATCTTCACTAATTGCATTTGTTTGACTATGGCTGACCACATTGTTGCTATCTAATGTTCACCTTGTTTACTTTGTGTGGGCATTAATCATAATTATTTTTATCATGATATTCATAGAATCATAGAATGGTAGAGTTGGAAGGGACCTCTGGTCCAACCCCCTGCTCAAAGCAGGATTCTCTAAATTATACCAGACAGATGTCTGTCCAGCCTCTGTTTGAAGACTTCCATTGAAGGAGAACTCACCACCTCTCGTGACAGCCTGTTCCACTCATTGATCACCCTAACTGTCAAAAAGTTTTTTCTAATATCTAATCTGTGTCTCCTCCCATTCAGTTTCATCCCATTGCTTCTAGTCTTTCCTTGTGCAAATGAGAATAAAGATGATCCTTATACAATGTGACAGCCCTTGAGATATTTGTAGACAGCTATTAGGTCTCCTCTCAGTCTTCTTTATTGTAAGCTAAACATTCCCAAATCCTGCAACCGTTCCTCATAGGACATGGTTTGCAGACCGGTCACCATTCTGTTGGCTCTTCTCTGAACTTGCTCCAGCTTGTTGATGTCTTTTTTAAAATGTGGTGCCCAAAACTGGACACAGTATTTCAGATGAGGTCTGACCAAAGAGGAGTAGAGGTCAATAATGACCTCACGTGATCTAGACTGTATGCTTCTGTTGATACATCCTAGAATTGTATTTGCCTTTTTTGCTGCTGCATCACACTGTTGACTCATGTTCAGTCTGTGATCAATTATTATACCCAAGTCTTTTTCACATGTGCTGTTACTTAGCCCTATTCCTCCCATTTTGTATATGCTTTTTTTCATATTTATTGCCCAGATGTAGTACTTTGCATTTTTCCCTGTTAAAAAACCATTCTGTTAGTTGCTGCCCACTGCTCCAGTTTATTTATATCTTTTTGAATCCTCTCTCTTCTCTAGTATTAGCTACCCCTCCTATCTTTGTGTCATCAGCAAATTTGATCAGTTTACCCTCAATTCCTTCATCTAAATCATTGATAAAGATGTTGAACAATACAGGGCCCAAAACAGAGCCTTGTGGTACCTCACTTGAGACATTCTTCCAACTGGATGTTCAGCCATTCACGACCACTCTTTGGGTCCGATCACTAAGCCAGTTATGAATCCACCTAACAGTTGCCTTGTCCATTCCATACTTAGTCATTTTTTCAATAAGGATTGTGTGAGATACTTTGTCAAATGCTTTGCTGAAGTCAAGATATACTATATCTACAGCATTTCCTGATCCACCCAGTCAGTGATTCTGTCATAGAAGGAAATTAAGTTAGTCTGACACGACTTATTAGTTACAAACCCATGCTAACTCTGTTTAATCACTTCATTCTTATCCAGGTACTTACATACATGTTCTTTAATAATTTGTTCAAAGATCTTTCCTGGTATAGAAGTCAGACTCACCGGCCTGTAGTTCCCTGGGTCCACCTTCTTCCCCTTTTTCAAGATAGGAACAACATTTGCTCTTCTCCAGTCTTCTGGGACTTCTCCTGTTCTCCAAGAATTTTCAAAGATTATGGACAGTGGTTCAAGAATTTCTTCTGCTATCTCCTTCAGTACTCTGGGTGTAATTCATCTGGACCTGGAGACTTGAATTCATTTAGGTTAGCTTAGTGTTTCCTCACTGTCTTTCTGTTTATAGATATCCTGGATTCTTCTATTCCTTTAATAGCACAGTGAAGATCAGTTGATGTTACATTTCCTTTCTGAGAGAAAACAGATGCAAAATAGGAATTTTCATCCTGTAAAAATCCTATAGCATCTTTGATCTTTCTTTTAATTTTGACGTATCCCCAAAATCCTTTTTTGTTTCTTTTGACGTCTCTTGCAAGCCTTAATTTATTGTCAGCTTTATATAATCTGATTTGTGCCCTGCAGGTTCTGCAGACGGCATTATATTCTTCTTTAGATATGCCTCCCTCTTTCCATTTGATAAACATTTTTTTCTTCCTTTTTTTGCATGTGTTTAAGTTCTGTGTTCATCCATCCTGGTTTCCTTAAATGCTTCCCATTCTCCCTCTTTTCGGAATTGTTAAACGATTGTGCTTTGAGAATCTCATTTTTCAAGATTTCCCATCCTTCCTGGACATTTTTGTCCTTAAGGATATCCAGCCATTGGATCCCTCCAATTCTCTTTCTGAGTCCCTTAAAATCTGCCTTTCTGAAATCTAACCTTGACGTCTGAGTCTTCACAGGTCTTCCTCCTCTTGTTATCCAAAATTCTAAAATAGCATGGTCACTACCTCCTAGGGTCCAGCCACTCTTACCTCCTCAAACATTTCCTCCCTTTTATAAGGATTAGATCCAAGGTAGCAGATCCCTTGTTTTCTCCCCTACCTTTGGAAGATAAAGTTTGTCAGCAAGAGAGATAAGAATTTCCTTGACCTGTTAGTTTTGCTTGAGAGAAATTCCCAACAAATGTCTGGATAGTTGAAATCTCCCATGACCACTATGTCATATTTTTTGGAGAACTTGGCCATTTGATGCATAAAGAGTTCATCCATATCTTCAGCTTGCATAGGTGGCCTGTAGCAAATGCCTACAATGGTGTCCTTTCCATTGTTCTGTCCTTGTATTCTTACCCAGTTTCCACAGAACTCCCAGTCTCTGAAGCGTCAATCTCTGCGCAGATATACGCTTTTCTAACATACAATGCAACACCTCCTCCTCGTTTATCAATTCTATTTCTTGCAAATAAGTTGTATCTTTCTAGCCCTGTATTCCAATCATGTGTATCGTCCCACCAAGTTTCAGTGATTCCAATGACATCATATTTATTTTCCTGCGTTAGTAATTCCAATTCTCCTTGTTTGTTGCCCATGCTTTGTGCATTTGTATAGAAACATTTTAGTTTGTGTTTGGTTTCTCTTTCTTCAACATTTTTATTATGTAGATTTTTTGTCTTTGTTCTACCCCTTCACTTCTAATAGCAGAATTCTCAATAGTATTTGTCAGGTGTATGGCTTTTGCTGGCGTTTTGCTTCCCTTCCCACATTGTTCTAGTTTAAAGCTCTCCTGATGAGTGTAGCAAGGCGACTTCCAAATACATGTTTCCAGTCTTCGAAAGGTGCACCTCATCTCTAGCAAGTAGTCCATCGTATAGGTAATTCACTCCGTCATCTAAAAATCCAAATCCTTGCTGACGGCACCATCGACATAGCCAGTTATTTACCTGCAGAATCTTCTTCCACCTCCTTGTTCCATGGCCATCCACTGGAAGGATGGAAGAGAAGACCACCTGCGCTCCCAGTTCTTTCACTTTCTTACCTAAGTTTTCAAAGTCACTGCAGATGGTTTCCAGGTCATTTCTTATGGTGTCATTTGTCCCCACATGTATTAGCAGGAATGGGTAGTCATCTGTAGGTCTGAAGAGTCCTGATATCCTGTCAGACACATCTTTAATTTTTGCACTTGGAAGACAGCACATTTCTCTTGAGGTTAAATCCGGTCTGCAGATAGCCGCCTCTGTTCCTCTCAACAGGGAATCCCCCATGACAACTCTCCGTTTCTTCTTCACAACATTTTTCTTTCTCCATTCAGGAGGACTCTGAGGGCTTACAAGGTTGCTCTTTGTGGGCAAAGTCTTATCTTGATGTATTTCTTCATCGTTCTCCTGTGTGAGAGCCTGGTACTGGTTCCTGAGCAGTATGGGTGCTGACTGCCTTCCGATCCTCCTGCTTCTCTGGGTAACATGCTTCCATTCCTCTGTTTCTTCAGGTGCACTTCGAATTTCTTCTCTTTCTGTAACATGAAGAGATAATTCTGCTCTGTCTAAGAACTCTTCACCTTCCTTAATGGTTTTCAATGTAGATAACCTATCTTCCAGATTTTGCAACTTTTCCTCCAACAGGGACACAAGCTCGCATTTCTGGCATGTGAAGTTTGGCTTTTCCACTGGTAAGTCTGTGAACATGTAGCAAGAAATGCAGCATGTTCTTATTGTTCAAGAGATATTCAAGCGGTGAAATATATGCCAAAACTCACAGCGGTGCGCGGTTTACTGATATCCTCCTTTCAGCTGCAACGGCCAAAATCCAGTGTTCCTTGAGCTCGCGGAGACTCTTCATTTATCCCAGAAGGCACTGGGAATATGCAAATTCTCTCCTCGGGACTCTTCCCCTGGAATTCATATTCACTTTTTCTAATTATCTCCCATGAAACTAAATAATATATTCATGAATTAATCATGTTTTGGATAAATTGAAAGCATTATAAAATCAGTCGCATGGTGTTAACTAATTGAATTATTGTTATTTTGCACACTTTATTTATATTCAGTAGCTATTGGAGTCATTTATTGCCATACTATCTGTGCAAATTATATTACATTTCTTATTATTTTTTTATTTACTTATATATAATATTTTTTGCTGATCCGTCTGCCATTCCATGCCCCCTGCATCACACATTTACTTTTAGCTTTCATTTTTTATTGCTTTTATAAATTAATTTTTTAATAAAAATCTTGTCGTGACATCATGCTTTTCTATGGTATTTTGTGTAATCATATTTTATATACAGGGTGGTCTAAAAGTAGGTGGACAGTATGTGTAATAAGGTTATAAAGGGGGAGATTTATCATACATGGTGCAAAGTGAAACTAACTCAGTTGCCTGTTATGTTTTGGTAACTGAGGAGAAATAGCAAAAAATAGCCAAAGTAGCAATACACCAAGAGAAAAGTATAGGAAAGAATTCTGACTGCAACCCAAAAAAAACCCTGACAAAAATACCAAAACACTTCTGATTAACAAAAAACCTGAGATCACACGACCTCTACCACCTAAATCAGATCTCTGGTGTAACACACAACAATTAAGCAAATAAAAAGAGACACTGGAACAGAGCAAAAGTGCAAACACAACTGAGCACAAAAGCAGCATCAGGCCCCAAAAGGGACCAGGCTGAAGTCTACTGCAAGGCAGCAAACCAACAAGGAAAATCCAAGCAGAGGAAAAAAAAACAGCAAATCACTTATCTGAATGAAAGCAGGAATGCAAGCTGAGCTCCAAGCAAGACCTGAAGAACAATTGATTACCGGCAACGCTGCTGGGAGTTCAGGTGTCACTTATATCAGACCATTCGGATCCAGCTGAAGGCCATTCAGTAATTAGTTCATTACCCTCAGCAGCCACCGGAGGGAGCCCCAGCTCCGAAGTCGCCTCCAAAGTATTCACAACAGTACCCCCCCTTGAGGAGGGGTCACCGAACCCTCATCTGCGCAACCAGGCCGATCAGTATGAGCTCGATGATAGGCACGGATCAGTCTCCCAGCATGGATGTCCGAAGCAAACACCCAAGAATTGTCCTCCTGACCATAACCTCTCCATTTAACCAAATACTGGAGTTTCCGTCTAGCAAAACGAGAATCCAATATTTTCTCAACCACATACTTCAAATTGCCCTCAACCAAAACAGGGTCGGGAGGCACAGCCATAGGAACCACTGGCTCGACAAACCTCTTCAATTAGGACTTGTGGAACACGTTATGGATCGTAAATGTCCCTGGAAGAAGCAAACGGAAGGAAACCGGATTAAGAATTTCCATGATCTTATAAGGTCCAATGAACCTTGGCTTAAATTTTGGAGACGCAACCTTGATAGGGATATTTCTCGAGGACAACCAAACCAAGTCACTTTAAAACGAGGACCATCAGTCCTATGCCGGTTGGCAAACCGCTGGGCCTTCTCTTGAGAGAGAGACAACCTCTCCACAACCTGGTCCCAAATCTGCTGCATTCGCTTGACAATAGAGTCAACCCCCGGACAGACAGAAGCCTCCGTCTGTCCTGAAGAAAATCGAGGGTGAAACCCAGAATTGCAGAAAAATGGAGACATCAAGGTGGCAGAGCTAGCCATATTATTAAGAGCAAACTCAGCCAAAGGCAAAAAAGAGACCCAGTCATCCTGATCAGCAGACACAAAACATCTCAGATAAGTCTCCAAGGTCTGGTTTGTTCTCTTGGTTTGTCCATTGGTCTGAGGGTGAAATGCAGAGGAGAAAGATAACTGAACACCAAGTTTAGAACAAAATGTCCTCCAAAATCTGGAAACAAACTGGACTCCTCTGTCAGACACAATGTTCTCAGGAATGCCATGTAACCGAACCACGTGCTGAAAGAAAAGAGGAACCAATTTGGAGGAGGAAGGCAACTTAGGCAATGGCACAAGATGTATCATCTTGGAAAACCTATCACAGATTACCCAGATAACGGTCATTCTCTGAGAGACAGGGAGGTCGGAAATAAAATCCATAGAGATATGGGTCCATGGCCTCTTGGGCACAGGTAATGGCATTAACAAACCACTAGAGCGAGAGCAAGGCTTGGAACGAGAGCAAGTCCCACAGGACTGCACAAAGTCCCTGACGTCACGAGACAAAGTAGGCCACCAAAAGGACCGACTCACCAAGTCTCTGGTACCAAAAATACCGGAATGACCAGCCAACACGGAACAATGAATTTCAGACATCACACTCTTCTTCCACTGGTCTGGGACAAACAATTTCCCAACAGGGCAGCGTTCAGGTTTATCCTCCTGACACCCCTCCAGAGCCAGTCTCAAATTGGGCGAGATGGCAGAAAGAACTACACCCTCTTTCAGAATAACAGCAGGATCAGTTAACTCAGGAGAATACGCAAAGAAACTCCTCGAGAGGGCATCTGCCTTAACATTCTTAGTGCCCGGAAGAAAAGAAACCACAAAATTAAAACGTATGAAAAACAAGGCCCACCTGGCCTGTCTAGGATTAAGTCGCTTGGCTTATTGGAGATAAACCAGGTTCTTATGGTCCGTGAGGACCACCACCTGATGTTTGGCTCCTTCCAGCCAATGTCTCCACTCTCCAAAGGCCCACTTCATGGCCAATAACTCCCGATTACCCATGTCATAATTACGTTCAGTTGGAGAAAATTTTCGAGAGAAGAAGGCACAAGGGTTACTCTTAGAGGTCTCTGGATCCCTTTGGGACAAAACGGCACCTGCCCCAATCTCAGAAGCATCAACCTCCATCTGAAATAGCAGAGAAACATCAGGCTGCCGTAGAATAGGAGCAGAAATGAATCTCTGCTTAAGTTCCTGAAACGCAGAAAGTGCCTCAGGAGGCCAATTCACCACATCGGAACCCTTTTTGGTCAAATCAGTCAATGGTTTAACAATACCGGAGAAATTACCAATAAATTTACGATAAAAATTTGCAAATCCCAAAAATCTCTGAAGAGCCTTCAATGTAGTAGGTTGAACCCAATCACAGATGGCCGGAACCTTGACCGGGTCCATTTCATTAACAGACGGAGACTTCCGCTCACACCATGGAGACTTGACACACTGTTTTCGCCTCACAGCTGGTAATAATCTTTTTCTATTATATGGGTATATAAAGGGCATAGTTTTTTTTTACAGCAAAATAGTGTATAGAACTAGGGTAACACACAGAAAAAAAAATTGAATAGAGGCCTCAAATGCCACAATTTGCAGCCCACAGATAGATGAGGCATGTGACGGAGATACCACACTGTTCAATATGTGGCCTGTATTTTTTCTTTTGACAGAAAGAGAGAGTAACGGGCACCACATCAATATACAAGCTAAATAAAGGTCAGGGATCACTGTATGCATACAACAGAATGCTGAGAACAAAACAAGAAAAAAGAATATGCATAACACCAGGATCAACCTTCACAAATAATTTTTAGTGCACACATGAATACAAAAAGGAGCATAGAAAAAAACTGATTTAAAAACATTTAAAAGGCCAAATGGCCAGAAGAGCAAGAAGAAACAGACCAAATAGGTCCTCCCCAGGACAAAGGCATATATGTCTTTATGCACCTTGAAGCACAATAAATTATTCTAATAAGTCAGGCAATATGGGTACAGACAAAAAATAAGTATAAACACATATCCAAACCGTAGTATTATGCAACAATAAGAGACTCTACCAACTATACATATAATGGAAATTCACTAACGGGTAGGCTGCCAGCTCAGTCAGAAAAAATACAAATAAGTACAACTATAGAAAGAGGCAAACATGCAAAATTTTGCTGGTCAATATATCGTTGGCGAGACAAGACTCACAGAGCGGCCACAAAATGTAGAGCCACTATTCATTAGGGACGTTAGTGTTTGGTACCCAAAAGAGAGTAGGCGGAACAATGATACAGACCTAAGATATCCAAAAGGGTCATAGAAGAATGAAATAATAAAGTGCTAAGTGCAGTCCATTGGGAGATTGTTCCCCACGCGTATCGACATTAAAAGTGTGTCTTCATCAGGGTAATGTGAGAATAATGGTCAAACCATACCCTTTATATACCCAAAAAATAGAAAAAGATTATTACCAGATGTGAGGCCACATATTGTACAGTGCTGTATCTCCGACACACGCCTCATCTATCTGTGGGCTACAAATTGTGGCATTTCAGTCCTCCATTCAACTGTTTTTGTTGTGTGTTACCATAGTTCTGTACACTATTTTGCTGTAAAAAAATACAGGCCACATATTGAACAGTGTAGTATCTCCATCACACGCCTCATCAATGTTGGGCTACAAATTGTTGCATTTGATGCCTCCATTCAACTGTTTTTGCTGTGTGTTACCCTAGTTCTATACACTATTTTGCAGTAAAAAAAATGCAGGCCACATATTTAACAATGATAGAAACCATGAGAACAAAAAAAGGGAGCTCAAGTCACAAATGTATAACTAAATAATAAGAGCCAAATGCAGGGAGTAGCAAAAAAATGTAATAAATTTTATTAAACAATCAAATGACTATGCTACAAAATCACACATGATATAACAATATTAAAAAACCAGTGGAAAAGATGATTAGACCATGATGCGATAACAGCAGCAAAAGTTAGTACATAATAGTATCCCTATTGGGTGAGAAAAGAGCATGTATGAGGGGAATCAGTAGTTGTAATGATGCCCAGTTATAAAGTGGTACGCAGGTTAGGTGTCCCAGTAAAATAAATGCAAGTGCCTAGTATATTGACCCATAATGGGTCTCACTGAGAGCCGAACACAGTCACTTTGTACCACAAACTACCGATACTCCAGCTAGAAATGAGAAGGAGCCAAGCTCTGTAACTACATGTTAAATCCTGTATTCCCACTCACCCATAATGGATAGCTGCTGGTCGCACCGAGGCCCCGACGCCGTTTCGCGTTTCCGCTTCCTCGGGGAACCTAACCTGCGTACCACTTTATAACTGGGCATCATTACAACTACTGATTCCCCTCATACATGCTCTTTTCTCACCCAATAGGGATACTATTATGTACTAACTTTTGCTGCTGTTATCGCATCATGGTCTAATCATCTTTTCCACTGGTTTTTTAATATTGTTATATCATGTGTGATTTTGTAGCATAGTCATTTGATTGTTTAATAAAATTTATTACATTTTTTTGCTACTCCCTGCATTTGGCTCTTATTATTTAGTTATACATTTGTGACTTGAGCTCCCTTTTTTTGTTCTCATGGTTTCTATCTTATTTGGAGAGCGTCTCATATTATTATTATGTCTTATAAGTTATTCTTTAGTTCTTGTTATGTTTTCACATATTTAACAATGTGGTATCTCAGTCACGCGCCTCATCTATCTGTGGGCTACAAATTGTGGCATTTCAGTCCTCCATTCAACTGTTTTTGCTGTGTGTTACCCTAGTTCTATACACTATCTTGCTGTAAAAAAATACAGGCCACATATTGAACAGTGTTATATCTCCGTCACATGCCTCATCTATCTGTGGGCTACCAATTGTGACGTTTCAGTTCTCCATTCAACTGTTTTTGCTGTGTGTTACCCTAGTTCTATACATTATATTGCTGTAAAAAGTTTAAAAAAGGCCACATATTTTACAGTGTGGTATCTCTGTCACTTGCCTCATCTATCTGTAGGCTACAAATTGTGGCATTTGAGGCTCCATTCAACAGTTTTTGCTCTGTGTTACCCTAGTTCTATACATTATTTTGCTGTAAAAAAAAATTAAAAAAGGCCACATATTTTACAGTGTGGTATCTCCTTTACGTGACTCAGCTAACTGTGGTCTACAAATTGTGGCATTTGAGGCCTCCATTCAACTGTTTTTGCTGTGTCTTATCCTAGTTATTGACACTATTTTGCTGCAAAAAAAAATTGTAACCGACAGGCCACATATCTTCAACTGTGGTTTTACTGCACACGGATCACATATAAGTTCGCTTCAAATTCAGGCATTTGTAGTGAACGTGGAAAATGTAGTCCATTTAAAATGGGCAAGGCAAGTGGCAAAGGATGGGGAAGTTGACATGATGTTGATGGTGCATGCAGAGGCCGAGGCCGTGGGCAAGCTCAATTTGGGTAACAACAAACACCCACATCTTCTCGCTCAACCTTCCTGTCCCTATTAGTAGGGAACACAGCATTACACAATTATTGAACCCAGAGCAGTGTCAAAAGTTTGTTGGTTGGATAGCGGATAATGCTTCCATTCAGCTTGCCACCACCACCACCAGCACCCTGTCTTCCACATGGTCAAGTCTAAGTAGCCGTGAGTCTGGACAGCATATTCCTCACCCTGATCCTCCTTCCTCCCATCTTATCCCACACTTGGACACTCTGAAGAGCTGTTCACTTTTCCATTTATAGATTCAGGCCTCTCACCCAGTCCACTTGAAGAGGGGCAAGATGAGATCTCATGTAGCGATGCCCAAATATTTGAGCAGCCACGGTCACATGAAGGCGACGGTGGGAATGTGTCACAAGAGCTGGACGATGATGAGACACAATTGGCAAAAAAGTCAGGAGGAGGACCAGGGTGCGAAAGTGGAAGAGGAGGTGGTGGATGATTTAGTTTCTGACCTAACCTGGCAGGAGGACATGCAGAGCGAGGACAGCAGCACACAGGGGGAGGGAGGCATAGCACCACAACAGGCAGGAAGAAACACTATGGTGGCCCCAGACAGAAGGCGGGCAACGGTTCCTCGTAACGCTAACATGACAGAAATTGGCAGTACAACTGCTAGGTCTTCTTGAATCTGGTTATTTTTTAAATACTCTGCTGATAACCCCAAACCGGCCATTTGCATCACCTGCCATGCCCGCATCAGCAAGGGTAGCAAAACTTCCAGCCTGACCACCACCAGCATGATCAGTCACATGGCAGCAAAGCACCCAACTTTGTGGGTCGAATCCCAGGGTCCAGGAACAGTGTCTGCGGGTGACACTACTGCTTCTTCCACAGTTGTGCGTGCAATCCAATCCCCTGTCCACGGTGCATGCGAAGATGCCTCCTGCCCTGCATCTGTCATATCCCACATTCAACTAGCACCATCATCAAACACGTCCACGTCTTTGTCCCAGCGCAGCCTTCAGTTGTCCATACCCCAGTCACGCGAACACAAGTGGAAATACGCAGCCAACACCCCGCAGGCCACAATACTAAATTCACGCATTTCTCGTCTGCTTGCACGCGAATTGTTGCCTTTAGGCTCATGGAGACGGAAGCTTTCCGCAACCTGATAGTGGCTGCCGTCCCAACGTACTCGGTCCCCAGCTGCCACTATTTCTCCCGGTGTTCTGTCCCGGCATTAAACAAGCATGTGTCCCACAACATCACCCGTGCCCTCAACAATGCTGTTACTGGGAAAGTCCACCTAACCATGGACACGTGGACAAGTGCTTTTGGGCAGGAACGATACATCTCGCTGACGGCACACTGGGTTAACATAATGGAAGCCTGGACCCAATCAGACCTTGTGATGGAACACGTACTCCTGACACCGAGGATTGCGGGCCCTACGTCAACCAGGGTTGCCCCCACAGTCTACAGCTACTGCACCTCCTCCTCCTCTTCAGTCTCCATCTCCAAAATGACCACATCAGTCACAAGCTGGAAACGCTGCAGCACTGCCTCAGCCAAGTGGCAACAGGCTGTGCTGAAACTAATATGTTAAGGTGACAAACTGCATAATGCTGAAGAGTTGTGGACAACTCTGAAAGAGCAGGCAGATCTGTGACTGACACCGCTGAACCTACAGCCAGGCAAGGTCGTGTGTGACAATGGCCGGAACCTGGTGGGGGCTCTGAGTTGAGGCGAGCTCACAAATGTACCATGCCTGGCCCATGTGCTTAACCTCATTGTTCAACGGTTTCTCAAAAGCTACCCAGAGCTGCCAGATCTGCTTGTGAAAGTACGTCACCTGTGAGCCCATTTCAGAAAGTCAGCTATAGCTTCAGCCGCCCTTGCTGTGCTTCAGCAGCGTTTGCAGCTTCCGGCTCTCCAACTGGTGTGTGATGAACCCACGCATTTGAACCCTACACTGCATATGTTGCAAAGGATTTGTGAACAGAAGAGGTTGTCATGGTCTGTATGGACGTTCTTGTCTGGTGCCTCAGGGGTTAATGCTGGTGACCTCTCTCTAGCTGTTGGATGGCTTTAAATAGCCTCTTTTGGACTCTGTCCGTTGTCAGTCATACTCCTGCCCTCGGCTGAGTTAGTTGACCCTTGAGTACTTGTGCTTTGTGCTTTTTCTCATGTGATCCCCTGTTTCTGACCCGTTCTGTCCTCCCTTTTTGCACTTGTTTGCTGATTCTTTACCATTTGCTGTTTGTATGGTATTGACTCCTGCTTTGTCTTGTGACTGCCCGATTGCCTGCTCCCCTGGTACCTCCGTCGCCCTTCCCAGTTTCTGACTCTTGACTTGGAACTGACTATTCTCTTGTCTCACTTTCTGGTACCCCCGCTGACCTCTCAGTATTGACCTCTGCTCGCCTGACTTTTCCTTTTCCATGCCGGTCCGCTCCACTTTCTGCTTCCTCCTTCGGGAGTCCAGAGGTTGGCTTCGCCCCTGACCCTTCCTCACCGGTCACGAGTCCAGGTCCTGCACGCTGACAGTCGCACCCATCCTGGCTAAATCTGCGTGCGCTGAGTACCAGGTTCCTTGTACCCAGGTGGACATGTGGACTGATTGTGCATCAATCATTGTGTCCCTGATAGAGGGCAGTTGTTGACTGCCAGCATCAACAAGGTCGTCGTTATTTAGTTCAGACTCCACACACAAGACCTCAGGAGTGGACATGGAAGTCAGAAATATGTACCATCCTAAAAAACTTTGCGGTGTCCACCAAGATAGTGAACGGTGATGACGCCATAATTAGCTTCACCATCCCTCTTCTCTGTATTCTGAAAAGCTCTCTGCTCACAATGAAACAGGATGCATTGCAGGCGGAGCACGATAAGATGGAGCAAGGAAACATACAGGGTGATTAAACACAGCCCAGCCTCATCTTATCCCAACGTGGATTGGTTGACAATGAGTAAGAGAGTAGGAGGAAGAACAGGAGCTACTTATATGTGCTATAGATGATACTACAAGCATAACTGTCATACCATATTTTCAGTGTGGATGGACTGAGGACAGGGAGGAGGAGGAGGACAGCATGGTCAGACATCCTTTTGGTAAGGACACGGAAGCCTTGAGTCTTGCCTGTTAGTAGTCTGGCATGAATGGCTTACTTTATGTTGCGCTGCCTTTCACGTGACCCTCGCATTGTCAAAATTTTGGGTGACACTCATTACTGGTTGGTGACACTTCTAGACCCACAACAATGAGAACTTTCAATCTCTTCTTCCAGAGGCAGAAAGGTGTACGAAAATGGTGCAGTGCCTTGTTGCAGAATTATTTTAAAAAATTCTCATCTGAAAACGCTTGCAGCAGAGGTCATAGTTCGTTGGACAACCAAGAACAGGACAACAGGCGAGAGAGACACAACTCCAATTCAGCATTGGCAGGAGAACACTGACAAAGTTCTGGGAGAATTTTCTCAGACCCTCCCATCGCACTGGCCCTGAGGCGCAGGGTACTCTCACAAGGAGGGCAAAGTTTTGGAAGATGCTGAGGGAGTACCTTGCTGACCGTACCAATGTCCTCCTTGATTCTGCTGTGCCTTTTATTGGGTATTCAAGCTTGACACATGGCATGAACTGGCTCGCTATGCCTTGGAGGTCCTGGCCTGCCCTGACGCTAGCGTTTTGTCAGAGCGGGTTTTTAGTGCCGCTGGTGGAATTATAACTGATAAGTGCATCTGATTTTCAGATAAAAATGCTGACAGGCTGACTCTGATAAAAATGAACAAGGGCTGGATTGGGCCAGACTTCTCTCCAGTGTCTTTTTTTGAGAGGTGTAGTCCCATGCACCTCTTCACACCCACCGATGAGTATATGCTTCCTGATTTTGGCTATTTGGTGTTTTCCTCCTCCTTCTCCTCATCCTCATCATCCACCACCACTTGATCACCAGGGCAAATGTGGTCCGTGAAGCAATAGCCACGTTAGTGTTTTCAAGATCCATTTGTAGGAATCCAAATATTAAAACTACAAAACAAGAAAGATTATCTTTTAAGTAGAAAGAGATTATTGAAGAAACTTAAACAAGTTATTCAACATTTATTTAGCCTCCCTTGACAGAACAGTAGAACCATAATCGTGCTGTATCACAATACTAGAGCAAGCGGAAAACGAAATCTTTGATGCAATAACGCAACTGCGTCCAAATTTGGAGCAGGCCTTGCATTCACTTCATGGGAAAACTTTATGGGACTACAAGATTCATAATAATGGGAACTTTGGTTTCATGTGTTCATCCAGGACGTCAGTTTTTTGGGTTATTGGGGGTGCGTCCAAATTTGGAGCAGGCCTTGCATTCACTTCATGGTCAAACTGTATGGGAGTACAAAAATCATAATAAGGGTACATACCCATTTGCGAGAAAAAAAAACGGTCCATTTTCTGGATGGAAAAAGCAGTCCGAATCTATGCAATTGTCATGCGATTTCTCTCTATGCAAAAACTCATGTTAAAATAGCTTTGTAAAAAAAAAACTGTGTACATCAGTTTAAAAAGCAAATAATTATATATATATATATATATATATATATATATATATATATAAGATAATTCATACACTTCTACATAGCAGAATAGCCGCTAATTCAATTGCCGGCTTCTGTAAAATCATTACAGAACCCGACATGAAATGACACATGGTTTACATGCAGTAAACCATTTCATTTAATGTAGTTTGATATATGGTTTTGATTAACAATTACATGGTTTTTGATTAACAATTACATGAGTGTATGTGTGCAAACTTTCATTCATGTAGGTGTTAATTAAATGTGTAAATTCGTTTTAAAAAAAAATGTGTGGGCTCCCGCGGTATTTTCTCCACCAGACAGGGAAAGCTAGTGACTGAAGACAGATATTAGTAGCCCTGGGAGGGACCATTGCTTTTGCCCCCCCTGGCTACTAACATCTGCCCCCAGCCACCCCAGAAAAGGCACATCTATTATTATTATTATTAGATGTGCCTTTTCTGGCATTTAGCCCGTCTATTCCCATTGCCCTGTAGCGGTAGCTAATGGGTTAATAATGGGTTAATGCCACCTTGCTATTGGAAGGTGACAATAAGCCGGGTTAATAATGGAGAGTTGTCAATTAAACAACTCTCTATTATTAATCCTAATGTAGGAAAAGGTTAAAAAAGCACACACACACACATTAATTTAAAATTGTTTTAATGAAATAAATACACATAGTTTTTGACCATGATTTATTGCACTGGTAATCCTTTCCGAATCCCTTGTTCTCCTGTAATAAAAATAAAATAGTAAAACAACAATATTCTTACCTCTCCGGCGTTCAGTCAGGTCCCCCGCGCAATTCTTCTGAAATGGTTAACAGGTGTACAGCTGGGACCACTGCTAGTGCTGCCAGCCTGGCTGTATACCCCCGAATGAATGAGTTCATCTCCCCAGATCACAGGAGATGAGCTGATTAGCTGGGAAGCTTACTTGATTGTTTCCCACGTTATTCAGTTCACTTCAGGTCAGCCGAGGACTCTGCACAGCATCAGTGACGTTGGAGGGAATTCCCACCTGACCTGAAGTGAACTGAAAAAAAATAAGAAGAATGGGAACTTTGGTTTCCATTGGCCATCCAGGATGTCTGTTCCAAGTGTTACTGGGGTGCGTGTAACTTTGTGGCAGGGCAGGCCTTGCATAAAATGTGTAGGCAAACAGTATGGTAGTAACATATGAATGCTAATGGGAACTTTGGTTTCATGTGGCCATCTGCTATGTCGGTTCAAAGTGTTATAAGGGTGCGTGTAACTTTGGGGCAGGGCAGGCCTTGTATTCACTGCATAGCCAAATAGTATGGGAGACCCAGTTCCTAATAATGGGAACTGTAGGGGTTGGTCAGCTGCTTCAACAATGCAATTCTCCACTTTTGTGTCTTCATCCTCAACATTGCAATTCTATTCTTCAATTTGTTCAGCCTCAACACTGCAATTCTCCACTCCAGGATCATCAGTCTCAACACTGCATTTCTCCACTCCAGGTCCTTCAGGCACACCACTGCATTTCACCAATGCAGGTTCTTCAGCCTCAACACTGCAATTCTCCACTGCCAGGTGTTTTTTAGCCTCAACACTGCAATTCTCCAATACAGGTTCTTCAGCCTCAACACTGCAATTCTCCACTGCCAGGTGTTCTTTAGCCTCAACACTGCAATTCTCCACTACACGTTTGTTCAAAGTGTTATTGGGGTGCGTGTAACTTTGTTGCATGGCGAGCCTTGCATTCAATGCATAAGCAAACAGTATGGCAGTAGCAAATGAAAAATAGTGGGAACTGTGGTTTCATGTGGCCATCCAGTACGTCTGTTCAAAGGGTTATTGAGGTGCATGTAACTTTGGGGCAAGGCAGGCCTTCCATTCAATGCATAGGCAAACACTATGGGAGACCCACTTTCTTATAATGGGAACATTTTTTCATGAGGCCCTCCTGTACATCTCGTCAAAGGGGTATTGGAGTGTGTCCTAATTTTTGGCAACCCAGCCATTCACTGCATAGGCAATATCAGTATAGCAGACCCACTGTTTAATAACGGGAACAACAAAGCATAGCCAGCTGATGGCCCTTTAAGAAAATTAATGCCTTCTGATGCCCTTTTAAAAATAAGCTTTGTGAGTGACTTTTAAAGTCCCTCCTTCATAAATGAAATAGGATGTGTCAGATGATGTTTCACACACCATATGGCCAGCTAAGGTTGTTAAATGTTAAAACTACATTTTCCAGTGAATGCATTTGTATCAGTTGAAAGCAATGCTACAGTTGAAAAACGCATAAAAAAGCTACTTGTGAACATAGCCCAAGTGGTGGAGGAGCATTTTTGTTTTGGGTTATTTATTTAGCCTTATATATGTCATGATCCGTTCCAGGGTTTAATCCTGTCTGCCCTTGGTCCGGGCGGATCATGTCAAGGGTTAGCATTGCTCTGCCTCATTCTGGGTTCAGGTTTGCTATTTAGCTCCCACACATCCTGCCAGCTGAGTGAGCTATACTGCTACCTTGGGCATGTGAACCTAACTCTGGTAACCCTTGATTTGCCCTGCTGTTATCCCTGACTTGCCCCGTGTCTGCTGTCTCCCTCTGTCTCCCCTGTTCCCTGCATTTCCCTGTTTGTTGGTTTGATTTTCTGGTTTTTTTACTTGGCCTGTATTCGGACTCGCTTCTGCTTTCTGTCTCTGTCATATCTGCTTCTGACCTCCTGGCTTTCTCCTGACCATGTGTATTGCTTATTCCTTTCGTACTGCTGCCTCTGAACGGTTTTGACTCGGCTTGCCTGACCAAGCTCCCGCTACTTGGTGGCGCCTGTGCTTCTGCTCTGAAAAGCTACTCTGTGTTCGCAGTCTCACGTCCCTCCCTATGTCCCTCTGGGGGAGGTTGTGCTGCACTGCAGTAGCCTGACAATATACAAATCATTACCCTGAAAAGGATGTTCCTTAACATATTTTCCAGGAAAATCCATTTTGGTTTGGTTTTGTATGTTTTACTATGCGCCTGTAAAAGTGGCGTAACACTCTGACAACGTTATTCACAGCTGTGTCCTAGGAGTCAGAAATGCTTCCAGGGGTCTTCCCCATGATGTTCCCATGTCATTTGTGCACTGTTCCCATAGATTTCTGACATTTTGATACCCTAAAATGACCTCCAGGGGGGCGGTGGAGGCAAAAAAGCTTGTGTTTCCCATAGAGTTACATTGGGCTCGTTGCTTTTGTCGGGCACCCGAGAATTCCAATTTGCTCTACCCGATCAACGAGCACCCGAGCATTTTAGTGCTCACTAGAGTTGAGCAAAACAGGTCGGTCAGATTAAAAAATGACCGACTTTCGCCAAAGTCGGGTTTTGCTGAGCGAAACTGTCAAATATTAATTATTGGTTATGGATTTATTCTACACTCAATTCTGTACCGAGCACATTGACTTTCAGCTGACATTACATATGCTATTTCTGTATGGTAAAGTGTCATCCCCATATATAGAGACCACATGATCTAAGGGGCATATATATCATGACTACACAAATGGAGGGGTCGGGCTCGCTCTCTTCAGACACATGAGACATCTTACAAGAACACTAAGGTGAATGGACAGCTGCTATGTAACCACGTGTTGCTTCCTCAGACGCTGCTGACAAGAGACAGATGTCATTTTACTATTCAGGACACCAAGGAAAGAAGTGTATAAGCTTTGCTATGGACAAATGGACAATCTCTTCGTAACTATTTTACTCATTTTATGTTTTCCTGCAATGATGTTTTTTGGTGGACAGGCCAAAAAAACACTACATTTTTTTTATAAGAAACATTGTGACATTTTCTTTAGAGTATCGCATCTGGTAACAAGTAGTGTTGAGCGATACGATACTGCAAATATCGGGTATCGGCCGATATTGGCTGTATCGGAATTCCGATCCCGAGTTCCGATATTTTCGTTATATCGGATACCGGAATCGGAATTGTCACTGTCACTGTCAGTGTCCGTCGGTCGGGTCTGTCAGGAGTCAGCGGCACTTACCCGGCAGAAGATCTCCGGCGGTCACATCCCGGGCTGCTTAATGGCTGCCATCCTCTTCTCCCCAGCGGTCACATGCAGTATCTCGCGATAACTGCAGTGACTGCTGGGTAATCGCGGCCGTAAAGCAGTCCGATGACGTCACCGCCGGGGAAGCTGGTAAGCAGCTGTGCTGCGCCGGGATGACAGGCTCTGCCTGTCATTCTGATGTAGCAGAGCTGGATCGTCGTGGGACAATCGTTACTATGGACTGCGTCGGACAGGTGGTATACTGTTGGTTTGTTTTTTTAATTTTTTTACAGGAGATCGATGGCGTCGCAGGAATGAGAGAGTAATAAAAAAAATGAAAACTGTGTTGTCTCTTTTATTTCATTAAAAGACTTTTTTCTTGCTGTGTCTTTTTTTTAAACATTTAATAACTTTGGGATTAATAATGGATCGGTGTCTTATTGACACCTCTCCATTATTAACCGGGCTTATTGTCACCGTGCAATCAACGGTGACAATAACCCCTTATTACCCCGCTTGCCACCGCTACAGGGCAAGTGGGAAGAGCCAGGTAAAGTGCCACAATTGGCACATCTTTTGATGCGCCAAATGTGGGGCTGCTGTAGCCTGGTATTATCAGGCTGTTGAGGGCCAAAATCCATGGGCCTTGACAGTCTTTTAATACCAGGCCGCAGCAGTCTGCATTTTACTTGGCTGGTTAACAAAAATAGGGGGGATCCCCACGCCGTTTTTTTTTTCGAGGGGATTCCCTATTTTTGTTAACCAGCCAAGCTAAGCAGACTGCTGTGGCCTGGTATTATCAGGCTTGCAAGGTCCATGGATATTGGATCCTTACCAGCCTGAAAAACCAGGCCTCAGCGGTCTGCTTCATCTGGCTGGTTAACAAAAATAGGGGGGACCCCACGCTAATTTTTTTCGAGGGGATCCCCTATTTTTGTTAATCAGCCAAGATATGCAGACTGCTGTGGCCTGGTATTATCAGGCTGGCAAGGTCCATGGATCTTGGCTCCTTAACAGCCTGAAAATCCAGGCCTCAGCGGTCTGCTTCATCTGGCTGGTTAACAAAAATAGGGGGGACCCCACGCCATTTTTTTTTCGAGGGGATCCCCTATTTTTGTTAATCAGCCAAGATATGCAGACTGCTGTGGCCTGGTATTATCAGGCTGGCAAGGTCCATGGATCTTGGCTCCTTAACAGCCTGAAAATCCAGGCCTCAGCGGTCTGCTTCATCTGGCTGGTTAACAAAAATAGGGGGGACCCCACGCCATTTTTTTTTCGAAGGGAACCCCTATTTTTGTTAATCAGTTCCCTCTGACGTCACTGATGGTGTCCCTGGCTGACCTGAAGTGAAAGTGGAAAGCAATCAATTAAGCTTTCCACTTCCTCTCCTGTCAGCCAGGAGAGGAGCTCATTCATTTGGGGGTTTACTGTGAGGCTGCAGCATTAGCTGCGGTCCCTGCAGTAAACATTAACCCTTTCTGAAGGATTACACCGTGGGACCTGACTGTGCATCGGATTGGTAAGAATAATTTTGCTTTATTATTTTATTTTTATTACAGGAAATGGTTTTAGCAGGTAAATAAAATATGGTCAAAAACTGTGTGATTATTTCATTAAACTTCTTTTTTATTAAAGTGTGTGTGTTTGATTTTTCTTTCATACAATAGGATTAATAATTGATAGTTGTCTAATTGACAGCTCTCAATTATTAACCTGGCTTAAAGTGACCTTTCAATTGCAAGGTCATTTTAACCCCTTATTAACCCATTCGCCACCGCTACAGGGCAATGGGAATACACGGGCAAAGTGCCAGAAAGGGCAAATCTAATTAGAGATTTGCCCTTTCTGGGGTGTCTGGGGGCAGATGTTAGTAGCCGGGGGGGGGGGCAAAAATAATGGTCTCTCTCTGGGCTATTATTATCTGCCCCCACTCACTGGCTTTGTCTGTCTGGTTGCGAAAATAGGGCGGGAGCCCACGCATTTTTTTTCAGCAATTTTACACCTCATATATATATATATATACATGTCATTGAGTTTGTGACACATATATATATATATATATATTTATAGTTCATACACTTCTACATAGTATAATAGCCGCTAATTCAATTGCCGGCTTTTGTGAAAATGCAGAACCCGACATGAAATGACATTTGGTGTACATAGGGTTAACCATGTCCTTTGCTATCTGATTTGCACAAACAATTAAATCAGTCTATGTGTGCAAAATTTCACACCTGTAGGGGTTAATTAAAGGTGTAAATTCGTAGCAAAAAAGTCCGGTTTTTTTACAACGAATTTACACCTTTAATTAACCCCTACAGGTGTGAAATTTTGCAAACATAGACTGATTTAATTGTTTGTGCAAATCAGATAGCAAACGACATGAAAAGACATGGTTAACCCTATGTACACCAAGTGTCATTTCATGTCGGGTGCTTGTGTCTTTTCACTGAAGCCGGCTTTACCCGGCAATTGAATCAGAGGATATTTTACTATGTAGAAGTGTATAAACTATACATATATGTATATATATATGTCACAATGACATGTATATATATATATATGTATTCTATGTGTGTATATTTAGTGTTTACAAGGAAAGAATGGGGTTTTTTTAGTTCCGATATTTTGTTCCCATAGACTTACATGGGACTTCCGGTATCGGTATCGGGTATCGCCGATATTTTAATGGTATCGGCGATACCATTCCGATTCCGATACTTAGGGATACCGGAAAGTATCGCTCAACACTAGTAACAAGTCTTGGAAAAATATACGAAATTAAGAATTTTTAACAGAAACCCAACCATAGCGTGAGCTCGGCCATGCGGTCGTCGACGTGAGCGCCAAAGTTGGTTTTCCCATAATGCTTGCAGGCCCCTTTTCTCAGCCAATGAGCAAGGACGCACACTGTGGGCAGCGAGATGACATGGGCAGCGGCCACCACCATCTTAGAGAAGGGCATTGCAGTGATTGGCTTGCTTTGTGTGGCGTCACAGTGGCTATAAAAGCCCTTAGCGCCGACCGTCATTTAACTTCTGCCGATCTTAGCATAGGGAGAGGTTGCTGCCGCTGTTTCTCAGTAGGGAGAGAGTTAGGCAGGAAAAAATAAGTGATTCTGTGCTTGTGCTGATAGCGATTAGCTGTACAGTTAGTGTGCAGTGACAGGGGTGGATTTTGTTGTGTGCAGCAGCGCTGGTTATTAGGCTGCCTGCCAGTGACAGGGGAGGAATTTCTTGTGTGCAGCAGCAGAGCTGATTATTAGCTGCCTGCCAGTGACAGGGGAGGAATTTCTTGTGTGCAGCAGCAGATCTGATTATTATGCTCCCTGCCAGTGACAGGGGAGGAATTTCTTGTGTGCAACAGCAGAGCTGATTATTAGGCTGCCTGCTAGCTGTATTGCTGTATACACTGCTTTGTGTGACTCCGGAAATATATATGGAGATTTAAATTTTCCCCCAAACCGTATACAGCTGGTATCTTCAAATACAGTACCGTTTTTTTGCCTTCTGTATTACAGTCAAATCCATACTGAGAGAGCGTCTGTGTGCTACTCCGGAAATATATACAGAGATTTAAAATTACCCCAACACTGTATACAGCTGTATGCTTCTAATACATTACCCTTTTTCTACGTTTTATATTCTTGTCTAATCCATACTGAGCCTGTGAGCGTCTTTGTCTGACTGCTGAAATATATATGGAGATTTACAATATTTTCACTATACTATATATACCTGGTTTCTGGTGATACAGTACCTTTTTCAGCTTTTCATATTCTGGTCTACTCCATACTGAGCCTGTGAGCGTCTGCCTGTTACTCCGGAAATATATATGGAGATTTACAATATTTTCACTATACTATATATACCTGGTATCTGGTGATACAGTACCCTTTATCACCTTTTTATATTCTGGTCTAATCCATACTGAGCCTGTGAGAGTCGGTCTGTTACTCCGGAAACATATGTGGAGATTTACAATTACCCCTAGACTGTATACAGCTGTATGCTTGTGATACAATACCCTTTTGGGCAGAAAGTCCTCCTCCACCCACCACTCTAAGTGCATCATTGACACCTGGAACATTGGCCCACATGTGTGATTTTTTCTTGCGGATCTGCTTTTTATATTTTGCTCTAATTCATACTGAGCCTGAGAGCGTCTGTGTGTGACTCCTGAAATATATACGGAGAATTACAATATTTTCACTATACTATATATACCTGGTATCTGGTGATACAGTACTCTTTTTCAGCTTTTTATATTCTGGTCTAATCCATACTGAGCCTGTGAGTGACTGTCTGTTACTCAGGAAATATATACGGAGATTTCAAAATTACCCCAACACTGTATACAGCAGTACGTTTCTGATACATTACCCTTTTTCTACGTTTTAAATTCTGGTGTGATCCATACTGAGCCTGTGAGAGTCTGTGTCTGACTCCTGAAATATATAAAAGGAGAATTACAAGATTTTCACTATACTATATATAACTGTTATCTTGTGATACAGTACCCTTTTTCAGCTTTTTATATTCTGGTCTAATCCATACTGAGCCTGTGAGCGTCTGTCTGTTACTCCGGAAATATATACGGAGATTTAAAATATTTTCACTATACTATGTATAACTGGTATCTGGTGATACAGTACCCTTTTTCCGCTTTTCATATTCTGGTCTAATCCATACTGAGCCTGTGAGCGACTGTCTGTTACTCCGGAAATATATACGGAGATTTAAAAATTACCCCAACACGGTATACAGCTGTATGTTTCTGATACATTACCCTTTTTCTACTTTTTTAAGTTCTGGTGTGATCCATACTGAGCCTGTGAGAGTCTGTGTCTGACTCCTGAAATATATACGGAGATTTACAATATTTTCACTATACTATATATACCTGGTATCTGGTGATACAGTACCCTTTTTCAGCTTTTTATATTCTGCTCTAATCCATACTGAGCCTGAGAGCATCTATATGTGACTCCTGAAATATATACGGAGATTCAAATATTTTCACTATACTATATATACCTGGTATCTGGTGATACAGCACCCTTTTTCAGCTTTTCATAATCTGGTCTTATCCGTACTGAGCCTGTGAGCGACTGTCTGTTACTCCGGAAATATATGCGGAGATTTACATTATTTTCACTATACTATATATAACTGGTATCTGGTGATACAGTACACTTTTCACCTTTTTATATTCTGGTCTACTCCATACTGAGCTTGTGAGGGTCTGTGTGTCACTCCAGAAATATATATGGAGATTTAAAATGACCCCAACACTGTATACAGCTGTACGCTTGTGCTACATTACCCTTTTTCTGCTTTTTATATTCTTGTCTAATCCATACTGAGCCTGAGAGTGTCTGTGTCTGACTCCTTAAATATATACGGAGATTTACAATTATCCCTACACTGTAAACAGCTGTACGCTTCTGATACAGTACCAAAAAACTGGTGGTATTTTGGTTCATTTTCACAAAAATGAGGAAGTATGGTGGAAGAGACCGCAGACGTGGGCGTGGGGGGCCAGCTGGTACTGATGGTGGTGCTGGTGCATCTGCTTGAAGTGCCAAAAGCAGAATAGCACCTAAGGCAGGAAGTGTTGAGCCGGCGTCATCGTCTGGCTCAAGAAGGCCTGGAAGGCTCAGTTTTCTGGGAGTAAGTAAACCGCTTTTAAAGCCGGAGCATCAGGAACAGGTTTTGGCTTACATTGCCGAAATAGCCTCCAGCTCTATCGCCTCCTCATCTAAAGTTTGAAAAAATGCAAGCACTGAGTCGTCAGTGCAGGGTCCTGGTCAGGATCAACACCTTTCCTTGTGTCCTTCACCCCCACCAAAAGTGAAGGATGCGGCAGCCCACACGTCAGATTACTCCATGGAGCTCTTTTCACATACCATGCCTGGGTTATCAAGTCAAATCCTGAATTTCCCAGTCCAACATGAATCAGAGATGGAGTGCACTGATGCACAGCCACTGCTTGATGATTCTGCTGGTACATTCACCCAGAGCACTACATTGCCCTCGCAGTCTACTGAGCCAGAATCTGACCCTGATGAAACTCCCCCTTCCCGCATACTATACCACCTTACACGGTGACACAGAGGAAGGTGCAGATGAAATTGAAGAGGTGATGGATGACCCAGTTGTTGACCCGGATTGGCAACCATTGGGGGTAGAGGGTGGTGTTGGCAATAGCTCAGAAAAGGAGAAGGATCCGCAGCAGGCATCGACATCACAGCAGCGGTTATCTGGCAGGCCCGTAGCAGTCCAAAAACGTCTTAAAAAAACAAAAAGAGTTGCAGGACAGCTTGGCCAGAAGGTCAAATTAGCACAGCGTGCAAGTCCTGAAAATTTATACCATAGTAGGAAGAGTCCAGTGTGGCACTTTTTGACCAAAATCCAATTGATGAGGCAAAGGTTATCTGTAAGACGTGTGGATGGACCTTTAGCCGAGGGAAAAATCTCAGAAATTTGAATACCAGTTGCATGCTTAGACATTTAATCAACATGCACTTGCAAGCGTGGACGGACTACAAAACCTCAGGTAGCACATGGGAACCTGCTCCGACTAAAGGTAGCCAGCAATGCTCCATCGCTTACCCCACTGTAAGCCCACCGGTTAGCACACCACCAGCAAGAAATGTTGAGGTATTGTCGGCAGTCAGGGAATCACAATGTTTTAGCAACGAAAGACTGAATCTTGGCCATCACCACCACCACCACCATCACCAACCCCCTCTCAGTCTGTCATGTCCATGTGGCGCCCCTGAGGGTCCAGTCGTCACAGAGGTACTGCATCTCAACCAGGGATGTGGTATTTCAACTTTCAGGTAAGGTGGAGACACTACACCTGGCTCTGGCAATACTGCATCCATCACACACACTAGTTGAGTTCATATAGCAAGCCCCAGCTAACAAAGGGTGTTAGATGGTGTGTGGAGCTTTTGGGTCAGAGCAGGAGTTAGAGGGAAGTGAGAAGAGAGTTCCCCCTTGGGGGAGGAAGGAGATAGACGTGTTTTAGACAGCTCACCCATAGGGGAGAGGGGAAGAGATACAACCGTGCAGCAGGCTCCAGTCTTGAGGAGCTGCTCACAGAGAGAAAGGAAGAAGGAAGGTTCCCTGGAAGGGAAAAGGGATTCTCAGAGAGAGACACGGCTGAGCTGAAAGCTACAGGTGGGCTCATTCCAGGACTGGCCGTCGCCGGCTGGGAGAATCCAGGTCGCAGAAGGGACTCGGCCCCTAGACTAGTGGAAGAACTTTATGACTCAGCTAGCAAGCCAACAGCTATGATAACTTTAGGGATCACAGCCACAACGGCAAGTATCTTCTCCGGGAAGGAACGCTATATAGGATCAAGGAAACGTAGAGAGAGAACGTTGTCCTGGAGGATCCGCAGCTTCTAGACTGGGACACTGCTTAGCGAAGGTGCTGGAGCCTGGAAGGAAGAAAGGAGTGGGAAATCAGCACACTGAGACGGCCAGGGAAGGCATATGCTGACAGGGAGCTTTGGACTAGTGTTCTCCATCCACCTGGGAGTTGGCTGGACTCCTCACCTGAAGGACGTGGCACCAAGTGGGCACCTGTACTGTGCACACCTGAACTGTGAATAAAGCTTGTAAACTGCAATTGACTGTCTCTTCAAGTTCTTCATTCGACGCACACTCCACTCTGCTACATCTCCCAGCTTCATTACTTTCTACTACATCTTTCTGCCCTGGGACAACATAGCCTCAACTGTGGGAGGCTTTACCAACTCTGCTGCATCTCACCATCTGTCCCAGAGGATCTGCACCGCAGCGCTGGTCACCTCTGACCAGACACCACAGGTGGCGTCACAAATACCTAACTACAAACTCTAACATCCCCTGTAAATATTCCCCTTTTATTGGACTCCCAGGTCCACGGACCGGGTCACTGCCGCTGTGACACATCCCTTCAATACACTGGCCCGGTACCGAGTATCCCACTGCCCTGGCGGGCGATCCATTTTGGTGTCACAAACAGGATGAACCCACCCTTGAATAAGGGTCCTGTGTGCCTAGAAGAATGTGCAAAGGATTAGACCCATTGATGTGTGATTTGGACTGTAAAGATGGCGGATATGTCCGCTCCACGAGGTGTGCAGGGAGGCGTGCCATCGTGGGCGGCACCCAAGGAAAAGCGCAAAAAGGAGTGAACCTCCCCTGCCTGTATTTCTATGCAACAGCATCGTGGCCGACCACTAGGGGAGTCCGTGTTCTAGCCTGGTATGGCGGAAAAGGAAAAATACACTGCTCCTCGGGGGTGCAGAGACACTTAGCAGCAGGAAAGAGAGCCAGGAAGAAGAAGGCAGTCGAACAGGCCGCCATCATGGAGAGCGGAGGGAGGCCTGAGAAGAGCGGGAAGCACGAGAAGCTTTGCCCAGGCTCCGTTGAGACAGGCTCCAGCTCCCAGGAAGAGGTTGAACTGGCCGGCGTGGAGCGGGAGATCCAGAAGCTGGCTCAGTGTTTGGAAGAGAAACGGGCGCTGCTAGAGAAGAGAAGGCAGGCCGCCAAACAGGAAGCTGATGAAACCCGGACATTCTCACCACCGGTACCTGAAGCTCCCGGATTGGTAACATCAGAACCCACTGCCACCAGACCCATTTCCCCGTTACCTTCATCGCCGGTACCCTCGGACCACGCCACCATGTCACCGGAGGCGACGTCGGAGGATGGCAGCCCCAGGAGCGCAGGTACGGATTGCGCACCAGGGTCGTGGGACGACTGGCTAGGTCCCATAGGAATGGCACCAACCCTGAAAGCAGGCCAGCTAGTACTGGACATCGTCTGGGACCGTAATATCGTCCCATAGGGGGATCCTAGAGCCAGTCCTAATTCCGCAGCCGCCGGCGCTAGTGAAACATAAGCCAGAGGTCCTAGAATGGGGAGACCAGGGCGGAGCAGAGCTGATGGTGTTTCCCATGTTGATGGAAGAGATATGCCACCGGCAGATTCAACAATTTGCACAGGAGGAGAGAGACCGGCAGGCCCGACGAGAGGCCCTGCAGAAAAGAGATCTAGCGGGTAAAAGTCAAGCCAGGGAGAGGTCCCTGGAGTATCTGGAGGCCAAAGCAGTCAGGGAATCACAATGTTTTGCAACAAAAGACTGCATCATCACCACCACCACCATCACCAACCCCCTCTCAGTCAGTCATGTCCACCGATAGTTCCCCCATATGCAGCTCTCAAGTCCAGCTCACCCTACCAGACACTCTGAGTAGGACAAGAAAGTACTCATCCTCTCATCCGCGTACACTGGCTTTGAATGCCTACATTGCCAAACTGATCTCATTAGAGATGATGCCCTTCCGTTTGGTTGAAAGCGCAGCGTTCCGAGAGCTCATGGCCTACGCTGTCCCATGCTATGACCTACCAAGTCGGCACTTCTTTTCTAGAAAAGCCATCCCTGCGCTTTACCTGCATGTGAAAGACTGCATTGTCCAGGCACTCAAACAATCAGTGAGTGGAAAGATGCACCTCACAACAGATGCATGGGCAAGTAGGCATGGCGAGGACCGTTACGTGTCCATCACTGCGCACTGGGTTAATGTGGTGGATGCAGGGTCCACAGGGGACAGCGGCGGTGGGTCAGTGCTGCCTAGCCCACGGTAGAACTCCACCATGCACATGGTTGAGAGGCTGTGCGAACAGAGGCAGGCTGTAATGCATTTATGGGAGGATACACGGACAAGCAGCTTGAGGGCAGGCAAGGAGTTGTCGGGTGTGCAGTGGTCAAAGGTGAAAGACCTCTGTAAAATCCTTCAGTGTTTTGAGGAATGCACATGGCTGTAAAGCGCAGATGACGCCATCATAAGCATGAGCATCCCACTTATGCGTCTGCTCATGCAAACTCTGACGCACATTAAGGATCAGGCGTCTGCAGCGGAAGAGGAAGAGGAGGAGGAGGAGGAGGGAAGTCTTGATGACAGTCAGGCATTGTCTGCTCAGGGAACTGTCTTAGACGAGGTGGAGGAAGAAGAGGAGGAGGAGGATGATTATTTTGGGGAGGAGGATGCTTCTCTGGGGGCAAGAGAAAATGTTGGCTTGCCAAGGTCAGGTACAGGGTTTGTGCGTGACTGGAGGGATGTGGATTTGGCAGAAAGTGCTCCTCCACCCACCAATATCAGTGCATCATTGACACCTGGAACATTGGCCCACATGTGTGATTATGTCTTGCGGATCCTAAAAAGGGACCCCCGAATTGCCAAAATTATGAAGGATGACGACTACTGGTTGACCAGCGAAAAAAAGATGAACAGCGCTCCATCCAGGTGAGTTCAATAGAAAAAAACTTTATTCAAGCCATCAGACACGACGTTTCGACCTGTCAAGGTCTTTTTCACTTGAAACGTCGAAACGTCGTGTCTGATGGCTTGAATAAAGTTTTTTTCTATTGAACTCACCTGGATGGAGCGCTGTTCATCTTTTTTTCCCTGAATTGTATATCCGAGTTGGTTCCTTGGACCTGGTACGTGCGCCCCACTATTGAGAGTGCTGTCAACTTTTTTCTTTTTTCTTTCATTACTGGTTGACCAGCATCCTCGATCCATGCTATAAAGGCAAATTACAGAACATCATGCCACAAGAGAACCTAGAGCAAATATTGGCGAACAAATAAGCAACTCTGGTAAACCGTTTGTTAGAGGCATTTCCAGCACACAGCAGCGGTGCAGGTTCTACCACGAGCCGTACTGGGCCAAATGGAAGAGATGTTCTTGGTGCACACAGCCGAAGTGGCATTGGAGACAGGAGTTTCATGACAATGTTGTGGACTGATTTCTCAAGTAACGCTCACACGACTGGTAATAATGAATCGATTGCAACAGACAGGAGACAGCAGTTGTCAGCTATTGTTCAAAATTACCTCTCTTCCCCTATCGATGTTCTCCCTCACAGTTCATTCCCCTTTGACTGCTGGGCCTGTAAACTGGACACCTGGCCTGAATTGGCGCAATATGCCTTACAGGAGCTCGCTTGCCCTGCTGGTAGTGTGCTATCAGAAATAGTCTTCAGTGCAGCTGGATCAATCCTGACAGAAAGAAGGACACGACTGTCGACCCAAAATGTTGGTGATCTCACCTTTATTAAAATGAACCATGCCTGGGTTTAAAAAGATTTTGTACCACCTTCCCCTGATGACATATAGGTTGCCAGCAAAATGGCTCGCTATGTCCTTCTCTTCCACAAACTTCACCAATTCCTCCATTTGTAGCAGCTGAACGTCCAGCCTACACCTCAACATATGCCAGTTTTTTCATCTCCCTAACTGGGCTGTACCCCCCTCAGGGCAGGCGTCAACACCTGGCGCACCCGGGCAAGTGCCGGTTCCCTGATGACGGTAGGGGGGTCCACTCGCCTGCAGACACACCGGTGTACTATGAGGGGCCCTGTGCCAGTGCCGTCGCCCATGAGTGGGCCCCCCTGCTTGCTCAGGGCCACAGCACTTGCAATACTTATCTCTCCCTGCTCCACTGCTGTGATGTCTTCCGTGTTTCCTGACAGTGACATTCAGGTCAGCAAAGCACCCCCACACCATCACACCACCTCCTCCATGCTTCACGGTGGGAACCAGGCATGTAGAATCCATCCGTTCACCTTTTCTGCGTGCAAAGCAGTAATCAAAGCAAAAGGTGGCTACTTTGAAGAACCTAGAATATAAGACATATTTTCAGTTGTTTCACACTTTTTTGTAAAGTGTAATGTATAATTCCACATGTGTTACTTCATAGTTTTGATGCCTTCAGTGTGATTCTACAATTTTCATAGTCATGAAAATACAGAAAAATCTTTGAATGAGGTGTGTCCAAACTTTTGGTCTGTACTGTATATGGAGCATTATTTTGACCTATCATACACTGGAGCATCATCCATGGGGCCCATCATATACTGGAGCATTGTAAAATGGGGACATCAGACACTGGAGCAGCATCTACGGGGCCCATTATACACTGGAGCATTCTAAATGGGGCCCATTATATATGGAGCATTATTTTGGCCCATCATACACTGGAGCATTATACATGGGGCCCATCATATACTGGAGCATTCTAAATGGGGGACATCAGACACTGGAGCAGCATCTACGGGGCCCATTATACACTGGAGCATTCTAAATATGGCCCATTATATATGAAGCATTATTTTGGCCCATAATACACTGGAGCATCATCCATGGGGCCCATCATATACTGGAGCATTCTAAATGGGGGATATCAGACACTGGAGCAGCATCTACGGGGCCCATTATACACTGGAGCATTCCAAATGGGGCCCATTATATATGGAGCATTATATTGGCCCATCATACACTGGAGCATCATCCATGGGGAAGATCATATACTGGAGCATTCTAAATGGGGGACATAAGACACTGGAGCAGCATCTACCGGGCCCTTTATACACTGGAGCATTCCAAATGGGGTCCATTATATGTGGGGCATTATTTTGGCCCATCATACACTGGAGCATCATACATGGGGTCCATCATATACTGGAGCATTGTAAATGGCGGACATCAGACACTGGAGCAGCATCTACGGGGCCCATTAAACACTGGAGCATTCTAAATATGGCCCATTATATATGGAGCATTATTTTGGCCTTTCATACACTGGAGCATCATCCATGGGGCCCATCATATACTGGAGCATTCTAAATGGGAGACATCAGACACTGGAGCAGCATCTACGGGGCCCATTATACACTGGAGCATTCTAAATATGGCCCATTATATATGGAGCATTATTTTGGCCTATCATACACTGGAGCATCATCCATGGGGCCCATCATATACTGGAGCATTCTAAATGTGAGACATCAGACACTGGAGCAGCATCTACGGGGCCCATTATACACTGGAACATTCTAAATGGGGCCCATTATTTATGGAGCATTATTTTGGCCCATCATACACTGGAGCATCATTCATGGGGCCCATCATAAACTGGAGCATACTAAATGGGGACATCAGACACTGGAGAAGCATCTACGGGGCCCATTATACACTGGAGCATTCTAAATGGGGCCCATTATATATGGAGCATTATATTGGCCCATCATACACTGGAGCATCATCCATGGGCCCATTATATACTGGAGCATTCTAAATGGGGGACATAAGACACTGGAGCAGCATCTACCGGGCCCATTATACACTGGAGCATTCTAAATGGGGTCCATTATATATGGAGCATTATTTTGGCCTATCATACACTGGAGCATCATCCATGGGGCCCATCATACACTGGAGCAGCATCCATGGGGCTCATCATATACTGGAGCATTCTAAATGGGAGACATCAGACACTAGAGCAGCATCTACGGGGCCCATTATACACTGGAGCATTCTTATATGGCCCATTATATATGGAGCATTATTTTGGCCCATCATACACTGAAGCATCATCCATGGGGCCCATAATATACTGGAGCATTCTAAATGGGGGACATCAGACATTGGAGAAGCATCTACGGGGCCCATTATACACTGGAGCATTCTAAATGGGGCCCATTATATATGGAGCATTATATTGGCCCATCATACACTGGAGCATCATCCGTGGGGCCCATCATATACTGGAGCATTCTAAATGGGGGACATCAGACACTGGAGCAGCATCTACCGGGCCCATTATACACTGGAGCATTCTAAATGGGGCCCATTATATGTGGAGCATTATTTTGGCCCATCATACACTGGAGCATCATCCATGGGGTTCATCATATACTGGAGCATTGTAAATGGGGGACATCAGACACTGTAGCAGCATTTACGGGGCCCATTATACACTGGAGCATTCTAAGTATGGCCCATTATATATGGAGCATTATTTTGGCCCATCATACACTGGAGCATCATCCATGGGGCCCATCATACACTGGAGCATTCTAAATGGGGGCATCAGACACTGGAGCAGCATTTACGGGGCCCATTATACACTGGAGCATTCTAAATATGGCCCATTATATATGGAGCATTATTTTGGCCCATCATACACTGGAGCATCATCCATGGGGCCCATCATATACTGGAGCATTCTAAATGGGGGACATCAGACACTGGATGCACACATGTACTGTGCATGAAAAATATTTAAAGAAATGCATACAAGTTTAGTAAATCTTCAAAACTAAAAGAAAGTCTTTGTTCTTTAGCTATGGTGACATCATATGATACACAATATTTACATACATGAATAGATGAGTTTTTGTTGTGAAATTATTTTTCTTCTTTACATGAAATTGGGCATTGCAGGTCATATACAGACTGAGAAATATGGCCTTCTTAATCTGACTTTTAAATGTAACATTCCAAATGGTTTCATTGATTTGCAATCAATTATGTTAATTTATATTTAAACAAAAAAATACAAATTAACTTTTTTTAATCTAACAGTTTATTTTTATGTCAAGCACCAATTACCTAAATAATATTATACATATATTAATATTACAAGTTGCTATGGGTTTGTAAAATACAAAATGTGCATATGTTTGGTGCTTTGTGACTGTTGTGCAATCAAAATATTTATTCCTGTGCTTTTTTCTTTTGTTTTTTTCACATTTTCCATTTTTAGTTATATTTTTATATACTAATGTACTTTCATATGTACAGTATATATACAGTGGCTTGCAAAAGTATTCACCCCCATTGGCATTTTTTGTGTTTTGTTACCTCACAATCTGGAATTTCACAGTTTTTTTTGCAGGGTTTGCATCAGTTCATGTAAAGAACATGCCTACAACTGTGAACATTTGATTTTCTTTTTATTGTGAAGCAAGCAAGAAATAAGACAAAATAACTGAAAATGTCACTGTGCATAACTGTTCACCCCTCTTAAAGTCAGAACTTTGTAGATCCTACTTTTGCTGCAAGTACAACTGCAAGTCACTTTGGATAAGTCTTTATTAGCTTTCCACATCTTGCCACTGTGATTTTTGCTTATTCCTCAAGGTAAAACTGCTCCAGCTCCTTCAAGTTACCTGGTTTCATCTGGTGAACAGCAATCTTCAAATATGACTGCAGATTCTCAATTGGATAAAGGTCTGGGCTTTGACTAAGCCCCTCCAAAACATGCTGGGTTATTGTCTTGCTGGAAGGTGAACCTCTGTCCTACTCTCAAATCACTGACAGACTGAAACAGGTTTTGCTCTAGAATATCTCTGTATTTCACACCATCAATCTTCTCCTCAACTCGGACCATTTTTCCTGTCCTTGCTGCCAAACAACATCCCAACAGCATGATGCTGCCATCACCATGCCACTGTGGGGATGTGTTCTTGGGGTGATGAGCTGTGTTGGTTTGGCGCCAGTCATAGCGTTTACCTTGGTGGTCAAAAAGTAACATTTTGGTGTCATCTGACCACAAATCCTTCCTCCATACATTTGGGGAGTCTCCCACATGTCTTTTTAGCATACACAAAATAAGCCTTACAATTTTTGTGAGCAAGTAAAGGCTTTTTTGTGTTCACTCTTCCATAAAAGCCACCTCTTTAACGTGTACGGCTTATTGTGGTTGTATGGACAGATACTCCAGTCTCTGATTGGGAGCTCTGCAGCGCCTTCAGGGTTACCTTTGGTCTCTGTGCTGCCTCTCTGATTAATGCCCTCCTTGCCTGGGCTGAGAGTTTTGGTGAGCCGCTGTCTTTTGACAGGTTTGTTGTGGTACAATGTTCTTTCCATTTTATGATAATGAATTTAATGGTGCTCTGGGAGATCATCAGAGATTGGGATATATTTTTATAACCCAACTCTGACTTGTACTTTTCAACAACTATGTCCCTGACTTATTTGGAGATCTCCTTGGTCTTCATGGTGGTGTTCGGTTAGTGGTGCCTCTTGCTTAATGGTGTTGCTGCCTCTGTGGTCTTTCAGAAAAGGTGTGTATATACTGACAGACCGTGTGACACTTAGATTGCACACAGGTGGACTTAGATTTTTTTATGAAGGTAATTGCTTGCGCTAGAAATTTTTGGGGGCTTCATAGCAAAAGGGGTGAATACATATGCACATGCCAATTTTTAGTTATTTGATTCCATAAATTTAATTTATACCTATATTTTTCTCACTTCATTCAAACACATTCATTTAAACACGGGTTGTAATGTCAAAATAGGTACAAAGCCAAGGGGGTGAACTTTTTTTGCAAACCACTGTATGCTAGTATATTAACCTCAATTTAAGGCCCCGCACACATGGCACTTATGCAGCGTGTATGGGAGATTCCATTTGAATGTCCATAACATGAAATTCAGATAGAACCCAGACAGAGCCACAGAATGCTATGGCACAAGTGGAGTTACAATGGACTCCATTTGTGCTTTTTTCAGACTGTATTCATATTTTCAAATCGGCCAAAACATCTAACAGACACCAATGGGAAAAACACACAATCGGTGTAAATTTTGAATTTCTTTTTCTTTATAGCGCCCTTTGGTCTTCAGTCTGAATCCCATTTTTTGGAGATTGTGGAGATTGAGATGAAACCCTCAAACGCACTGCATAAATGCAGGGTGGACAGGGGTCTTAATCAGACATGATGGAAAGACAGCCTTTAGACCACATAATGAAACTAGGCTACCAATATCTGAAAAGGTGTAGGTTTCAAAGAAAAGGCAGTGAAATAGGGGGTCCCTTGATTTGCTTCTTTTCTTTGAGTATTGAGATATGTTTTGGTCACAATTAGTGTTGAGCGATACGATACCGCAAGTATCGGGTATCGGCCGATATTAGCTCTATCGGCCTTTCGATACTTAGTTTCGATATTTTCCATATATCGTATACCGGAATCGGAAGTTCCCATAATTCTTTGAGAGGCAATGTGATTTTAGTCAGCCAATGAGGAATCCTAAGAAGTGTGGGCACATCCTGTACTGCTGCGGTCATGTTAACTAATGGCATGGCTGTGATTGGATGCTGAAATGATGTCAGAATGCACTATAAAAGGCGCCGCCGCCATTTTAGCGTCACTGTGCTGTGAATTCAGTAAGGGACAGAACGCTGCTGTGCTGACTCTGAGGGACAGTTAGAGATTGTGATTTAGTGTACTGTGCTGTAGGCAGGCTAGCACCAACCGCTGTGTAAAGCTTCCTTTTGCCTGCAGTGTTGTTTTAACAGCTCTGCAAGGTGTGTGTGAGTGCAGGTGACGCTGCAGTTTGCCCTGCATGCAACGCTGTCTGTAGGCATCTGCACGTGTCACTCACAGACTCTTTTTTTTTTCTTCAGTGTAATTCTTGCAGCTCCATGCAATTTAACTATTAGTGTGACGCGCTTCCATCCGTATCCAATACATTGGTTGCAAACACTATAGAAGTAGACAAAGGAGTAGCCTTTCACAGATTGTGAACAGTTGTGTTTCAGTGTTCACTTCAGTCTGTGTTTTTTATTTTTTGAGTGCACATCACGCTCCAGTTACTTGTTCAAGCACTGCTGCTTGTACTCTGCTGAGCGTGTCTCAGTACCTCATCCTTTTCATTTATCTCCAATTGGTTCTGCTCCATTCCATTTAAAATATAATCTATTAGTGTGACGCGCTTCCATCCGTATCCAATACATTGGTTGCAAACACTATAGAAGTAGACAAAGGAGTAGCCTTTCACAGATTGTGAACAGTTGTGATTCAGTGTTCACTTCAGTCTGTGTTTTTTATTTTTTGAGTGCACATCACGCTCCAGTTACTTGTTCAAGCACTGCTGCTTGTACTCTGCTGAGCGTGTCTCAGTGCCTCATCCTTTTCATTTATCTCCAATTGGTTCTGCTCCATTCCATTTAAAATATAATCTATTAGTGTGACGCGCTTCCATCCGTATACAATACATTGGTTGCAAACACTATAGAAGTAGACAAAGGAGTAGCCTTTCACAGATTGTGAACAGTTGTGTTTCAGTGTTCACTTCAGTCTGTGTTTTTTATTTTTTGAGTGCACATCACTCTCCAGTTACTTGTTCAAGCACTGCTGCTTGTACTCTGCTGAGCGTGTCTCAGTGCCTCATCCTTTTCATTTATCTCCAATTGGTTCTGCTCCATTCCATTTAAAATATAATCTATTAGTGTGACGCGCTTCCATCCGTATCCAATACATTGGTTGCAAACACTATAGAAGTAGACAAAGGAGTAGCCTTTCACAGATTGTGAACAGTTGTGTTTCAGTGTTCACTTCAGTCTCTGCGTAATAACCACACTTAGGCCTTATAACTTTTCTGACTTTCTTTATCAATCTACCAAGATGAAGAAGGCAGGGAGTAAGGCACGTGGTCGTGGCCGTGGAGTTTCAGCAGGGAGAGGACATGGGGATTCTGTGGCTGCTGCCGCCCTCAGTGACACAGCATCCACCAGTTTTACCCATGAGCGTTCCTTTATGCGCACTTTGGTAGGAGCTCGGCGTGCCCCCCTGCTGCGGGAAGAACAAATTGAAGCCGTTGTTGGTTGGATGGCAGCCAATGCATCGACTTCAATTCCTTCCACCTCCTCTCAGGAACACAACACTGTTGAGCAACCATCTGTCTGTTCACCGCCTGTCAAATTGCCCAGGCAGTCAGAGAGTTCTGTACAGGAGCCAGCTGAGTCTCTGCTTCTGTTCTCAGAATCTGTTGGCTCGCAAACACGGGCACAGGCAAGCAGCATTCTGCAATTTGAAGAAGAGGGAGTATGCAGTGATGCGCAACAGCTGTGTCTCTCTCAATCTGAAGAGGCGGGTGAGCCAGTGCCGATGGACAGCACACCGCAGAACGCATCTTATGATGATGATGAGACTCAGGTGCCAGGTTTTGTGGAGCATGGTGCTGCCCAGACCATCCAACAGCAGCAACATGGTGTGAGCAACAGGAAGGTGGTGGGAGCAGCTCTGAGGAAGAGATTGTCCCAACGGTACAAAGAGGAGGGAGAGGTAGGCTGCAGACTCGCTTGCCTGTAGCCTCCAGTTTGGCACCTGTTGGGAGCAGTTCTCTTAGAAATTTCAAAATTGGCGCTCCCATGACTTGCACTGCGTGGTCCTTGTTTGACAGACTTGTAGATGATATTTGCTATGTTCAATGCAAGCTGTGTAAGCAAAAGTTAAAGGAGGTAAAAATATCAGTAACCTGAATACCACAAATATGTGGAAACATGTACGGACAAAGCACGTAGCTGAGTTACAAAGACACACTGTAGATGTAGGCCAACCTACAGCAGCACCTACATCTTCAGGTCGTGTTCGAGCCTCTACCTCCAGCTCACACACACCTGGTTCGGCTTCCTCACAGGATCTCCATGGAAGAACCTCGGTCACTGTTGTCCATAGACAAACTGTTATTCCACCCACAGCAGCAAGTTCACAGTCATCGTCACACTCCCAGAACAAAAAACAGCCATCGGTACCACAGGCATGGGATAAAAGACGGCCATACTCGGCAAACCATCCACGAGCACAGGCTCTGAATGCTGGCATTGCAAAACTCCTGTCCCTTGAAATGCTGTCATTCAGGCTGGTGGAGACTGACAGTTTCAGGAACTTTATGGCATTGGCAGTCCCACAATATAATGTGCCAAGCCGATTTTATTTCAGCAGGCAAGCTGTCCCTGCTCTGCAAAAACATGTCGAGGGAAACATTAAACATGCGCTACTAAACGCCGTCAGTAGCAGGGTCCACCTGACCACCGATGCGTGGACCAGTACCCATGGCCAGGGACGATACCTTTCCCTCACTGCCCATTGGGTCAATGTTTAACCTATAGAAGGCTAGCACTTATAAGATCAAGATACAGCTGTGTGTATCAGTAGTGCCTAAGTATATGAACTCAGTGCAAAACATATATTAGCTCAACCAGAAAAAACTTGCACACAAAGAGTATATTATAAAAATACAAAATGTTTTATTAAATCATTTAAAATAAGAGAGACAAGAAAAATGACAGTGGTAACCCAGAATTGGAGTGGAACCACATAAGTGCACAGGTAAGTTATAATCTCATGTTAGTATATACTATACATAATGATGAAAAGAACCATAATATTAATCTGCCATAAGTCCGTATTAGGAGACCATTTATAGCGTCTTAACCCAAGGATAAGGCAAGTAATAATGCAAAACAACAGCAGCTGTACGCCATCTGATAGCACATAGTCAAAATGTAACCATGGTCAAACACATACCTGAGACCCAGTGGTGCCACTCTCCCCTGCGCGCGTTTCGGCACTGTGCCTTCCCCGGAAGAAGGCACAGCGCCGAAACGCGCGTAGGGGAGAGTGGCACCACTGGGTCTCAGTTATGTGTTTGACCATGGTTACATTTTGACTATGTGCTATCAGATGGCGTACAGCTGCTGTTGTTTTGCATTATTACCTGCCTTATCCTTGGGTTAAGACGCTATAAATGGTCTCCTAATACGGACTTATGGCAGATTAATATTATGGTTCTTTTCATCATTATGTATAGTATATACTAACATGAGATTATAACTTACCTGTGCACTTATGTGGTTCCACTCCAATTCTGGGTTACCACTGTCATTTTTCTTGTCTCTCTTATTTTAAATGATTTAATAAAACATTTTGTATTTTTATAATATACTCTTTGTGTGCAAGTTTTTTCTGGTTGAGCTAATTGGGTCAATGTTGTGGAGCCGGGTACAGATCTTGCCAGTGGCGCTGTACGTGTTCTGCCAACTCCAAGGATTGCAGGAATCCAGTCTGTACACATTGATTCCTCCTCCTACTCCAGTTCCTCAGAATCATCGCTGCACGAGCCGTCATGGTATACCTCCACATGGACCCGTGAACGCTTACCTGTTGCGACCGATATGAGCACAGCCGTGGCCAAACGTCAACAGGCCATCCTGAAATTAATTTCCATGGGGAATCGAAGCCACACAGCGCAGGAGCTCTGGGATGCCATCAAGCAGGAGAGCGACGTGTGGTTAAAGTCAGCTAATCTCCAGCCAGGCTTGGTAGTGTGTGACAATGGCCGAAATCTGGTGGCAGCTCTGGGCCTTGGCAACCTCACTCACATACCATGTCTGGCACATGTGCTCAACTTGGTCGTGCAGAGTTTTTTGAGGGACTATCCGGATCTTGATACACTGCTGCACAAGGTCCGCCTAGAGTGCGCTCACTTGCGACGTTCCAGCATGGCCAGATCGCGCATTGCAGCTCTGCAAGTCAGATTTCGCCTTCCTGAACATCGCATCATATGTGACGTACCCACCAGGTGGAATTCCACGTTACATATGTTGGAGCGGTTGTGTGAGCAGCAGCCAGCAGTAATGGAGTATCAGCTGCAACAGGCGCAATCAACTCGCAATTTGCGCCGTTCACACTTCACCACTACTGAGTGGGCCTCTATGAAGGACATCTGCGACGTTTTGCGTGCGTTTGATGTCTCAACGCGGATGGCGAGTGCAGATGATGCACTAGTCAGCATGACTGTTCCCCTTATCTGCCTGCTTCAGAAATCACTGAAAGCACTAAAGGAAGAGGTTTTGGAAGAGGTGGAGGATGAGGAGTCACAAATTCAATTACCTTCAGGACAGTCAGCGCAACGTGGTTCCTCACAAAGGGCTGGGCAGGGCTCACTTTGTGAGGAGGATGAGGAGGTGGAGGAGTCAATGGAGGAGGAAGAAATCCCTACAGAGGGAGGTACACAACGCTCTAGTCAGTATGTAGAGCGAGGGTGGGGTGATGCAGAGGAGGCAGAGATGACGCCTCTTCCAGAGGACAGCCTTTGTTGGCCAGTTGGGAGTCTGCAGCACATGGTTGATTTCATGCTTCAGTGCCTGAGAAATGACCGCAGCATCACCCACATTCTCACCACGTCAGATTATTGGGTGTACACCCTCCTAGACCCTCGCTACCGGGACAACTTACAAACCCTCATCACACGGTGAACCGGGACCGTAAAATGCAGGAGTACCAAGACACACTGGTGCAATCCATACTGTTGTACATTCCAGCCGAGAGAGCTGCTGCTGCTGCTGCTACTGCTTTACAAAGCAGCTCTGTGCGTCGAGGCAGTGTAGACACCTCTACAACAAGAGGGAGCAGAAGCAGCGCCTCTGCACAGGGCAAGAGCTGTATGTTACAAATGTGGAAAAGTTTTGTGACAGCGCCAGCAAGGTCTACACCATCCGAGACGGCTCCAGTCACCAGGAAGAAACGTTTCCGTAAGATGGTGACAGACTACTTGGCTTTCCCTCTAAGTGTACTCCCAGATGCCTCTTCCCCTTTCAAATTTTGGGTCTCTAAGTTGGATACATGGCCAGAGCTTAGCCAGTATGCATTGGAGGTGCTGGCTTGCCCTGCTGCCAGTGTATTATCTGAGCGTGTCTTTAGTGCTGCAGGTGGTGTAGTAACAGACCGTCGCATGCGACTATCCTCAGAGAATGTAGACCGGCTTACTTTTCTGAAAATGAACAAGGCATGGATCTCACCTGAATTTGCCTGTCCGTTTTCAGATTAAATAACTGTTTGGCAACGTTTTCCATGTCTCCTGTTATGTTCATCTTTCTACCACCTGAACTCTACTCCCTGGGCTACAACACCACCATTTGTTGCTCGTAAGTAATTGGCAGGGGTACTGACTCATGGCCAGCCTGGTTACAGCACGACAGCTGTTTCCTGGCAGTGTGAACGTCAATTATCCTCCAATAAGTTGTGCTGTCGTGTTGCATTCGGGTTAGCCGACTCTATGGTGCCTGCAGTTTAGGTGATTCCTATGTGTGCTGTGGGATATGTAAATAAAGGCGGTTTCCATTGTGACAATAGGACAAGCACCCACTGTAGGACTGTGTGATTCGGTAACTGCGGACGGCTTGCGTCCTGTCAACTTGCATTTTCATGGGTGCGTTCTTCTACCCGTCCGGGGTCCAGTACCGTCAACTGGTTCTCCCCAGTGCCTTTGGCCTAGGTGCCTCCATCTCCGTATCCGAGTTCCACCAACGTCTGCTGGTCCTTGGTAGTGCTTTGGAGCACAGGTACCTCCTGCTTAGTAACCGTGTCACAGTAACGTCAGCTGGTACTCGGTTGTGACATTGCCTCTTTTCCTTCTGCTACCCGTCCGGGGTCCAGTACCATCAACTGGTTCTCCCCAGTGCCTTTGACCTAGGTGCCTCCATCTCCGTATCCGAGTTCCACCAACGTCTGCTGGTCCTTGGTAGTGCTTTGGAGCACAGGTACCTCCTGCTTAGTAACCGTGTCACAGTAACGTCAGCTGGTACTCGGTTGTGACATTGCCTCTTTTCCTTCTGCTACCCATCCGGGGTCCAGTACAGTCAGCTGGTCCTCGTTACTTCCATTGTCTCTTGCTCCATCTGATACCCGTCAGGGTTCCAGTAACGTCAGCTGTTTCTCGGAAATTAGACGACCTTAAAGACCACCCAGAAGAAGATGACGACAACAAGGACGACGAGCATGAAGTCAACCAGCCTGAACACCATCACAAAGAAAAAATAAAAGATTACCCAGAAGAAGATCACCAACAGGACAAAGAAGGTTAAGACAAACTACAAGATACAGAACAAGAGACAGAAGAACAATAAGCAGAAGATCAAAAAGCAGAAGAACATGAAGTATAAGACCAAAATGAAGAGCAAAATATATGCTCTAAATTCTAAGCAGAAGACTAAGCAGTGTATGGGGGTGAGTCTGTTCCTCCTCGTGGTGCCCCTGGAAAATGCCTGCTGCTGCAGGCTAAACTGAACACGGACAAATACTGTTGTAATTTAAATCTTTTGTGACAGCAAGAACGGAAGGATGAACAATTCATACTTTTACAGATTACAAGTACAGAAATCTCTGTCACAAATAAGAATATGATGAAGAAGATGAAGAGGAAGAAGATGAAGAATTTGAATATGAAGAAGATTAATTAGTTTAATAATAACAATATGAGTAATGTAAACAAAAACATGAATAGCAAGAAGTTTAAGAAGAAGATTAAGAAGGTGAAGATGAAGAATAATTTGATGAGAAAGATGATGCTGCTGCTGAAGATTATGAAGGAGAAAGTGTGGCACTGGCAAAAGTTAAAAAGGTGAAGAGCATGGAAGTTGTGAAACATACATATTTGCCAAAATAGAAAAAAGGTTAACAACATTGTCAATTTGTTAGTCAATCCAAACGTATTTCCAAAAAAATATATATTAATGCTATTCCAATGCATTGGGTTAAACATGTATGCCTTTATTGTCTCCTCAACCTCCCCCAATACATTCTACATTAGTCTTTGTTGTTTTCCTTCATGTACAATTAACCAACAAGGCAAGAATGGTTTTTTTTAATGTCGATATTTGGTTCCCATAGACTTACATTGGACTTCCGGTATCGGAATCGGATATCGACGATATTTAGTGATATCGGCGATACCATTCCGATCCGATATTTTTAGATATCGAGCAGTATCGCTCAACACTAGTCACAATATACAAGTTGTTAAATGGCAGAGATCAAGGATTTCTCACCATTTGAGAGGGGGCAATGGTTGTGTATCACAGTCTTTGTCCTGCCCTGATAACATATGCACTCACTGTCTGAGTGATGGTGCCATCTGAATAGGAACAGATTCTTGAAAATTTCTGCCTGTAGTTTATAATTATGGTGTTGCTGGTGGGTTAAAAATGTATAAACTGTCATTTTTTCTGTTTTTATTCGTGGGATTTTGTGTATATGAAAATGCAGCCAAACGCCCAGTGTTTGAAATCTGAAGACACGGTTCCTGTAATAGATTGAGTTCTTGATGCCATTGACACTTAATTTAGAATTGTTTAATCTATCAGTGGATACTTGACTAATTCCATCTACTTTATAGCGAGTATGAAATTGGAAAAGTTTTAGACGCACCAAGCTTGCATGCTCAGGCGTGATGCTTGTCATGCACACTTAAGTAGAATAGAACTCCCTTAGGAAATGCTACTTGATATTTTGTAATACAAAGAAATAAGTTCTATGAGGAAAATCTGCAGTTACCAGATCAATTATTATTATTGTATGTTGTTTTCCTAACACTGTACTATTTTGTTCATACTAATTTTTGTTCTATATATCCAAATGTCAACATTGTAAGTTGACCTAAGTAAGACATTTGATTATTGAAAGGTTAAGAAATCTTTATACATTTTTTAAAAAATCATTATTTAATTTTTTTTAGCAAAAAAATATATTTTGCGTGGTTTTATGTGGTTATCCTTAAAATCTTGAAATGTTCCAATTCTCACATTGGTCTCGACCAGTTATAAAAGACCCATATGTCATTCTTTCTAAAAAGTCATCATCAGTAAGGAAATCAAATTTGGAGCTGGGTTCCCCCATCTTATCCACTCTGCTGCACTGTATTTCTTCTGCTTTTACCTGTGTAGGGAAAAATATCCACTAAATGCAACACGTATCCTGTCTTCATATCTAATCACAGAGATGAGACTAGTCCTTAAATTACTGTATCTTTTTATGGCTGTTATTTTCGGGTCCCGGGATTATCTGTGATTGCTACCGTATTGGTCACAGTGTGGATTTCCTTCATTTTTTACTAAGGAGTCAAAAATTGCCTGCTTACCATCCCCACTGCCCTCTAAACATGACCTTCATCAGGACACATGCTCCTAACTAAGCTGTGCACTGAGGCCTGGCAAAGCCATAACCAGAATTTATGGCTACATTTGAGCACCCATACTTGGGTGGAGAAGAATGAGAAACTCATGCATAGCTGAGTACTGAAGGTATGGGTGCCATTCGCTGTACCAAATTTCAATTGTGTGCTTAAAACAACACAACTCAGCAAGATGTGGTGCTACAACAAGGGGACCCACTTATCACAAGACATCTAACGGAGACAACTGCTTTGTAGACAATCCTCCTATATTGTTGTCTAAACCGATTTAGTACTCCCAAGAAGAAAAATTAAATTAAGCATATATTAATAGGGTAGCTAAGATATAACACATTGATGGATATAAAAACATAAAAAGATTGAATCTTGACTAAAGTAAAGCTTTCAACATGACAAGCACTCATTCCTAAATGTGATGTACAATAACAAGTTATATTGTGGTACCATGTTAGCCAGAAAAATCGATGTGAATACTTTTCTGCCTACATGACAAAAGTATTCTCGGAGTGATACCAATGTGTGCATTTTCCCTTTCTCTTACTGCAACATACCCCGAAAAATCTTGAAACAAAATTTCCAAATATGAAAAAAAAACATGATTTCTTGGTACTCTGTTAGTAGATATATATTCTGTTTAAGTGGCCACTTTGTGGTTGTAGTGTAAATTGCAGCCTGTGTTCACACGTGGCATTTTTGCTGTGTTTTTGTTCTGCAGCAAAACCTGCTCCCTTGACAGTAAAGAAACTGCTGAAAGAAGCGGTTTTACTTGTTTTTTTCTTACATTATTTTGATGCATTTTTGCTGCATTTTTTTCTGCGTTTTTTGCTGCATTTTTTTCATGCTACATTTGTCTCTTGTGCCTTCTGATTAAAGTTTTTCAGCGTTTTTTCATGACCCATTACTTTCAATGAGTGAAAAATGCTGAAAAAACGTTGAAAGTGACATGCTATATTCTGCAAAAATCAAGCAAAGCACAAAATACTGAGGACAAAAAACCAAGCTGTGTGCATGAGATTTCTGAAATCTCATAGACTTTGCTTGCCCGGAAAAACACACAGCTGAAAATTTGCATAAAAAAGATTCAAAACGCAGCAAAAACTCCTCATACCCTATGAGGTTTTTTTCTGGCAAGCCTTGATGTTGTATTGAATTAATTAAATTGGAGTCCTTAGAAGATCGTCATTCTATATTATTGTAGACTGTTTTATTGTGACAGTGTGCACAAATCACATAGATGAGGTCATTTGACCATTCACCAGCATGGGGAATATAGGGCAATCTTGACAGTGTGTGTCACATGGACTGGCTGCAGAGTTTTTTTATGGTTTTCATATAATTTTTCCAGCTAGTTTTTTCATTTTTTCCATTCAATTACAGTACATGTCCACAATCATACTAAATGTGCATTCTTAAAACCGATAGTTGATATTTAGATGAGACACATATGAGTCATTTTCCTTTACAGTTTAAGAACACCTTCAGAGAACTGTATGGACACTAAATACGGACATTAAAAAAATATATATGGACATTGAAAAAAATAAATCCAATAAAAAATTATGGCTTCGCTATACCAACTATTTTTTAAGGCCTCTTTCACACATCCGTTTTTTGCCGTCAGGCGCGATCCGGCGCTTTTTGAAAAAAACGGATCCGGTTTTTTAAACCGCCGGATGCATTTTTTTGTTATTGATTATCATTAGCGCCAGTTGTCATTGCATTGAGTCCGTTTTTTTTCCGGATACGGCTGAAATGTACATTCCGGCGGCCGGACAAAACGGTCACTGCAACGTTTTTTTTTTCAAGTCTATGGTGCCGGATCAGTCTTTTGTGCAATCCGGCAAAAGTCTGATCCGGATTCTGGAAACCAAGGTCTTTCTCTCTCTCATCAGTTTTTTCACAATCAGCGCCGGATCCGTCCTTTCCGGTTTTGGACGGATTGTGCCTGACGGCACAAAATGGATGTGTGAAAGAGGCCTTACAGAGACTCAAATATTAAATGACCCAGTCTGATATGCACACATGAATGAGAACACAAGGGTGGGAAAACAGTTTGATTAATTTTTGAATTGGCCAGCATGTAACTAAGAATTATTGTCATGTCCCAATGTATGTAAAAATTACTTCTAACACCAAACTTTGGAAAGCTTCAAAAAATAGAGATAGAAGAGAATAAAAGTAGTCTATATTTTTAGTTCGGCACAAACACGTAATAAAACTCGTAATAAAACTACTATTAAAAACTACCACAGTGTGAAATGACTACTTTTCCAGCAGCAGCCCACCAGAAACATCCAGCTCCTTTTAAGGTACTGCCACACTACACAATCCCGCTAGCGATCTCATTAGCGTCGCATACTAATGAGATCGCTAGCGGGATTGTTTCTATATCGCTAGTGTCGGCCACATTTAGCGATATAGTTAACGACGCTATCGCGGTTAGCGATCTCCTTAACGACTTTAGCGGTACAAAAGTACCGCTAAATCGCTAAAAAAGGTGCCACACTTAGCGATATATACTTACCCAGCGGGGCGCCAGCGACGAAAATAGGGTCCGGAACGATTCCAGCGACGAGCGAGATCACAGCAGGAAGCTCGTCGCTGGCAGATGCCGCACACAACAACATCGCTAACGGGATCGCTAAATAGTGACGTTTTTTAGCGATCCCGTTAGCGATGTTGTTTAGTGCGGCATACCCTTTACTCTATAAAAAAGTGAGATGGTACCATACTACACTCCAACCTACTTAACCAGCTCAAAAAAACACAGACTCTGCGAGGCTGAATATAAACCGTCAAGCACAGTGTGACATTTGCCTGTCTGTCCCTACAGAAGTCTCCTTTCCATTCAACCAATAAAAGGGTATTTTTATCATTTAGGGGCTATGCAACATAATAAAAGTAGTTAAAAGTAAGAAAAAAGTAATAAACAAAATAGTAAATAGATAATGACACGTATACATAATCCAATCATAAATATATCTTAAAACACAATATATGATAGAAAGTGATGAAACATCATGCGTGTCTAGTAAGACCAATGGCAGTATCTGGCAAAAATCAGTTTGATAAATCTACTTTTCCTACATTTTTTTTACTATCCGCCACATGGCATGAAGTGTATTTAAAATAACATGTAAGATATATGTAAATGATTCTAGCTCAGCATCAATACATCTAGTAAGTAATCCTAAATTTAGCTACTGGCATTGTCTACAAGCAGCGAATATATCCTTTAATAAGATAAGAGTATAGCACTTTCCGGCCACTTTCTCGTGAATGCCATAAAGTTTAATGTTCGGGTTATGTAGTGGAAAATATTTTAATAGGAAAATTTTCCATTTCATACTGCATATTTTCCTGTTGTAGAAATGTGAACCACCTGTAGCAGGAGCCCCAGGGAACGGCAGAAGCAGTACAGATTGCCCGTTAACATGTTGGACCCCTCCTGTTTGCTCTGCAGCCCAAACATTTTTCAGCAAACATTTCATGATCTCCTACACTAATTATTTGGAATTCATTTGTAATAAATGCCTTATGTTTCCCTTCCTGAAGCACGCACATTTAAATACTTATACTTTTTGTGTGGTAATCACTATAAGAAAGCACGGCCATAAGATCGCAAGAGAAGAAAAAGACAAACGTTTGTTCGAGTGTTGTTTATTTTACAACAGACCACAAAGTCAATGAGTTCCAAGTTTATTTCCGGCAGTCTTGTATTAATATACGTCGCCATTCATCAGGGCAACAATTACAGCTTGTTTAGCTGCTCGACGATCAATCAAAAAGGAAATGAAGGTAGTCAAGCCCTAAAGACGTATATAATGCATATTCCAAAGTCATGTGTACAGTATAGTCCAAAACATGAGAATGCCGTATGATGGGTGCATGACTCATATTACATAAGATCATACGTAAGCAAAACTACAAGAATAATTATTAGGGACTTATGGTTCTGGATTCTGGTATGTTTCTTCTCTAGAGGGATAATATTTCCTAATTCACATACTAATGTGTATGTGTGTATATAGATAGATAGATAGATAGATAGATAGATAGATAGATAGATAGATATATGATAAATAGATAGATAGATAGATAGATAGATGATCGATAGATAGATAAATAGATGATAGACAGATAGATAGATATGGGATAGATAGATAGATAGATAGATAGATAGATAGATAGATAGATAGATAGATAGATAGATAGATATATGATAGATAGATGATCGATAGATGATGTAGACAGACAGATGGAATAGATATACTGTATACAGATGGATAGACAGATATACAGAATAGCGATAGATAGATAAATAGAGAGATATTACATAGATAGATATTTTGGGGGCATTTTTTGGTCCTTTAGTATAGTGTAATCTTGTCTTGTTTTTGCTCCAGCACTTGAGTGTTTACTTACATTTCCTTGTACTCTTCTTTGAAACCAGAGGTGGGCAATTAATTTTCCTGGGGACCACATGAGAGATTATGACTTTTGTGAGGCCGAACCAATAGGTTGAAATTAATTCTCCTCAATATTAATATCAATATATTATAATTATTATCTACTATATAATTGTCTAATTCTGTCTGTCTGTAACGGGACGGAAATCCCAGCCGGACGCGACCAATCAGCGACAGGCGCAATCCGGCCGCGAATTGGCACAGGATTTGAACCACGCACGCTACCGCTATTATCGGGAGATCTCCCGACGGTAGCCGCAGGTCATCTCCTGCCGCTTGAGGTCAGCGGTGACGCAGCCAGGAGAGATCGGCGTCGGCGCTTGCAGTGGAAGTACCCCGACCAGCGACCTCCACGTAAACCCCAGCAGCAGCCTCACGTACACCCCACCAGCAGTAGCCTCTATATACCCCAGCAGCAGCAGCCTCCATATATACCCCAGCAGCAGTCTCCACGTATACCCCAGCAGCAGCAGCCTCCACATATACCCCAGCAGCAGCATCCACATATACCCCAGCAGCAGCAGCCTCCAAGTATAACCCAGCAGCATCAGCCTCCACATATATCCCAGCAGCAGCCTCCACGTACACCCCAGCAGCAGCCTCTATATACACCCCAGCAGCCTCTATATACACCCCAGCAACAGCTTCTATATACACCCCAACAGCCTCTATATACACCCCAGCAGCAGCCTCTATATACACTGCAGCAGCCTCTATATACACCCCAGAAGCCTCTATATACACCCCAGAAGCCTTTACATACACCCCAGCAGCCTCTATATATACCCCAGCAGCCTCTATATACACCCCAGAAGCCTCTATATACACCCCAGAAGCCTCTATATACACCCCAGCAGCCTCTATATATACCCCAGCAGCCTCTATATACACCCCAGAAGCCTCTATATACACCCCAGCAACCTCTATATACACCCCTGCAGCCTCTATACTACATACATATTCCAGAATACCCGATGCATTAGAATCGGGCCACCATCTAGTATTATTGATAATTATATTAATAATTATTGTATCACTTAATATTTAGCAGAATTAAGTATGCTGACATTCTCCTATATATCGTTTGAACCTGAGTACAGCCCCTTCTGTATATCATATGAGCCCCCCCACAGCACCTTATATACTGTAAGAGCAGAATCCCCACACAGCCACCCTGTATACAACATGAACCCTACAAAGCCTTCCCATATACAGCATGAGCCCCACACAGCCTGACCATATACAGCATGAGCCCCACATAACCTCCACTTATATACAATATGTGCCCCACATAGCCTCCCCCATATACAGCATGAGCCCTACACAGCCTCCCTTATATGCAGCATGAGCCCCACTCAGCCTTCCCCATATGTGGCATGAGCACCACACAGCCTCCCCATATATACTGCATAAGCCTCACACAGCATCCCCCATATGCAGCATGAGACCCACACAGTCTCCCCATATTCAGCTTGAGCTCCACACAGCCTCCCCATGTCCTGGATGAGGCCCCCATAGCCTCCCCATGTGCACCATGACACCCCCATAGCTTCCCCATGCCCACACAAACATCCCATACACATGAAAAAAAGAACACCACATACTAACCTCTGTCCCATTCCCCATCGCTCTGCTTTTGTTCCTGTCTCCGGTGCTCTGACTTTCCGTGGTACACAGCTGACACAATGAAATGACATCATTGCATCAGCTGTTTTACACGCTAATTGATGGAGGAAGTGGCCGGAGGCCCCTCCTCCACTAATGAACTCCACACAGATGGAGTCAGCAAGCGGGCATGGTGCAGCCCGTGGGTCTCGGTTTACCATTACCTCCCTTTGCCCATGTCTATTCTAAACTCATATTTCATCTGTTGTTACAATTATTCGCACTTTTGGAAAGCTTCCGTTTATTTCAAATTTTGGCCAATCCATATATAACCTATCATGTTTTCTTTTCATGACCTATTTAGTATTTTTGCTGCATTAGTAGTATATCAAGAAATGTGAGTTGAATAATTAGTCGTTTTTTACTTTTATTAAGTTGTCTTAGTGTATAAAGTATAAACAGTTATGACTAGAAGTGTTCATATGAACAAGACCTTCAGGATAATGTACTGGGCGTTTTGTGGTAAATGCTTAACATCTTGATTCATTTTTTTTTCAATGTGAATAAGAGCCGAGTATGACTGGGACCCAAGTATGGACACCCAGCAATGGGAAGCTACATAAACATAATGCCCAGCTGAAATAAAATGAGGTCATGCACTTGTGTGCACGGAGTTCAAAAACCTGAAACAAAACCAAAAGAAATGAAATAGAGTATAAGTTTGTATTTTTGACACATAAGCTTTTTAATACAAGAGGTTAGGACTGTCCAGACAGGGTACACCTTGACGGTGTCTCCAAGATCCTATCCCAAAACGTAGTAAGTGTAATAATAATATTAGAAAATACCCCCTATTAGAAAAGTAGTATAGTACTTCTAATTCGCTATGTCGCTTACCCCATATGCAAGGCGTTGCAGTAGCTTGGGAATCCATGGTTACGACCACTAACAGCTAACTAACTGTCACTATATAAAATTCTTGGAGAACAGGAGAAGTCCCAGAAGACTGGAGAAGAGCAAATGTTGTTCCTATCTTCAAAAAGGGGAAGAAGGTGGACCCAGGGAACTACAGGCCGGTGAGTCTGACTTCTATACCAGGAAAGATCTTTGAACAAATTATTAAAGAACATGTATGCAAGTACCTGGATAAGAATGAAGTGATTAAACAGAGTCAGCATGGGTTTGTAACTAATAAGTCATGTCAGACTAACTTAATTTCCTTCTATGACAGAATCACTGACTGGGTGGATCAGGGAAATGCTGTAGATATAGTATATCTTGACTTCAGCAAAGCATTTGACAAAGTATCTCACACAATCCTTATTGAAAAAATGACTAAGTATGGAATGGACAAGGCAACTGTTAGGTGGATTCATAACTGGCTTAGTGATCGGACCCAAAGAGTGGTTGTAAATGGCTGCACATCCAGTTGGAAGAATGTCTCAAGTGGGGTACCACAAGGCTCTGTTTTGGGCCCTGTATTGTTCAACATCTTTATCAATGATTTAGATGAAGGAATTGAGGGTAAACTGATCAAATTTGCTGATGACACAAAGCTAGGAGGGGTAGCTAATACTAGAGAAGAGAGAGAGAGGATTCAAAAAGATATACATAAACTGGAGCAGTGGGCAGCAACTAACAGAATGGATTTTAACAGGGAAAAATGCAAAGTACTACATCTGGGCAATAAAAATGAAAAAAGCATATACAAAATGGGAGGAATAGGGCTAAGTAACAGCACATGTGAAAAAGACTTGGGTATACTAATTGATCACAGACTTAACATGAGTCAACAGTGTGATGCAGCAGCAAAAAAGGAAAATGCAATTCTAGGATGTATCAACAGAAGCATACAGTCTAGATCACGTGAGGTCATTATTGCCCTCTACTCCTCTTTGGTCAGACCTCATCTGGAATACTGTGTCCAGTTTTGGGCACCACATTTTAAAAAAGACATCAACAAACTGGAGCAAGTTCAAAGAAGAGCCACCAGAATGGTGACCGGTCTGCAAACCATGTCCTATGAGGAACGGTTGCAGGATTTGGGAATGTTTAGCTTGCAAAAAAGAAGACTGAGAGGAGACTTAATAGCTGTCTACAAATATCTCAAGGGCTGTCACATTGTAGAAGGATCATCTTTATTCTCATTTGCGCAAGGAAAGACTAGAAGCAATGGGATGAAACTGAATGGGAGGAGACACAGATTAGATATTAGAAAAAACTTTTTGACAGTTAGGGTGATCAATGAGTGGAACAGGCTGCCACAAGAGGTGGTGAGTTCTCCTTCAATGGAAGTCTTCAAACAGAGGCTGGATAGACATCTGTCTGGGATGATTTAGAGAATCCTGCTTTGAGCAGGGGGTTGGACCAGATGACCCAGGAGGTCCCTTCCAACTCTACCATTCTATGATTCTATATGAGTTGTCGTGACCATAGATACCTAAGCTACTGAAATGCAAATCACAAGAACTATAGTACATTTTAAATTGGCATTGTTACCAATTTGTCACGAATTACAAGGGAGATATATTCGTATATCCCACCGCTGCCACCAATTTGTCACGTACCTGCTTCTCAGCACGTGACTTAGGGTTGCGCCTGCAAGGGTTAATCTGTCTCCTCTCACTCAATCCAGAATTCAACATCTGTCCTATGCTGCAATGGGAGCATAAATCACACTCCAACACAGACCACACACCCTGTTTCATACACGCTGCCACCACTCAACGAATACACGGGCGATGAGTCCCGAAGTACTACTACTACTGTCTGCCAATCACCAGGAGCACACACTCTAAGGCTATGGATTCTTTAGAGCATGCAAGGTTCAGACTTATTAAAGTTTTAAGCTTTAATAGGAAAGGTAAAATGCTTACAATAAAAGGATATAAAAATGGAAATAAAAAGTGACATACAAATATGGAAAAACATTGAGAAAATAAAAGTGAGAAAACCTCCAGAAATATCGAACTTTGCAGTCTGGTATTCTGTCCCCGAGGGAGGGGGAATATGAAATGGAGCACATCTTTTAGACTGCCCCTCACTGTGAACATGTTTCTTTGGGTAAAGGCCTAATTTATAGATTTACTCAGGGATCAGGTTTCTAGACCAGCCTCTCATGTTAGTATTTAAATTCTTGGTTTGTGACTGGATCATGGTTATTTAGCCACGAATACATTATTTTCCTCTGAACACTATTTGTGTGATCTTTCACATAGATAGTGTCAAGCTGCAATTGGCGTCTCCCTAAGGGTCCTGTCTCACATAGCGACGCACCAGCGATCCCGACAACGATATGAACTTGTCAGGATCGCTGGTGTGTTGCTACATGATTGCTGCTGAGCTGTCAAACAGGCAGCTCAGGCAGCGATCAGGACAGCGACGCTGCGGGTAACATCTCTTAGTAACCCGCAGTGTACGTTGGATACCAGCCCGCTGATGCAGGGAGCTGGTAATCAAGGTACACATCGGGTTTCCAGGCGCTGCGCGGTGCCTGGAAACCCGATGTGTACCTTGGTTACCAGCTGATCGCTGGTCTCCTGCCTGCCACACGCAGCGATGCATGCTGGCCAGCGGGAGACCAGCTATCAAAAAAAAAGTCCAGGTATTTCGCTGCTGAGATCGCTGTTGCATCACAAAACTTGTGACTCACCAGCGATCTCGCTATGTGAGACCGGGACCTTAGAAGAGTCAGAAGGTGTGAAATATTTCCACTTTGTGTGTTCTCAGCAAGGCCCCCTGGAAAGACTGGAGACAGGAGACTGCCTTCTCAGGATAACATAAACTATCACATTTATGAGAGCTGCAGTCTAAGGACGGGTGTTAACTTACTGCTGGTCATACATCCATATATATACATATTTCACTACACCTCTCTCCTTATGAAAGTGCATGGGGGTTGACTTACATGTCAGCTCCCGAGCGCGTATTTGGTTCCACCCCGCCTTGGCGAGATAGGCCATCAGCATTGCCGTGATCGATTCCTTTCTTATGGTGAATTGTAAAATCATATTGCTGTATTATCAGACTCCATCTATGCAATTTCCCATTGTCCCCAGCTACTCTGTTGAACCAACTCAATGGGTCATGATCTGTTATCACGGTGAAGTTGCACCCATAGAGGTATGGTTGCAGTTTCTGCAGGGCCCACACAATTGCTAAACATTCCTTTTCAATGGTGGCATAAGCCACTTCTCTGGGCAGAAGTTTCCTGCTTTGGTAGAGAATTGGGTGCTTCTCACCTTGCTGGTCCACCTGTCTGCACTACAAACCTGCGAGTGAAATCTGGGGCCTGAAGGACAGGTGAACTAACCAATGCTAACGTTAGGGCAGAAGATGATTAGGTAGATAATCAGGTAGATTAGGTAGATAGATAATAACCTCAGGAAATCCGCTCCCAGCCACCAAGTGCTGTGACTCCCATCCCTCCCTGCATTTCCCCTGGGTCACTTTCTACATTTGATCCCATCACAGAAGAAGTCTCCAGACTCCTCTCTTCCTCTCGTCTGACTGCATGCACTACCGACCCCATTCCCTCACATCTCCTCCAGTCTCTCTCTCCAGTCGTCACAACTCACCTAACTACAGTCTTTACTCTCTCCCTCTCCTCGGACATTTTCCCATCCTCCTCCAAACACTCTATTGTTACTCCATTACTGAAGAAACCCACTCTTGACCCATCCTGCACAAAAAACTACAGACCAGTCTCCATTCTCCCCTTCATCTTTAAATTTTTGGAGCGTCTAGTCTCATTCCCGCCTTACCCGCTACCTCTCCCATCACTCCCTCCTAGACCATTCACAGTCCAGCTTCCGCCCCCTACATTCGACTGAAGCTGCACTCATCAGATGTTCCAATGACGTTCTGACAGCAAAATGTAACGGTGACCACTCTCTGCTCATTCTGCTCGACCTTTCTGCAGCTTTCGAAACTGTTGATCACCGTCTCGCTCCAGTCACTAAGCATTAAGGACACTGCTCTCTTCTGGTTCTCTTCCTATCTTTCTGACTGCTCCTTCAGTGTTTTGTTCACTGGCTCCACATCATCTCCTCTTCCTCTCGCTGTCGGGGTACCTCAGGGCTCAGCCCTTGGCCCCTTCTCTTCTCTCTCTACACGGCCCCAATTGGATAGACCTTCAGTAGATTTGGCTTTCAGTACCATCTTTATGCTGATGACACACAACTATACACGTCATCCCCCGACCTAACCCCCGCTGTACTACAGAACGCCAGTGACTGTCTGTCCACAATCTCCAACATCATGTCTGCTCTCTATCTGAAACTCAACCTCTCAAAAACTGAACTTCTTCTGCTCATGCCATCCACTAACCTCCTTAAATCTGACATTTCTCTCTCCATGGGTGGCACCATAATAACACCCCATCAGTAGGTGTGCTGTCTGGGTGTTGTGTTTAACAGCAATCACTCCTTCAATCCAATATACAATCTCTTGCCCACTCTAGCCGCTTACATCTAGAGAACATCTCTATAATCCGCCCTTTTCTCACCTTGGAAACAACAAAAACCCTCACTGTAGCATTGATCCATTCCCGCCTGGACTACTGCAACGCTTTATTAATTGGCCTCCCCGTTACTCGACTTTCCCCTCTCCAGTCCATACTTAATGCAGCAGCCAGGGTCATCCATCTGGCTAATCGGTACTCGGACGCGTCCGCTCTTCGCCAGTCCTTACATTGGCTGCCCATTCATTATAGGATCCAATTCAAAGCACTTGTTCTCACCCACAAAGCTCTCCACAGTGCAGCACCCCCCTACATCTCCTCCCTCATTTTTGTCTATCGGCCTAACCGACCACTGCGCTCTGCAAACGACTTTCGACTAACCTCTGAACTAATCCGTACCTCCAACTCTCGATTTCAAGACTTCTCCCACGCTGAACCAATCCTTTGGAATTCTCTACCCCAAGAAATTAGAACTATCCACAATCTGCATAGTTTTAGACGCTCCCTCAAAACACATTTGTTCACAGAGGCCTATCACGTTCACTAATCAAAGTCATTTTATGTGTAAGTGTGCGTGTGTAGCCCATTCACTATCTCCAGCTATCCCTCACTCCCTCAAGATGGCTGGACCATCATTGTAAATACACCCTTCTAAATACACACACCTGTACTTTGTGTCTCCCCCACCTCATTGTAGATTGTAAGCTTTCACAAGCAGGGTCATCTTATTTTTGCTTTAATTATTGTATTGTTAACGTTGTTACTTATGACTTGTGTTTTGAAGCTCTTAAACTGTAAAGTGCTGCGGAATATGTTGGCGCTATATAAATAAAGACTATTATTATTATTATTATTGGAGGTATTTGCTATTATTATTATTATTATTATTACTATTATTATAATTATTATTAATAATAAACCTATTACATATTTGGATAGGATCTTGGAGATGGGAATATCCTTTTATCATAATAAAATGATTTAAATGATAGGAATGTGAAATTCGAAATTTGCCTTTTAAAAATGGCGGTGTTCTGTAATGCATAGGAATTAATGTGGTGATAAAGGGAAGAATAAATCCTAGTAAATTAATATTTGAAAAAATATGTTGTATTTCTCCTCCTATTGCAGGTATTATTGAAGTTTTAATTTGCCTAGTTGCATTAGCATTTTATAGAAATATTAGAAGAAACATTACATTTTTTGTCTTTACATGGAATATGTCATTTAGTTTTGGGAGAAACTGACACATTGATAAAATTAGTTCATAATATAAGAGGATTATGTGGATCAGTCACCAGTCATATGAAACAATGTCAGTTTTCAAAAAGTAAAATGGACTTGTGACATTTTGTTACAGTATCTCTCACCCCAGCTAATCTGAAAACCAGATGTAAAGTTGCTTAGACTATTAAATTGGTTTTCAACGCAAAAAAGCTACAGATTGTAAAAAGGAATATGATGTAGTTCTTTCCAAACCCATTTTTTTTGCACATATTTTATTCAATTTTATAATATTCTAGAAACGATGATTCTAAATTTGACAATGACCTCCAGAAATCTATTAAGAGCTAATCTACTGCTACCCAATTTAACAGAATTAGGTCAAAGTCATGTGCAGAATTTGCACATACATTCATGAATAGTACACATTGATATGTAAATACACTTTACCATGGAGATAGAGATGATTGCTAGAAGTAAAGGGTATGCCACACTAAACAATATCGCTAACGAGATCGCTAAAAAACGTCACTATTTAGCGATCCCGTTAGCGATATTGTTCAGTGCGGCAGCTTCCAGCGACGAGCTTCCTGCTGTGATCTCGCTCGTCGCTGGAATCGTTCCGGACCCTATTTCATCGCTGGCGCTCCCGCTGGGTGAGTATCTAATCGCTGTGTGGCACCTTTTCTTAGCGATTTAGCGGTACTTTTGTACCGCTAAAGTCGTTAAGAAGATCGCTAACGGCGATAGCGTCGTTAACTATATCGCTAAATGTGGCCGCATTTAGCGATATAGAAACAATCCCGCTAGCGATCGCATTAGTATGCGTCGTTATCGTGATCGCTAGCGGGATTGTTTAGTGTGGCAGTACCTTAAGAGAGGTGGGCAGAGCAGCACAGGATAAGCTTGGGACTTGTTCAGATAAGCCTATTATATGGATATGTGCTGTCCATGTAAAACTCACATGGACAGAGTAACTATTTGATACAAATCATAATATTAACTATTTTCTTACGTATTTCGGATGAAACACGCCCATTCGAGCTTATAAAGTGCACACAAAAAACAGGATCTCATTTGGGTAATCTGCATTGCACCACATTTTTACAGATATATTTCTATTGTTAACCTAGGAAACTATATTTAATGTTTTAATATTCCATGTACATTTTGTTTGTTATATAAATACGGATGCCACATAGATGTAAAAAACTGTTCACACGCTCATCAGTATCCATCCTTAAAAGGGTTGTCCACTACTAGGACAACCCTTTCTTGAACTATGTGTTTGGCACAGATAAAATAAAAACACCTATACTCACTTCTGGTGCTGGGACCGTTTCAGCGGTGTCAGTACTCACAGTCCCGGAGTTCTGGTGTGGTGGAATAACACGTGGTGCCTGGTAACACTCCACCTTCTTTCGGATTGAACATGAAGAGCAAGTCAGAGATCAGCTGCAGCACTGGCTTCCTCTTTATGTTCAATCTGTACGAAGGCGAGGACAGTGACGCCAGCGCTGATTGGGCGCCGGTCACCATGTGCCATTCCACTGTACCAGAGCTCCGGGACCTCGAATGCTAACATCACTGGAACGGCGACTGCACCAGACGTGAGTATAGTTGTTTCATTTTATTGGGGTCAAACATTTGTTCAATAAGGGGTTGTCCTAGTAGTGGACAACCCCTTTAAACTGTACAGTTCTCTTACACTTCCCATGTAATATCTACTTTACACCAATAGATGCTAGAAAGCATATAATGCTGACTGTAACGAATGGAAGCGGAGGCAGAGATGGTGAAGTTCACATTCGTCTTTTATTTTTAACGTGGAACCTCGAGACCGCAGTCCGGGGGGGCTTCGAAGGGGGCATGACAAGTGAGCCCCGGGTACCCGTAGTAAGGCCTCTCGAACAGGACCAGAATGGAATACCCGGAGGACACAGGTGCTACCTCCAGTTAGACCCCAGACACGTGGCAGCTGTCCCAGATGGACCTAAAGGGGTAACAGGTAAAATAGCAGAAACCGTGGAGGGTTAGACGGAGATGAGGAAGGTCCTGGTTCAGAGTGGATGGTAGCAGGCTGGCTCCAGTGACCTTGTCACAGTCCACGGATACGGATGGCTGAAGGCGGAACGGGATGACACTTGCGCCAGTAATAACCGAGATTGTCAGAGATAGCCGGATACAGGATACCAATGATCTGTGGAGACAAATAGAATGAGCGAAGCACAGAGACTGCTAACGCAGCTCAGACAGATCAGAGTCAGAAACGGATGTAGCAAGGATAGAAACACGTTGCTCTGGCACTCCCCTTAAGGTGGAGTGACCAGATATAGTAATGAGTGCGCTGCCATTGGTTGATTGACATTTTTCAAAAAATGCACGCTGCCCCTTTAAGAGAGACGGTGGGAGTGGCCTCGCGTCCTAAGCATTCCTACTAGAGGCCTGCTGGCAGCGTGCCAGGAACTGGGAGAGGAAGCAGGATGCTGAGAAGCAGACGGAGCAGGGGACTTCAGCCTGCACACAGACTGCTGCAAAAGGACAGCTGAAGGAGCAGAAGGTAAGAGACCAGGAGGGAGTGCAGAGCCAGCACGGGGACCGAGTGTAACAGTATCCCCCTCTTTACCCCCCTATTTTTCAAGCCTGCGTGAAATTTTTTAAGAAGAAAGAGGAGCCTGGATGTTCTCTTTAGGCTCCCAAGACCTCTCCTCAGGACCAAAACCTTTCCTGTCCACCAGGTAATAGGTCCTACCTCTTACTTTCTTAGTGGCCAAGATATGTTTTACCTCAAAAACATCATCCTCAGAGACCGGATCTGGAGCTCAAAACTACTGGTTTGAGGAGGGAAACATGAAAGGAGTAAGGCACACGTAAGGAATTAGGCAATTTCAGTTTGTAAGAGACCGGGTTGATTTGTCTCAAGACTTCAAAGGGACCAATGAAACGGGGACCCAATTTGTACGACGGTAACTTCAAACGGATGTACTTGGAGGAGAGCCATACCTTGTCTCCGGGACGAAAGATGGGAGCCTCCAAGCGTCTTTTGTCCGCATGCCTTTTCATACGTTGAGAGGCTCTCTCCAAAGCCGTCTTGGTATCTTTCCAAATGTTCGAGAAATCTTTAGACAAGGTATCTGCTGCCGGAACACCAGACGGTCCAGAGAAAGGAAGAGGAATTCCGGGTTGGAATCCAAACACAATCTGAAAGGGAGATTTTCCAGAAGATTCACTTACTTGGTTGTTGTAGTAGAATTCCGCCCAGGGCAGTAATTCTACCCAGTCGTTATGATGAACGTTGACGAAGTGACGCAGTTATCCAGCCAGGATTTGATTGATCCTCTCCACTTGCCCATTGGACTGGGGATGGTATGCCGAAGAAAAATCTAGTTCTATTTTTACCATTTTACAGACCGCTTTCCAGAACTTAGAGGTGAACTGGACGCCCCTGTCGGACACGATGTGGTGAGGAATTCCATGTAGACGGAAGATGTGCTGAATGAAGTGAGCGGCCTGTTCTGGAGCAGACGGGAGACCAGATAGCTGAACGAAGTGAGCCATTTTAGAGAAGCGGTCCACCACAACCCATACCACTGAGCAGCCAGAAGAAATGGGAAGATCCGTGATGAAATCCATCGCGATGTGCTGCCAGGGAGCGGACGGAATCAGAAGAGGCAAAAGCCTGCCAGCTGGTAGATGTTTATCAGTCTTGTTACGGGCACATGAAGGACAGGCTGCGACATACTCCTGGATATCCTTACCCATGGTAGGCCACCAGTAGTAACGGGAGATGAGTTGCTGAGTCTTTTTCTGACCGGCATGGCCAGCCAACTTAGAAGAATAACCCCACCGCAGGACACGATTATGTTCCGAAGCGGACACGAGAGTCTTCCCTGGAGGAAGCCGGTCAAGATCAGTGGAGGCAACAGAGACTAACCTAGAAGGTTCAATAATGTGCTGAGGTTCTTCCTCCAGTTCAGGAGGCAAAAAAGCTCTGGAGAGTGCGTCTGCCTTGATTTTCTTGTCAGCTGGGCGGAAATGAAGGACAAAATTGAAACGAGCAAAAAACAACGCCCAGCGGGCCTGTCGAGGACTCAGCCTTAGAGCAGATTGGAGGTAAGCAAGGTTTTTATGATCGGTGAATATGACTACCTGGTGATGAGCTCCCTCAAGAAGATGTCTCCATTCTTGCAGAGCCAATTTAATAGCCAACAGTTCACGATCTCCAACAGAGTAGTTCCTTTCTGCAGGAGAAAAAACCTTGGAAAAAAAACCACGAGAGATCATCCGCCCGGTAGATGACTTCTGGGTGAGAACTGCTCCTGCACCTATGGAAGAAGCGTCTACCTCAATAAAAAATTGCTCATTAGAATTTGGGCGATGGAGAACGGGTGCGGAAGCGAAGGCTTTTTTTAGAGAAACAAAGGCCTCTTCTGCCTCGGAGGACCATTCCTTGGAGTTTACACCTTTCCGGGTTAAGGCTGTGAGGGGAGCCACTCGGGTGGAAAAGTGTGGAATGAATTTCCGGTAGTAGTTGTCGAACCCCAGGAACCGTCGTATGGCTTTTAGCCCAGACGGACGAAGCCACTTGAGGACGGCAGACAACTTCTCCGGGTCCATCTTTAATCCTGTGGAAGATACAATGTACCCAAGGAAAGGCAAAGAAGACTGCTCAAAGAGGCATTTCTCATATTTGGCATATAGCCTGTTCTCCCTCAGTCTTTGTAAGACCAGGCGTACTTGCCTCCGGTGTGAGGTGAAGTCTGCAGAGAAATCAAAATATCGTCCAGGTAGACAACGACACAAGTATAGAGCAGGTCCCTGAAAATGTCATTAACAAATTCCTGAAAGACCGCAGGTGTATTGCTTAGGCCAAATGGCATTACCAGGTATTCATAGTGGCCATCACAGGTGTTGAAGGCTGTTTTCCATTCGTCTCCTTCTATGATTCAGATCAGGTTGTAGGCCCTCTGAGATCCAATTTGGTGAAGATCTTGGCCCCTCGGAGACGATCAAAGAGCTCTGAAATAAGAGGTAAAGGATACCTGTTTTGTACTGTGATCTGGTTTAGACCCCGGTAATCGATACAGGGTCGCAAGGATCCATCCTTCTTCTTCACAAAGAAGAATCCAGCTCCTGCCGGAGAGGATGACTTTCGGATAAATCCTCTTGCCAGGTTCTCTTGGATGTAGTCCGACATAGCCTAAGTCTCTGCCTGAGAAAGAGGATAAACTCTCCTGCGAGGAGGAGATGCTCCAGGAAGAAGCTCTATTTGACAGTCATACGACCTGTGTGGAGGTAGCCTCTCAGCCTCCTTTTTCCCAAAGACGTCAGAGAAGGACCAATAGGAGGAAGGCAACCCTGGCAGGGTATCAGGCTGGACTGGAGGCGAAACAGGTTGAATCCGGGTTAAGCAACAATTCATGCAGGTATCTCCCCAGCGCAGAACTTCTCCAGTTCTCCAATTTAGGACCGGTTCATGCATCTGGAACCAAGGTAAACCTAAAAGCAAGGGATGAGACAAACCGGGATATACATAAAAACGGATTCGTTCAGCATGTATTAGACCTACCCGGAGTTCCACCAACTCGGTTTGAAACTGGACGGGCTCGGTTAGTGGTTTGCCATCTACAGCGGTCACCCGCAACGGATCAGGAAGATGCAGGACTGGTAAGCGGTAAAGATCCACAACCGCCTGCTGCAGCTCCAGAGTCCAGTAAACAATGTTCGGAGAATTTTATTGCTCCGTAGGACACGGAGACCGAGACTTGCAATGAGGGAGAGGACTGTTCTCTACCTAGGTTGGCCCCTCCTACCGAACCTAGGCACTGGAGTTTCCCGACTTCTTTGGACAGAAATGGATCAGATGCTCAGAACTACTGCAGTAGAAACAACTTCCTTCCTTGTGACGTGCCTCCCGGTGGCAGGTGGCCAAGCTTACATGGTCTACCCCCATGGCCTCAGGAGAGGAAGGAGAGGTACCCATTTTGAACAAACTAGAGTCCAGGTGATAGGACCTTTTGTCCAGCTTGATCTCCATGGAACGCTCCTGAAAACGCAGGTCAAATCGGGTTGCCAAGGATATTAGCTCTTCCAAGGTGGTAGGTCTGTCCCATCCCGCCAGCTCATCCTTGATTCTTCCTGATAGGACTTCCCGGAAGTTAGCTATCTAGGCCTTATTGTTCCAAGACAATTCAGACGAGAGGGTGCGGAACTTAACAGCATACTGAGCCACCGTGAGAGTTCCTTGGCGCAGGCTAAGCAAGGCTGAAGCGGTCGAAGTGGTGCGACCAGGTTCATCGAAGGTCCTGCGAAAAGCCTCTAGGAAAGATTGAAGATCATTAACCAGTGGGTCCCCTCTCCCATAGCGGGTTTAGCCAGGCGAGGGCCTCTCCTCCCAGATGTGACATGATGAAGCCCAACTTGGCTCGGTCAGAAGCAAACATATGCCCCAAGATTTCGAAGTGTAGAGTGCACTGATTGAGAAAACCCTGACACAGAGTAGGATCACCCTGGAAGCGGGTAGGAGCCACCAGGCGGGGACCTTTACTTGCCATGGGAACTGGTACCTGAGTGCTGATAGATGAGTCAGGTGCAGACGAGGACACCAGGGAATCCATGCGGGTAGACAAGCTGCGTAGATAAGTCATGATCTTGTCCTGTTGAACTCCTAAACGGGCCACCTCCTGGCACAGATCCGTGGTCAGAGGTCTCTGGGTTCCAGCGGGTTCCATGGCAGGAGCAATCTGTAACGAAAGGAAGCGGAGGCAGAGATGGTGAAGTTCACATTCGTCTTTTATTTTTAACGTGGAACCTCGAGACCGCGGTCCGGGGGGCTCCGAAGGGGGAGTGACTAGTGAGCCCAGGGATACCCATAGTAAGGCCCCTCGAACAGGACCAGAATGGAATACCCGGAGGACACAGGTGCTACCTCCAGTTAGACCCCGGACACGTGGCAGCTGTCCCAGAGTGACCAAAAGGGGTAACAGGTACAGTAGCAGAAACCGTGTAGGGTTAGACGGAGATGAGGAAGGTCCTTGTTCAGAGTGGATGGTAGCAGGCTGGCTCCAGTGACCTTGTCACAGTCCACGGATACTGACGGCTGATGGCGGAACGGGATGACACTTGCGCCAATAATAACCGAGATTGTCAGAGATAGCCGGATACAGAATACCAATGATCTGTGGAGACAAATAGAATGAGCGAAGCACAGAGACTGCTAACGCAGCGCAGACAGATCAGAGTCAGAACCGGATGTAGCAAGGATAGAAACACGTTGCTCCGGCACTCCCCTTAAGGTGGAGTGACCAAATATAGTAATGAGTGCGCTGCCATTGGTTGATTGACATTTTTCAAAAAATGCACGCTGCCCCTTTAAGAGAGACGGTGGGAGCGGCCTTGCGTCCTAAGCATTCCTACTAGAGGCCTGCTGGCAGTGTGCCAGGAACTGGGAGAGTAAGCAGGACGCTTAGAAGCAGACGGAGCAGGGGACTTCAGCCTGCGCACAGACTGCTGCAAAGGGACAGCTGAAGGAGCAGAAGGTAAGAGACCAGGAGGGAGTGCAGAGCCAGTATGGGGACCGAGTGTAACACTGACTGTCTAATTTAAATCAGACAGATTAGAGCTATGGACATAAACCAAGGATGGAGCAGGCTGAAAGTGATAGGGTTTAGCCATTTTTTTTTTAATTATTATTATTACTAAACATTTATTGAGTGCATTTTAGAATTTTCTTTCCTCCACAAAGCTTCTTTTTCATGAATCTAACAAAGCTCTGTGTATATTACTACTTATCTATTTTACATCCCCTAGCTCACGCCTGTGTCTTCCCAACCCATCAAAGGAATAAAAGCTAAAATTATCTATAAGTACTTATCACCTCCTAAGTAAATCTTCCATGAGATTCTTATGCCTTTTGAAACATTGTTTATGACCACAGCAGTTAAAAACAATTTCATGGATTAGCAGAAATTAAGCTAAAGGTAATAGAAGACATAAACACATGACTGCTGTTGCCAATTACTAGAAACATATATGTGGTTTCTTATGTACAGCACCATGGAATCAATTGCGCTATATAAATAAATATTAATAATAATATTGGGTGGATGTCATGTGACTACTGCAGGGGGAGGAATGAAGGAGACAATTGATCCATCAGGTAAGTATTGGTTATTTGTGTGTGTGTGGGGGGGGTTATCTCATTTATTATTGTCTATCTCCCAAAAAACTTTTCAAGACGGCTTTCTCATCTCTGAAGCAAAAAGTGATGTCATTTAATTACATTGAGGAATAATCTGGAACATATTTTTTGTTGTATTTGATTTTTCAGCTGATTTAGACTAAAATAGGCATGCTGATTTAAAATTGCTTTAAGTTTTCTTCTATAAAGTCAGTTTTTTTTTCTCTACAGCTTATCTTAATGCAATTAATCTAGGCTAGATCAAGGGTAGCACTAGTGCTCTCCTATTTGCCGAGAGCAAACCGCCCTCCAGTTGGAAGGGATGGAGGATGAAATTGGCGAATGGTAACAGGTAGTGTTGAGCGATACTGCTCGATATCTAAAAATATCGGATCGGAATGGTATCGCCGATATCACTAAATATCGTCGATATCCGATTCCGATACCGGAAGTCCCATGTAAGTCTATGGGAACCAAATATCGACATTAAAAAAAACCATTCTTGCCTTGTTGGTTAATTGTACATGAAGGAAAACAACAAAGACTAATGTAGAATGTATTGGGGGAGGTTGAGGAGACAATAAAGGCATACATGTTTAACCCAATGCATTGGAATAGCATTAATATATATATTTTTTTAAATACGTTTGGATTGACTAACAAATTGACAATGTTGTTAACCTTTTTTCTATTTTGGCAAAAATGTATGTTTCACAACTTCCATGCTCTTCACCTTTTTAACTTTTGCCAGTGCCACACTTTCTCCTTCATAATCTTCAGCAGCATCATCTTTCTCATCAAATTATTCTTCATCTTCACCTTCTTAATCTTCTTCTTAAACTTCTTGCTATTCATGTTTTTGTTTACATTACTCATATTGTTATTATTAAACTAATTAATCTTCTTCATATTCAAATTCTTCATCTTCTTCCTCTTCATCTTCTTCATCATATTCTTATTTGTGACAGAGATTCCTGTACTTGTAATCTGTAAAAGTATGAATTGTTCATCCTTCCGTTCTTGCTGTCACAAAAGATTTAAATTACAACAGTATTTGTCCGTGTTCAGTTTAGCCTGCAGCAGCAGCAGGCATTTTCCAGGGGCACCACGAGGAGGAACGGACTCACCCCCATACACTGCTTAGTCTTCTTCTGCTTAGAATTTAGAGCATATATTTTGCTCTTCATTTTGGTCTTATATTTCATGTTCTTCTGCTTTTTGATCTTCTGCTTATTGTTCTTCTGTCTCTTGTTCTGTATCTTGTAGTTTGTCTTAACCTTCTTTGTCCTGTTGGTGATCTTCTTCTGGGTAATCTTTTATTTTTTCTTTGTGATGGTGTTCAGGCTGGTTGGCTTCATGCTCGTCGTCCTTGTTGTCGTCATCTTCTTCTGGGTGGTCTTTAAGGTCGTCTAATTTCCGAGAACCAGCTGACGTTACTGGAACCCTGACGGGTATCAGATGGAGCAAGAGACAATGGAAGTAACGAGGACCAGCTGACTGTGCTGGAACCCGGAGGGGCAGCAGAAGGAAAAGAGGCAATGTCACAACCGAGTACCAGCTGACGTTACTGTGACACGGTTACTAAGCAGGAGGTACCTGTGCTCCAAAGCACTACCAAGGACCAGCAGACGTTGGTGGAACTCGGATACGGAGATGGAGGCACCTAGGCCAAAGGCACTGGGGAGAACCAGTTGACGGTACTGGACCCCGGACGGGTAGCAGAAGTAAAAGAGGCAATGTCACAACCGAGTACCAGCTGACGTTACTGTGACACGGTTACTAAGCAGGAGGTACCTGTGCTCCAAAGCACTACCAAGGACCAGCAGACGTTGGTGAAACTCGGATACGGAGATGGAGGCAACTAGGCCAAAGGCACTGGGGAGAGCCAGTTGACGGTACTGGACCCCGGACGGGTAGCAGAACGCACCCATGAAAATGTAAGTTGACAGGACGCAAGCCGTCCGCAGTTACCGAATCACACAGTCCTACAGTGGGTGCTTGTCCTATTGTCACAATGGAAACAGCCTTTATTTACATATCCCACAGCACACATAGGAATCACCTAAACTGCAGGCACCATAGAGTCGGCTAACCCGAATGCAACACGACAGCACAACTTATTGGAGGATAATTGACGTTCACACTGCCAGGAAACAGCTGTCGTGCTGTAACCAGGCTGGCCATGAGTCAGTACCCTGCCAATTACTTACGAGCAACAAATGGCGGTGTTGTAGCCCAGGGAGTAGAGTTCAGGTGGTAGAAAGATGAACATAACAGGAGACATGGAAAACGTTGCCAAACAGTTATTTAATCTGAAAACGGACAGGCAAATTCAGGTGAGATCCATGCCTTGTTCATTTTCAGAAAAGTAAGCCGGTCTACATTCTCTGAGGATAGTCGCATGCGACGGTCTGTTACTACACCACCTGCAGCACTAAAGACGCGCTCAGATAATACACTGGCAGCAGGGCAAGCCAGCACCTCCAATGCATACTGGCTAAGCTCTGGCCATGTATCCAACTTAGAGACCCAAAATTTGAAAGGGGAAGAGGCATCTGGGAGTACACTTAGAGGGAAAGCCAAGTAGTCTGTCACCATCTTACCGAAACGTTTCTTCCTGGTGACTGGAGCCGTCTCGGATGGTGTAGACCTTGCTGGCGCTGTCACAAAACTTTGCCACATTTGTAACATACAGCTCTTGCCCTGTGCAGAGGCGCTGCTTCTGCTCCCTCTTGTTGTAGAGGTGTCTACACTGCCTCGACGCACAGAGCTGCTTTGTAAAGCAGTAGCAGCAGCTCTCTCGGCTGGAATGTACAACAGTATGGATTGCACCAGTGTGTCTTGGTACTCCTGCATTTTACGGTCCCGGTTCACCGGTGTGATGAGGGTTTGTAAGTTGTCCCCGTAGCGAGGGTCTAGGAGGGTGTACACCCAATAATCTGACGTGGTGAGAATGTGGGTGATGAGGCGGTCGTTTCTCAGGCACTGAAGCATGAAATCAACCATGTGCTGCAGACTCCCAACTGGCCAACAAAGGCTGTCCTCTGGAAGAGGCGTCATCTCTGCCTCCTCTGCATCACCCCACCCTCGCTCTACATACTGACTAGAGCGTTGTGTACCTCCCTCTGTAGGGATTTCTTCTTACTACTGGCTGCTGCTCACACAACCACTCCAACATATGTAACGTGGAATTCCACCTGGTGGGTACGTCACATATGATGCGATGTTCAGGAAGGCGAAATCTGACTTGCAGAGCTGCAATGCGCGATCTGTTCATGCTGGAACGTCGCAAGTGAGCGCACTCTAGGCGGACCTTGTGCAGCAGTGCATCAAGATCCGGATAGTCCCTCAAAAAACTCTGCACGACCAAGTTGAGCACATGTGCCAGACATGGTATGTGAGTGAGGTTGCCAAGGCCCAGAGCTGCCACCGATTTCGGCCATTGTCACACACTACCAAGCCTGGCTGGAGATTAGCTGACTTTAACCACACGTCGCTCTCCTGCTTGATGGCATCCCAGAGCTCCTGCGCTGTGTGGCTTCGATTCCCCATGGAAATTAATTTCAGGACGGCCTGTTGACGTTTGGCCACGGCTGTGCTCATATCTGTCGCAACAGGTAAGCGTTCACGGGTCCATGTGGAGGTATACCGTGACGGCTCGTGCAGCGATGATTCTGAGGAACTGGAGTAGGAGGAGGAATTAATGTGTACAGACTGGATTCCTGCAATCCTTGGAGTTGGCAGAACACGTACAGCGCCACTGGCAAGATCTGTACCCGGCTCCACAACATTGACCCAATAGGCAGTGAGGGAAAGGTATCGTCCCTGGCCATGGGTACTGGTCCACGCATCGGTGGTCAGGTGGACCCTGCTACTGACGGCGTTTAGTAGCGCATGTTTAATGTTTCCCTCGACATGTTTTTGCAGAGCAGGGACGGCTTGCCTGCTGAAATAAAATCGGCTTGGCACATTATATTGTGGGACTGCCAATGCCATAAAGTTCCTGAAACTGTCAGTCTCCACCAGCCTGAATGACAGCATTTCAAGGGACAGGAGTTTTGCAATGCCAGTATTCAGAGCCTGTGCTCGTGGATGGTTTGCCGAGTATGGCCGTCTTTTATCCCATGCCTGTGGTACCGATGGCTGTTTTGTGGTCTGGGAGTGTGACGATGACTGTGAACTTGCTGCTGTGGGTGGAATAACAGTTTGTCTATGGACAACAGTGACCGAGGTTCTTCCATGGAGATCCTGTGAGGAAGCCGAAACAGGTGTGTGTGAGCTGGAGGTAGAGGCTCCAACACGACCTGAAGATGTAGGTGCTGCTGTAGGTTGGTCTACATCTCCAGTGTGTCTTTGTAACTCAGCTACGTGCTTTGTCCGTACATGTTTCCACATATTTGTGGTATTCAGGTTACTGATATTTTTACCTCTTTTAACTTTTTGCTTACACAGCTTGCATTGAACATAGCAAATATCATCTACAAGTCTGTCAAAAAAGGACCACGCAGTGCAAGTCATGGGAGCGCCAATTTTGACATTTCTAAGAGAACTGCTCCCAACAGGTGCCAAACTGGAGGCTACAGGCAAGCGAGTCTGTAGCCTACCTCTCCCTCCTCTTTGTACCGTTGGGACAATCTCTTCCTCAGAGCTGCTCCCACCACCTTCCTGTTGCTCACGCCATGTTGGGTCTCGGACTTCATCATCTCCACTACCCTCTTCCAACACCTGCTGCTGTTGGATGGTCTGGGCAGCACCATGCTCCACAAAACTTGGCACCTGAGTCTCATCATCATCATAAGATGCGTTCTGCGGTGTGCTGTCCATCGGCACTGGCTCACCCGCCTCTTCAGATTGAGAGAGACACAGCTGTTGCGCATCACTGCATACTCCCTCTTCTTCAAATTGCAGAATGCTGCTTGCCTGTGCCCGTGTTTGCGAGCCAACAGATTCTGAGAACAGAAGCAGAGACTCAGCTGGCTCCTGTACAGAACTCTCTGACTGCCTGGGCAATTTGACAGGCGGTGAACAGACAGATGGTTGCTCAACAGTGTTGTGTTCCTGAGAGGAGGTGGAAGGAATTGAAGTCGATGCATTGGCTGCCATCCAACCAACAACGGCTTCAATTTGTTCTTCCCGCAGCAGGGGGGCACGCCGAGCTCCTACCAAAGTGCGCATAAAGGAACGCTCATGGGTAAAACTGGTGGATGCTGTGTCACTAAGGGCGGCAGCAGCCACAGAATCCCCACGTCCTCTCCCTGCTGAAACTCCACGGCCACGACCACGTGCCTTACTCCCTGCCTTCTTCATCTTGGTAGATTGATAAAAAAAGTCAGAAAAGTTATAAGGCCTAAGTGTGGTTATTACGCAGAGACTGAAGTGAACACTGAAACACAACTGTTCACAATCTGTGAAAGGCTACTCCTTTGTCTACTTCTATAGTGTTTGCAACCAATGTATTGGATACGGATGGAAGCGCGTCACACTAATAGATTATATTTATTTTAAATGGAATGGAGCAGAACCAATTGGAGAGAAATGAAAAGGATGAGGCACTGAGACACGCTCAGCAGAGTACAAGCAGCAGTGCTTGAACAAGTAACTGGAGCGTGATGTGCACTCAAAAAATAAAAAACACAGACTGAAGTGAACACTGAAACACAACTGTTCACAATCTGTGAAAGGCTACTCCTTTGTCTACTTCTATAGTGTTTGCAACCAATGTATTGGATACGGATGGAAGCGCGTCACACTAATAGTTAAATTGCATGGAGCAGCAAGAATTACACTGAAGAAAAAAAAAAGAGTCTGTGAGTGACACGTGCAGATGCCTACAGACAGCGTTGCATGCAGAGCAAACTGCAGCGTCACCTGCACTCACACACACCTTGCAGAGCTGTTAAAACAACACTGCAGGCAAAAGGAAGCTTTACACAGCGGTTGGTGCTAGCCTGCCTACAGCACAGTACACTAAATCGCAATCTCTAACTGTCCCTCAGAGTCAGCACAGCAGCGTTCTGTCCCTTACTGAATTCACAGCACAGTGACGCTAAAATGGCGGCGGCGCCTTTTATAGTGCATTCTGACATCATTTCAGCATCCAATCACAGCCATGCCATTAGTTAACATGACCGCAGCAGTACAGGATGTGCCCACACTTCTTAGGATTCCTCATTGACTGACTAAAATCAGATTGCCTCTCAAAGAATTATAGGAACTTCCAATTCCGGTATACGATATATGGAAAATATCGGAACTAAGTATCGAAAGGCCGAAACAGCTAATATCGGCTGATACCCGATACTTGCGGTATCGTATCGCTCAACACTAGTAACAGGTTATTATTTGTCTTGGCTATTCAGTTACACAAGACAGTGTGGCGAAAGATTGTATGCCGATCTATCTAGAAAAATGTATTCTGAAAGTCTATATACCAAGGGATTAGCAGAATTTATTCAGTCTCAACTATTTCTTGTCGTAAGTGCCTAAACAGCCCTGATTCCCTTTGCCACACTGCATCTATGTCAGTTTCACCATTCCAAGTTAAATGAAGAACATCAGCACATTTTTTCAAGCAAACTTATTTTGCATATTTCAAAATAAAACCTTGGTGATTAAGATAAGTCTTGGGCCCCTCACAAGGTGTGCAAGCAGTTTATTGTCAGTTTACAAATGTGTGTGAAGGAAAAACATGATAAGATGCCATTAGGTATACCAATTGTTTGATGAGAGCCAAGACATAATTCTAGTAGCAATTACTTTTGTAAAGTGAAAACTTCAGGATATATCAAGAAAAATAAAAATAAATTCATGAACTGCTGGTTTTTGCTCATTCTGTCTCCCAAAAATAGGAATAGAAAGCAATTAAAAAATGTCATGTGCAGGAAAAGGGTACCAATAAAAATGTCATCTCGCAAAAAACAAGACCTCACATGACTCTGTGGGCCAAAATATGGAAAAATTATAGCTCTCAAAATGTGGTGACGCAAAAACTATTTTTTGCAATAAAAAGCATCTTTTAGCGTGTGACAGCTGCCAAACCTAAAAACCCACTATAAATAGTAAATAAAACCTCCCTTTAACACCCCCTTAGCTAGGGAAAAATAATTAAATAGTAAAAAGTATTTTTTCCATTTTCCCATTAGGGATAGGGTTGGGGCTAAAGTTAGGGTTAGGATTGGGGCTAAAGTTAGGGTTAGGGATAGGGGCTAAAGTTAGGGTTGGGGCTAAAGGTAGGGTTAGAGTTGGGATTAGGGTTATGTTTGGAATTAGGGTTCGGGTTGGAATTAGTGTTAGGGTTGCAATTAGGGTTAGGGTTTGGACTAGGATTAGGGCTGTATTAGGGTTAGGGGTGTGTTAGGGTTAAGTTTGTTGTAGGAGTATGGTTAGTGTTGGGATTAGGGTTAGGAGTGTGTTGGGGTTAGGGCTGGAGTTAAAATTGGGGTTTTTCCACTGCTTAGGCACATCAGGGGCTCTCCAAACGCGACAATGCATCTGATCTCAATTCCAGCTAATTTTGCATTGAAAAGTCAAACGGCGCTCCTTCCGTTCCGAGCTGAGGTATCAGCGTACGCAGGACAAATTGCAAAGCAAATTTTGTGGTCCAATTTGTCCTGTTACCCTTGGTAAGATAAAAAAAAATTGGATCTGAAGTAAAATTTTTTGTGAAAAAAAGTTAAATGTTCATTTTGTTTAAACATTCAAAAAATTCCTGTGAAGCACCTGAAGAGTTAATAAACTTCTTGAATTTGGTTTTGAGCACCTTGAGCGGTGCAGTTTTTAGAATGGTGTCACTTTTGGGCATTTTCTAGCATATAGAACTCTCAAATCGACTTCAAATGTGAGGTGGTCCTAAAAAAAAAGGTGTTGTAAAAATGAGAAATCGCTGGTCAACTTTTAAACCTTATAATTTCCTAACAAAAAAAAAAATTTGGTTCCAAAATTGTGCTGATGTAAAGTAGACATGTGGGAAATGTTATTTATTAACTATATTGTGTGATATAACTCTCTGATTTAAGGACATAAAAATTTAAAGTTTGAAAATTGCTAAATTTTTTAAATTTGCCAAATTTCCATTTTTTTCACAAATAATCGCATGTTGTATCACATAAATTTTACCAGTAACGTGAAGTACAATATGTCACTAAAAAAGTCTCAGAATCACCAAGATCCGTTGAAGCGTTCCAGAGTTATAACCTCATAAAGGGACAGTGGTCAAAAATGTAAAAATTACCCTGGTCCTTAACGTGCAAACCACCCTGGGGGTAAAGGGGTCAACATTCATTTTATAGGAGGTGGATTACTACATAATACAACCTACAGAGCATTCATGAAAACCACACACATAATATAAAATTCAATGCTGTTATATTAGACAAAAAAATGAAAAGCATTTTTTTTAATATGAACCATACAATAAATGATGCGTGTTTGAGGATTCCGAAAAGAAGGTAAATCAAGTGTAGATAAAGGAGGTGGTGGGTCAGGTTTGGCCACGGGTATGTTAATAGTTGTTGTGCAATGCCAAACTGAATTCTGGCCAAGTTTCCAATAAATATATAGTCTCGATAAATTTGATTAAAACTGGCTAGTCCTTTTATGCAAAATTGAGGTCACTGCTTAACCATGATGAGATCAACAGACCGTAAGTGCTGCCACGACCAACACAGTGCGCGTTTCACGTTATTGCTTTCTCAAAGGGCGTATGTCACACGCTTTCTACTATCACCTTTTTATATGATGCTATTTACATGTGGGCCAATTACTTGATGTTTCTGTCCTGATGAAGAGGTCCTGCGTGGCCTCGAAATGCATTGACCTTGTAAACCTGTAATAAATGTTATAATCTTCCTTCCGTTTGGTGCTTCGTGGATATATCAGCAGCACATGAGTGACATCTCCTTCCAGATTACTACTGTTCGGTCTTTCCAATGACTGGTTTCCTTGCAGCAGCTGACGTATATTTAATTCTATGCTAGTCACAGGTTGCTTTTAGCAACCACACGAGGTGAGTGGATTTCTATCCCTGTCACCTCTATTTTTTTTTAACGGTTAAGACCCTATTGCGCTCTTGTTTTGTTCCCAGCCTCTCATCTGCAATTACATTTCCAGCATCTTATTTGTACTATGCTCAGTGCCCCTGCTCTAACATATATGTAGGACTGACATCGATAGAACAATGCAATAGAACTAGGGAACTTGTAAGGGACATGTTAAGGGCATAGATAGAGTCCACTGTGGTGTCAGAGGAGGGAATGTGAAACAAAACTTGTAACTGTAACTTGTAATGTAACCTGAAGGACTAAACAAAAAGATTAGATTTGCTTCCTTTTTATGATCTCTGCTAATTATTTTATTTTATGTGTGCTTTTTTTATTGCTTTTTAATTCTTTTTTTTCCCTTGAATCATCGTAGAGTACTCACACCTATTTTCTCCCACGTGGTCCCACATATACTGGTTTGAGAGTATGGTGAAATGAGAAGAAGAAAAGTTATGGAGAGGGTACCAATTCCTTGCAACCTAAGAGAGAAGAGAAGAGGACTGAGGCAGATGTGGAAAAGTATGATGTGGATGAACAAGAAGATCCTCATTTAGAGATGAACTTGAGATAGGATTTTCATTTGAGTAAAGACCTACTTCCCCTTATATTTGTTAACTATATCTTCATCTCAAAAATGATACATGAATTGACATCATTATCTCTTTAATTAATTTAATCTATTTTTTATTTTTCCATCTTTTTCCTCTATCTCTCTACTCCCCTGTTTTTCCCTTTCTCTCCCCCTTCTTTGTTTCTTCTCCGTCTTCCCACTACCACCCTCCCTCTTTCTATTCTTTGTGGGTTTTTCTTCTAAAAGCAGTATACAGTATATTTAATGATCTGGAGGGCGATTTATGTTATAAACAGTATAGACCAAAAGTTTGGACACACCTCATTTAAAGATTTTTCTGTATTTTCATGACTATGAAAATTGTAAATTCACACTGAAGGCATCAAAACTATGAATTAACACATGTGGAATTATATACTTAACAAAAAAGTGTGTAACAACTGAAATTATGTCTTATATTCTGGGTTCTTCAAAGTAGCCACCTTTTGCTTTAATGACTTCTTTGCACACTTTTGGCATTCTCTTGATGAGCTTCAAGAGGTACTCACCGGAAATGGTTTTCACTTCACAGGTGTGCCCTGTCAGGTTTAATAAGTGGGATTTTTGGCCTTTAAATGGGGTTGGGACCATCAGTTGTGCTGTGCAGAAGTCTGGTGGATACACAGCTGATAGTCCTACTGAATAGACTGTTAGAATGTGTATTATGGCAAGAAAAAAAGCAGCTAAGTAAAGAAAAACGAGTGGCCATCATTACTTTAAGAAAAAAAATTGGGAAAACTTTGAAAGTGTCCACAAGTGCAGTTGCAAAAACCATCAAGCGCTACAAAGAAACTGACTCACATGAGTACTGCCCCAGGAAAGGAAGACCAAGAGTCACCTCTGCTTCTGAGGATAAGTTTATCCAAGTCACCAACCTCAGAAATCGCAGGTTTGCAGCAGCTCATATTAGAGACCAGGTCAATGCCACACACAGTTCTAGCAGCAGACACATCTCTACAACAACTGTTAAGAGGAGACTTTGTGCAGCAGGCCTTCATGGTAAAATAGCTGCTAGGAAACCACTGCTAAGGACAGGCAACAAGCAGAAGAGACTTGTTTGGGCTAAAGAACACAAGCAATGGACATTAGACCAGTGTAAATCTGTGCTTTGGTCTGATTATGTCCAAATTTGAGATCTTTGGTTCCAACCACCGTGTCTTTGTGCGACGCATAAAAGGTGAACGGATGGACTCTACATGCCTGGTTCCACCGTGAATCATGGAGGAGGAGGTGTGATGGTGTGGGGGGGTTTGCTGATGACACTCTTGGGGATTTATTTATAATTGAAGGCATACTGAACCAGCATGGCTACCACAACATCTTGCAGCGGCATGCTATTCCATCCGGTTTGCGTTTAGTTGGACCATCATTTATTTTTCAACAGGACAATGACCCCAAACACACCTCCAGGCTGTGTAAGGGCTAATTGACCAAGAAGGAGAGTGATGGGGTGCCACGCCAGATGACCTGGCTTCCACAGTCACCAGACATGAACCCAATCGAGATGGTTTGGGATGAGCTGGACCGCAGAGTGAAGGCAAAAGGGCCAACAAGTGCTAAGCATCTCTGGGAACTCTTCAAGATTGTTGGAAGACCATTTCCGGTGACTACCTCTTGAAGCTCATCAAGAGAATGCCAAGAGTGTGCAAAGCAGTCATCAAAGCAAAAGGTGGCTACTTAGAAGAACCTAGAATATAAGACATATTTTCAGTTGTTTCACACTTTTTTGTTAAGTATATAATTCCACATGTGTTAATTCATAGCTTTAATGTCTTCAGTGTAAATGTTCAATTTTCATAGTCATGAAAATACAGAAAAATCTTTAAATGAGAAGGTGTGTCCAAACTTTTGGTCTGTACTGTATATATCAACATTATACACTTTATGTCTTTTAGTATTATTGTCTTTGTATTAACTGTTTGGTCATACATTTTTGGAATTATTACGCCATGTCTTACCTGATACAATAACCTTGTCACCATTCCCTTTTGTCTTCATATGCATGACTGCACTTTCGCTTTATATATCCCCTTAGATTTTTTTCATTATGATTTTTCTTATTAATATTTGATACGTATTCATATATAATGTGGAGTAGAGATTTTGGTTGTCTGTGTAGAATTTATCCATATGGACAATTACTAGATATACCTCTCTTCAATTTATTGCCACATTCATAATTTCTTCTTTTAACTTGCACTTTGTTTTATTCTCACTAGTTGTCAGCATTTTATTTATTAATAATATCCTGTAAGATGGTGGCGTGCTATGGACTCCTTTAAGATGACGTCTTAAAGTATATTTTCTTGGCCATATCATTATCGATGACATTAGTTACTTGGCAATAGGAACATGGCGGCCTCCAGTAGACGCAACAAATATGGTGCCCGTATGCACATGCGCATCACAATTAATGTCCCTGCATATACAAAGGCATCTTTCAACTACCGACATGTGTCTCTGACGTTATAGAGGCATTATCCTCCTGACACACGCCAGAGATGAGTGCCGGAACGTGAAGCACGCACCTGGGACCTGGGGATCGTGCTAGCATGCACTACTGTGATTGGCCCACATGTGAGTAGTATCATGTGAAAAGGTGATAGGAGAGAGTAAGTGACACACTCCCCTTGAGAAAGCAATAGTGCGGTGACTGTCGCAGCACTCACAGTCTGTTGATCTCATCATGGGTAAGCAGCGAACATACTTAATTTTCTATAAATGGACTGGCTGGTTTTAATTAAATTTATTTAGTCTATATATTTATTGGAAACTAAGCCAGCATTACCCGTTTGGCATTGCATAACAACTATTAGCATAGACGTGGTCAGACCTGACTCACCACCTTCTTTATCTACTGTACACTTGATTTACCTTCGTTTCTGAATCCTCAAACATGCATCATTTATTGTATGGTTCATGTTAAAAAATGCTTTTAATTTTTTTTGGCTAATAAAACAGCATTGACTTTCATATTATGTGTGTGGTTTTTATGAATACTCTGTAGGGTTTATTATGTAGTAATCCACGTTCTATAAGCTGAATATTAATAGAGAGACCAATATTGACATTAAGCTGTGTATTTTAGGTCATTATCCTGTTGCAAGACCTGTGACTGAGACCCAAACTTTCTGACACTGGGCAGGACATTCCTCTCTAGAATCCCTTGATAGTCTTGTGATTTTATTGTATTCTGCACAGATTCTTGACATCCTTGCCAGATGCAGCAAAGCAGCCCCAGAACGTAACAGAGCCTCCTCCATGCTTCACAGTAGGGACAGTGTTTTTTTTTTATGATTAATTTTTGATGTGCCTTGCCAAAAACTTCAATTTTTGTCTCATCTGTCCATATTACATTCTCCAGAAGCTGTGTTACCCTTGGAAAAGTAAAAAATTGGGGGTGAAAAGATCATTTTTGTGGAAAAAAATATTATTTTTTATTTTTATGGCTCTATGTTATAAACTTCTGTGAAACACTTGGGGGTTCAAAGTGATCACCACACATCTATATAAGTTTCTTGGTGGGTCTACTTTCCAAAATGGTGTCACTTGTGGGGAGTTTCCACTGTTTCCACTGTTTAGGTGCATCAGGGGCTACCCAAACACGACATGGTGTCTGATCTTAATTCCAGCCAATTTTGCGTTGAAAAAGTAAAATGGCGCTCGTTCCCTTCCGAGCTCTGCCATGTGCCCAAACAGTGGTTTACCTGCACATATGGGGTATCAGCATACTCAAGACAAATTGCACAACAGCTTTTCAGGGTCCAATTTCTCCTGTTACCCTTGGTAAAATAAAAAAATTTGGATCTGAAGTAAAAATTTTTGTGAAAAAAGTTAAATGTTTTTTTTTTAAAACATTCCAAAAATTCATGTGAAGCACCTAAAGGGTTAATAAACATCTTGAATGTGGTTTTGAGCACCTTGAGGGGTGAAGTTTTTAGAATGGTGTCCCTTTTGGGTATTTTCTATCATATAGACTCCTCAAAGTGACTTCAAATGGGATGTGGTCCCTAAAAAAAAGATGGTGTTCTAAAAATGAGAAATCGCTGTTTAAATCAACATTTAACCCTTATAACTTCCTAACAAAAAAAAAAAATTGTTCCAAAATTGTGCTGATGTAAAGTAGACATGTGGGTAAATGTTACTTATTAAGTATTTTGTGTGACATATCTCGGTGATTTAAGGACATGAAAATTGAAAGTTGGAAAATTGCTAAATTTTAACATTTTTTGCCAAATTTCAGTTTTTTTCACAAATAAACGCAAGTCAAATGAAAGAAATTTTACCACTATCATGAAGTACAATATGTCATTACCTCATAAAGGGACAGTGGTCAGAATTGTAAAAATTGGCCTAGTTATTAACATGCAAACCACCCTCGAGGGTAAAGGGGTTAAAAATAGGTTGAAACCCGGAATTGTTTTTTTCATCTATTTATTAGTATTTTTCATTTTTTAGTTTATCATTTATTTATTAGTAATAAATAAATACATTTAAAATGGCATGTGGTCCCCCTTATTGTAATAATAAGAGAAAGCAGACAGCTGGGGCTGATATTCTTAGACTGGAAATATCCATGATTATTGGGCCATTCTGAATTTACTAATATCAGCCTGCAGCCACCCAAGAATTGGAACATCATATTTGTTGCTCCATATCAAGCACTTAGCCTCAGCTCTTCTTGATTGCCATGCTGCAGTGGCAATTGGAGTAATTGTTTTTGGGGTTAGTAATGGAGAGGTGTCAGTCAGATGCCCTCATTATTAATCCAGTAATAAACATAAATAAACACACACAGAATAACATTTTTATTTGAATAAAACCCCACACCACCCCTTATTTATTAAAATGATCCCACAAAGTAATCCAAATTCATCTTTTTGTCTTTTTTGTCTCCGGCGCCTGTGGATAGCAGTAAAGCTACCACTATGCACAGTTAACAGTAGCCTTCAGTTTTAATCACTCTCAGTCTCCATAGTTTCTTAATGCCTTGATTTTTTTTCAGGAAGTGCATATATATAATTACAGTGTTTCAGTGATGGTTAAATGTTATCAATGGAGAAAAATGGAATACGAACAATAGGTTTCAGAATTGTATTAGGCAAAGCACCAAAATTCAGCAAGTAAATGTATGTTATTGTACGTTTGGAGCTACCAACTTGGATAGTTTTCATTTTGGTTGTACATTTCATTGAAAGTGACATACTATCCATCAGCAGGGCTGAAATTAGGGGCGACCAAATTGGACATTTGTCCAGGGCCCCTACTCCTCCAAGGGCCTGCAGCCAGTGGTGTTCTGCTAACAGCTGTAGATCATGCTGCTGCTATAGGGCCCATGAGTCAGTGGGCCCAGTGCCAGGTAGACTACGGGCATCCCCCACCTGACATCGCATGTTCAACCGTATCAGCATCTGATCCAGGATGTCGCTACAGTTGAAGGCAATGATAGAGGAGGGAAGTCATTTTCTCCCCACTCCCTTCCCCCTCATTATCCCTTGGAATCTGACGTGTCAGCCAGGGGTCACAACATCACTTCATTGCGACATACTATGTGGGGCCAGGCAGTGGAGCTACCAAAGAAACTGGAGAAGCGGGGGAACATGGAGAGCTCAATATTGTTTTTTTTAATTATGAGTACATTGTGGTGGCCATAATACTGGAGGACTATGGGGTTTATTATACTATATGTACTATGTGGACAACTATGGGGCTGCATTATACTTTATGAAGGACTGAGATGCATTCTACTATATGAAGGACAATGGTATGTGTATTATACTGTTTGAAGGATTATCGGATGTATTATACTGTATGGAAGTCTTTGGGGAGTGCATTAAACTGTATGGAAAACTATATGGGCTGCATATTACCTATGGTGGACTATGGGATGCATTATACTGTATGGAGGACTATGGGGATTGCATTATACTATATGGAGAACTATGAGGAGTGCATTAAACTGTATGAAAGATGATATGGGCTGCATTGTACTTTATGGGGGACTATGGGATGCATGATACAATATGGAGGACTATGAGGAGTGCATTATACTATATGGAGAACTATGGGGAGTGCATTCTACTGTATGGATGACTATGGAGAGTACACTATACTGTATGCAGGACTATGGGGGTGTATTATACTATATGGAGGACTATGGGGTGCATTTTACTATTTGAAGGGACTATCGGGGCACATTATAACAAATGAGCAAAATGCTGCCTATTCATCGGGGATTGAATTGTTTATGCCAGAACCAAAATCATTGTTCTCAGCAGCACATCACTCTGTGAAAACTACAGATATGCTGCTGATAACATGATACTGTATGGTAGTATATAAATGTACACCGCACTCTCTAGAATAGGTATGCAAATAAAGAACAATTCTATTGTGACAAAAAAACAAATATGTAGGAGCCAATGATTATATGTGAGGCGACTAAATATGAACGTTTCGACCCTCCCGGGTCATTCTCAACATAAGTCGCTCAGGATTAAATGCGAGAGAGCTCCCGCGCCCAGCTCTGTGTGGCGTGTCACGCCACACAGAGCTGGCGCGGGAGCGCCGCTGATGCAGGACCCCAGTAAGGTCCTCTTACCTGTGAAAAAAACACCTCTCCACTCTCACTTATTTCTACGCCAGTCAGTTACTCTGCTATATATTGTGAAAAATAACACATGATCTCTCTGCATTAATCCTGAGCGACTTATGTTGAGAATGCCCGGAGGGTACATTTATATATATTGTATTTAGGACGTTTGTCTTACAAACCCGCACCTTACTATTTAGCTGAGTGCACACCATTTTTTCCTATTATGATACTGTATGGGGTATGGGGACAGATTGATCTACTAGTAATCATTTACGCCCCTCATTTTTTCCTTAGCTCGTGAAAGAGGCTGGGGAACAACTTCAATATTGTCGATCCATTTGGAACTCCC
>JARQOD010000005.1:321283355-321310133 GCA_033576555.1 Oophaga sylvatica | reverse complement strand
CCCTCCGGTCTGGATGACCAGCCCTCCGGTCTGGAGAAGAGGGAGGGGATATGTGAGACAGTGAGAGCGTATGTATTGAATGGGGTGTACATTTCACAGGTACTTTGCTGACTTGTATGAGGGAAATGTGTGCCTTTGTAAAACTAGTGGTGGAGAAAGGTCATTACACCATCCATTCAAGTACACGTTTGCAGCTCAAACCTGTGGCCACTCAGGTATTGATTAGGAAGCCAGAAGTAGGTGCTTGGGAGCACAGTCAGTGAGCTCATTCAGTCTGGACAAGGGGTCCAGGCACAGAAGGTGTCTCCAAGAGTGTGGGAACTGTCTTTAGCCGGACACAGGGAGGTGTCCTGGCACAAGGAAGCAGTCTCTAAGAGTGTGAGCTATCTCAGTCTGGGTGCAGGAAGTACCCCGGACACAGGAGTAGTCACAGTGAGAATCCGTGCGAATAGCGACTGAATAGGAGGTGACCTCTTCAAGTTGGACATTGGAGTTGCCTTCGGACATAAAGAGGAGTGTCTGTGAAACTCCATACTGGTAACATATGTGATATGTGTTTTTTTTGGGCACAGACTGGTAGAGTCTGGGTCCCGGATAGAGAGGGCCATCTATCTAAGTGTAAGTTAGTGGCTAGACAAGCCCAGGTTTTCTGTTTATGATTTGTTTTTATCTGTGTGCTGTGGACTTTAATAAAAACTGGTTGCGGCCAGTTTTCACCAAACTGCTGTCTGAATGAACTGTTTCCGTGCCATTCTGTCTACCAGACAGCGATCCTAGAGCTAAACCCCGGAAGGCTACAATATATATATATATATATATATATATGTATTCTATGTGTGTATATTTAGTGTATATTTAGTGTTTACAAGGAAATAAAGGTTTTTTTAGTTGCGATATTTTGTTCCCATAGACTTACATGGGACTTCCGGTATCGGAATCGGATATCGGCGATATTTAGTGATATCGGCGATACCATTCCGATCGATATTTTTAGATATCGAGCAGTATCGCTCAACCCTAGTCATTAAACGATTGGTACCAACAATTTTGACACGTGTGTAGGTGAAGGAAAAATAGAAGCTGGAGACTTGGTCAGGATTTTATAACTATAACGCAAACCACCAAGTAATTTTATTCACAAAACATCACAATAGACAACAGCACCAACTAGCACTCCTAAATTTGATTTTTCCATTTATTACTCTTTACAAGGTAAGGGCAAGAGAGCAATCTAATGGAGAAGCTGTGATGCGAATACTGTCGTGAAGTGTCAAACACGTTTCTGGTGTATGCTATACATATAGCCTTTACTGGCACCATGGGAGTGATACAGCAATGCTTCAGGTACTTTTGTTTTGATTTTTTGCAGTCTTGCTTTTATACATTCAGGAGGCCGTAATGGCACAGCAAATATAAAAAATGTAGAGTAGAACTGCCCCATATGAGAATGCCTTGTCGTGGCGGGGTGGCTCAAAGAATCGATCAATTATTTGCCAAATGTCTCATTTTTAATACAGTTAGAATCCAATATGTGCATATGCACTTTATATATTGCATGCTGACCATGTGCGGCGCTGGCTTCTCCCCCTTTTTTTTACCTGATATACATATAGACACAATTGTAGTTAGTGAAAAGAATAATTGCTCATTTCGTAAGGGATCCTGCCAAGACATCGGCCACATACCCCAACGTGAGTTTCTCGTGGATGTTGCTTCCTCAGGAAGTCTATAAAGATGCTAGTTTGGGTCATTAGACCAAAGACTGAATTGTGATTAGCAGCTGTAATGCTGTTGTGAAAATGCACCTGCATTAATCTTGTATAAAACTGAGCAAAAACTGTAAATTGTTCATAATTACAGTATGTCATAAACATATTTTCACCTGAAAGTAACAAAATGTCCATGAGTGTCTTGCTCTGATGGTCTAATATTTCTATGATTGGATGCCTAACACATCTATTCTGAATATAGAAACAGAGGTCCTGATTTACTAACCCTGGCATTTTACATGCCGTTTTAATGAGGAGGTGTGCTGGAGACTAAAGTTCCTAATTCTTTAAGAACTTGTTAATGAATCCGCAATGTCTGAAAAGTTTTGTGCGCCTCTCTGCGCATTATTTTAGTGCAGCCTCGCACTGTTCCAAAATTTTCCAACTTTTCAAAGCTTTTTATGCCAAATATTTAGGGTAAATTTTGAACGGGGGGCCAATATGTTTTATGACATTCTCTTTGTGTTATATCATTCCTATGGAAGTATGGTGGCTCAGTAGGTAGTCTAACTGTAGCCTGATAGCACTGATGTTCCAGGTTCATATCCCCCACAGACAACATCTACATGTGTGGCACCCCAGAGTCCGGTTGCCATGGTGTTATTGCCTCCCTCTTAGGGGTGATGTCATGCCTGGAGGCAAGGGGGGGATCTCCATGCCAGGTAACACACAGCATGCATCGCAATTCCTGCTTCAGGCCAGAGGGGGAAGCTCTAGACCTGACATCAGGGGAGCTGTTCTCCCTGGTTGGGAGGAGGAGTCAGTTAAGTCTGTTTGTCAGTTGGTCAGTGGAGAGGGAAGGGACAGGAGCTGAGTCATGGGCTCTGGGGAATTGAAGGTACGTGGAGCTGACTGATATCAGTGAAAAGGCAGTGCCCATGATATGCTAACTCTGTCTGACCATACAGGTTGAAAACCAACAAGCAGGATAGGGCCGCTGCTTAGCTACAGGCAGCAGGGACCCAAAAAGAGAGCACAGCAGGGAGGTCCCCAACCCCACCTGGCAGGGTGGACTATTATGATATAGTAGCTGAGGAGGACAGTAACAAAAGTAGCAAGGCAGCCAGTCACCCAGAGTGGTTGGTAACTAATGGATTGCAGACCCCTAAACTAACCGCACAACTAGAAGCAGCCGTGGGACGTACCTACGATAACCTAGATGCCTCGACACAGCCGGAGAGTTAGCTAAGCCTAAAGATAGAAAAGGGAAAGCTAACTGCCCCGGAGTAGCACCCCAAAGGAATAGGTAGCCCCCACACATATATTGGCAGTGAGACAAGATGAAATACAAACACAGGCAGAAAATAGAGTAAGCAAACGCTCGGGCCCAAAACTGTCTAGATAGGACAGGACAGAAAAGAATACTTTCTGCAATCAAGCAAAACCCTAGGAAAAATTCCAACACTTCTGATTCCAAAAGAATACTGAGACCACACGATCTCTCCAGCTATATCAGAACTACCCAGCAGCCACTGAAATAACAGGGATTGAAGAAAGAACAAATAACTAAGAAACAGGTACCAGCGCAGGCCCAGCAGGGGGATCCGGCTGACCTCACTCAGAAAGCAGAAAAAACAAAAGAAAACAAAACCACAGAAACAAGCAAGAAATAGCTTATCTGAAAGTTTGCAGGAGACCGCAGAAGCTGACTTCCAAACGGACCAGGTAGAGAGAACTAATCACCGGCAAGGATCATGGGAAAGTTACTCCCTTAAATCCCCCAGTCATGACTCCCAGATTGCCAATCGTCAGCAGTTGAAAGGTCTCTGTCAGTCAAGACTGGTTCATTAATATCAACAGCCACCAGAGGGAGCCCCAACTCAGAATCCAGAGAATTCACAACAGTGGACCCCCTGAATGCCTCCAGGCTAGCCGGACTCCTTCTGTCATCTGTAACTGCTACCCCAGATTATATTTTGATCTACCAAGAGGTAAAAAATTAAAGAAAACTGAATTTCTCTGTGTCCCGTACTTATTCTCTGCACCCCAACGTTCACTACCATCTGAACAGCCGAAAGTATTTACCCTGGAGCCCCGCTCTACCCATGGAGAGCTGTACCATCTTTGCTGCATCACCATCAGCCCCAGTGGACCTGAACGGCAGCATCGACCACCCATTGCTGAACACCACGGGTGGCGTCACGACTCAATACCATATAACTATCCCCCATTTTATGACACGGCCAGGGCCAAGGAAACGGATCAAGGTTCTGTGACCTTCCCCAAAGAGCTGTCCTGCCCGATTTCGAGTACCCCCTAGCCCTGGGGGGCGTGTCACATGGAGTTGTATGTTCTCTCCATATGTACATGTATGTGAGTTTCCTCCCTCACTTCAAAGACCTATTAATAGGGCATTTAGGTCATGAACTTCAATAGGGACAGTGATGGTGTTTGTAAAATGCTGTGAAAATGATTGATATCTTATAAGTAAAATAAATAAACTTTAGGCCTCTGTCACACTTTTTTTTCAGTATTTTCAAGCTTCTGAAAACAACAAGCCATGAATTTATATATTATATTCTTTGTTACACATTTTTTCCAGGCATTTTTCTAACTCCTATAGAGAAACTTACAGAAAAAAAATGCCATAAAAATGCCATGCCTTATTTTGATAAATACTTCACTCACCTTAAAAACAAAACAAAAAGATACCAAACCAAGCAACTACAGTGGGTACGGAAAGTTTTCAGACCCCTTTACATTTTTCACTATTTGTTTCATTGCAGCCATTTGGTAAATGCAAAAAAGTTTATTTATTTTCATTAATGTACACCCTGTTAAGGGTCTGCGGAACGCACCAAATATATGATGTAGAGAGGTGCGTTCGCAGCCCGGGGTCCACCGTGCAAGCGGAGCCTGCTGCTAGTAAAATGGAGCAAGAAGCGAACTCTGTTATCCCGCAGAGTCGCCAAAATAAATGCAGTAACGCGCTGTGGCAATAGGTGCGAACTCTGTTAATCCACAGAGCCGCTAGAAGGAGTGCCGCAGCGCTATATGGCGATGTGTGCGAACTCACTTAACACAACTGAGTCGCAAAATAAACACGCTAGGGCGCTGTCTAGCGTTGAAAGCGAACCCTGTTACGTCACAGAGCCGCTGAGACAAACTTCTGTGTCCTGTCAGGCACCCAGGTACACAGTGAACAGCTAAGCAAACATAGAACGTGATCATGCGCTAATGTCCTCGCGGGAGTCACCCGCAATCTATGGCGTCTGAACGCCAGGCCCTGAATACGGCAATCAAACTCCTCACCGGTTATGCCGGCAATCTAGGGCATCTAGGACACCGACCCTGACCAGCTAGCATACCAAACTCCTCACTGATTAAGTTGGTATTCTAGGGGCTTATTTCAGCCGGGGCCCTAACCACACACACGCATGACCACACTGGCGCAAAGCATATAATGGTTGATATTAGCGCATGGCGGCCCAGCCATGCTACCCTTTTATAGCAACAGCTACAGGACCTGCCAGAAACAAGGACCAATGAAACTTGTTTCAGAACACCAGTAGTCACAGGACCTTCCTGGCGGACCAATAGGAGCTGCTGCAGTACCTGAGCATGTGACCCCTGATCTCCAATGAGAGATCTCACTCTGGGCATGCTCAGAAGGGGAGAACAAGGACTTTGTCCTAAAGACGTCTGCTCGCCGCTAACCAGTACTGGCCACAATAGCAGAGCCTGGAGGAATGGCAGTAATCCTCTGCACACTGTTAGACTGGGGGAGACGCTGGGACCGATGTCTAAGCTGAGCAGGCTCCACTGCAGACGGAGATGAATGGGAGACCGCAGCGGGACTGGTTTGAGACTCCCCTTGTGCAGCAGCGGGAACTCGAACCCTAACATTATCCCCCCTCCTAGGACCCCCCCTTCTCTGGGCCTCGCTGCGTTCAAAGGCAGCGATGAGCTGCGGAGTGTGAACATGCTCGGCAGGCTCCCAAGACCTATCCTCAGGCCCATAGCCCCTCCAGTCCACCAAATAAAACTTTTTTCCCTGTACCACCTTACACCCTATGATGGCGTTCACCTCATGGTCATCCGTAGATGAACCCGATGTCCCGGCAGATGACTCAGAAAACCAGGACATGAGTACGGGTTTCAGGAGGGATACGTGAAAGGTGTCAGAGATACCCAGGCGTGGTGGAAGAGCCAAACGGTATACCACAGGGTTAACCTGCTCGAGGACCTTGAAAGGTCCCAGGTAGCGGGGTGCCAACTTAGTGGACTCAAATCGCAGCCTAATGTTACGGGCGGAGAGCCACACCATGTCCCCAGGAGCAAATGTTGGAGCGGGGCGCCGATGTGCGTCGGCGGAGGACCTCATCCTCTCCTTGGATGCCTGAATGGCGTCCTGGGTACGGTCCCAAATGTCCCGTGCCTCCACAGCCCAGTCTGCCACCCTGGAGTCGGCGGAAGACACAGGCATGGGCACCGGAACCCGCGGATGCTGACCGTAGTTTAGGAGGAATGGAGTCTGTCCGGTGGAGTCAGCCACAGCATTGTTTAGTGCAGACTCAGCCCATGGTAGCAAGGATGCCCAGTCATCCTGCCTGGCTGAGACAAAATGTCGTAGATAGGTGACCAAGGTCTGGTTGACCCTCTCTACCAACCCATTCGTCTCAGGATGGTATGCTGAAGAGAGATTTAACTCAATACTGAGTAGACAACAAAGCTCTCTCCAGAACCGAGACGCAAACTGGGGACCTCAGTCACTGATAATTTTGTCCGGCATGCCGTGTAGACGGAAGATGTGCCTAACGAACAACGCTGCCAGAGCCCGTGCAGCAGGTAACCGTGGTAGCGGCACCAAATGCACCATTTTGGAAAAATGGTCGGTGATTACCCAAATGATGGTGCAACCCCGAGACTTGGGCAAGCCCACCACAAAGTCCATCCCAACCATCTCCCAGGGCCTGTCTGCCACCGGCAAAGGGTAAAGTAACCCAGCTGGCCGTTGTCGTGGAGACTTATTCTTGGCGCAGGAGACACACGCCCGAACATAGTCCCCAACATCATGGACCATATGCGGCCACCAGTATGTCCTCGCCAGCAATTCAGATGTCCTCTTTGCCCAAAGTGTCCACCCACCATGGACGAATGTGCCCAAGAGAGTACCTCCGGTCGCAAATTGGTAGGCACAAAAGTCTTGCCCGGGGGCACAGACTCTAGCGAAACCGGGGCCACTGTTCTCAGGCTCTCTGTGGGGACAATAAGCCGAGGCTCCTCCACCTCCTCCTCAGAGGACACCACAGAGCGGGAGAGAGCGTCGGCAAGAATGTTCTTCTCTCCCGAGAGGAAATGCAGTGTGAAATGAAACCGGGAGAAGAACAAGGACCATCTGGCCTGGCGAGAATTAAGCCGCTGGGCTGTCTGAAGATATACCAAATTTTTGTGGTCGGTGAAGACTTGGAAGGGAAAGCGGGCCCCCTCCAACAGATGTCTCCACTCAGAGAAAGCCAATTTCATTGCTAGCAACTCCCTGTCCCCAATGGAATAATTCTTCTCCGCTGGTGTGAAGGTCTTGGAGAAGAAGAAGCAAGGATGCTTTCGACCTTGAGCATCCTTTTGAAAGAGAACTGCTCCAGCACCAACGGATGAGGCATCCACCTCCAATATGAATGGCTTATCAACATCAGGGCGGCATAGAATGGGAGCGCTAGCAAACTGAGACTTAATTGAGATGAAAGCCTTGGAGACTTCCTCAGACCACAATTTGGGATTTGCTCCCTTCTTGGTGAGGGCTACCAAGGGAGCTACCAAAGTTGAGAAATGGGGAATGAACTGGCGATAATAATTAATGAACCCCATAAAGCGCTGCACCGCTTTAAGGGAATGGGGTTCTTGCCAGTCCATCACAGCTTGTAATTTGGCAGGATCCATAGCCAATCCCCGGGCGGAGATGATATAGCCCAGGAATGGTAAAGACTCCTGCTCAAACACGCATTTCTCCAACTTTTCATAAAGGGAATTTGCCCGCAAGAGGTCGAAGACTCTGCAGACATCTTTCCGGTGGGAGTCAATATCTGGAGAGAAGATGAGAATATCATCCAGATAGACCACGACCGAGGTGGAAAGCATATCCCGGAAGATGTCATTAACAAAATCTTGGAAAACGGCTGGGGCGTTACAGAGCCCGAAGGGCATCACCAGATATTCATAGTGCCCATCCCTGGTATTAAAAGCCGTCTTCCACTCGTCCCCCTCGCGGATGCGAATCAGGTTGTAAGCACCCTGCAGGTCTAATTTGGTAAATACCCTTGCTCCCCGAAGCCTATCAAAGAGCTCAGAAATTAAAGGCAGCGGGTATTTATTCTTAACGGTAATGGCGTTAAGACCCCTGTAATCTATGCAGGGACGTAATTCTCCGTTCTTCTTTTGCACAAAGAAGAACCCTGCCCCAGCAGGTGACACTGACTTCCCAATGAACCCTCTTGCCAGATTTTCCTGAATGTATTGGGACATAGCCTCTGTCTCCGGGAGAGAGAGAGGATAGACCCTTCCCCGGGGAGGTTCTGCTCCAGGCAAGAGGTCAATAGGACAGTCATAGGGGCGGTGAGGCGGAAGAGTCTCCGCAGCCTTTTTGGAGAACACGTCTACATAGGTCCAATAGCACTTGGGCAGGGAAGTGAGATCTGCGGGTATCCCTGTAGTAGCAACCTGAACACACTCCCTCACACATCTACCTCTACAAGACTCACTCCAACCCGTATCTTCCCAGAGGACCACTCAATATGTGGGGAGTGAAGACGAAGCCAGGGTACTCCCAGCAGAGCCTCATCTATACCCTCAGGAAGGACAAGGAAAGAAATAATCTCCTGATGGGAAGGAGACATAGCTAATGTGAGAGGGATTGTCTGATGTGTGATCTGTGAGGGCAGTATGGAGCCATTCACCACTCGAACAGTCACCGGTTTGGTGAGCATCACCTGAGGTATTGTGTGACGGAGAGCAAAAGCAGAGGACATAAAGTTCCCCTCTGCTCCAGAATCCACACAAAGCTCAACTGTTAGAGTGGATTGACCAAAAGAGATTGTCCCTTTAAAGGACAGCTTGGAGGCAAATGCTGCTGACTCTAGTGAACCTCCTACCATGGTCACTAGACGCGAACGTGTACGCGATCGCTGGGGACATCTATTGGCATAATGTCCTGGCTGCTGGCACACTCTACAGACCACGGATACTCGAGTGGTCCGAGACTTAGATTCCACTCGAGAAGTCTCCACGGTCTCTGAGGAGTCGGACGCCCGAACGGGAAATTCAAGAGGTTTGGCAAAGGTCGGTGCCAGCCGAAACCTCTGCCTACACTGGGTCCGCTCTAACCTCCGCTCGTGAAAACGTAGGTCGATGCGGGTAGATAAAGAAATGAATTTCTCCAGTGTGGCAGGAATTTCCCTGGTAGCCAAAGCGTCCTTTACATGGTCTGCCAGTCCTCTCCAGAACACTGGAATAAGAACTTTATCTGGCCACTCTAATTCAGAGGCCAAAGTCCGAAATTGGACTGAGAACTGGCTGACCATGGACAAGCCCTGTGACATTGCCAGCAGTTGGAGTGCCGTATCGTGCGTGACCTGAGGTCCTAAAAAGACCTTTTTCAGAGCCTCCAAAAACCGAGGATCACTCCGCACCACACGATCGTCTCGCTCCCACAGCGGTGTTGCCCACTCCAATACTCTGCCCAAGAGTAGAGACAATACAGAACCCACTTGTGCCCGATCCATGGGGAAACGTGCAGCCAGAAGCTCGAGCTGTATTGAGCACTGACTCACGAATCCCCGAGATTGCTTGCTGTCACCGGAAAACTTGTCAGGAAGCTGGAGGTGGGATAACGTAGGGGCAGAGGTGGCAGAGGACAAACTAGCTGCAGCCACGCTAGCAGCCTGAACAGCGACTGCGGTAACATCCACAGCTGAGGTTGTGCGCTCAAGAGCCGCCAACCTACCCTCCAGCTGCTGGATGTACTGCCTTAGACGCTGGTCATCCGCCATTTTACTAGCCAGACCCTGGCGCTAATATTATGTTAAGGGTCTGCGGAACGCACCAAATATATGATGTAGAGAGGTGCGTTCGCAGCCCGGGGTCCACCATGCAAGCGGAGCCTGCTGCTAGTAAAATGGAGCAAGAAGCGAACTCTGTCATCCCGCAGAGTCGCCAAAATAAACGCCGTAACGCGCTGTGGCAATAGGTGCGAACTCTGTTAATCCACAGAGCCGCTAGAAGGAGTGCCGCAGCGCTATATGGCGATGTGTGCGAACTCACTTAACACAACTGAGTCGCAAAATAAACACGCTAGGGCGCTGTCTAGCGTTGAAAGCGAACCCTGTTACGTCACAGAGCCGCTGAGACAAACTTCTGTGTCCTGTCAGGCACCCAGGTACACAGTGAACAGCTAAGCAAACATAGAACGTGATCATGCGCTAATGTCCTCGCGGGAGTCACCCGCAATCTATGGCGTCTGAACGCCAGGCCCTGAATACGGCAATCAAACTCCTCACCGGTTATGCCGGCAATCTAGGGCATCTAGGACACCGACCCTGACCAGCTAGCATACCAAACTCCTCACTGATTAAGTTGGTATTCTAGGGGATTATTTCAGCTGGGGCCCTAACCACACACACGCATGACCACACTGGCGCAAAGCATATAATGGTTGATATTAGCGCATGGCGGCCCAGCCATGCTACCCTTTTATAGCAACAGCTACAGGACCTGCCAGAAACAAGGACCAATGAAACTTGTTTCAGAACACCAGTAGTCACAGGACCTTCCTGGCGGACCAATAGGAGCTGCTGCAGTACCTGAGCATGTGACCCCTGATCTCCAATGAGAGATCTCACTCTGGGCATGCTCAGAAGGGGAAAACAAGGACTTTGTCCTAAAGACGTCTGCTCGCCGCTAACCAGTACTGGCCACAATAGCAGAGCCTGGAGGAACAGCAGTAATCCTCTGCACACTGTTAGACTGGGCGAGACACTGGGACCGACGTATAAGCTGAGCAGGCTCCACTGCAGACGGAGATGAATGGGAGACCGCAGCGGGACTGGTTCAAGACTCCCCTTGTGCAGCAGCGGGAACTTGAACCCTAACACACCCAGCACCCCTCTACTGAAAAAAGTGAAATATAGAAATTTTTGCAAATTTATAAAAAAAAAACTAAAATATCACATGGTCATAAGTATTCAGACCCTTCGTTCAGTATTGAGTAGAAGCACACTTTTGAGCTACTACAGCCATGAGTCTTCTTGAGAATGATGCAACAAGTTTTTCGCACCTGGATTTGGGGTTCCTCTGCCATTCTTCCTTGCATATCCTCTCTAGTTCCGTCAGGTTGGATGGTGAACATTGGTGAACAGCCATTTTCAGGTCTTTCCAGAGAAACTCAATTTGGTTTAGGTCAGGGCTCTGGCTTTGCCAGTCAAGAATGGTCCCAGAGTTGTTCTGAAGCCACTCCTTTGTTATTTTAGCTGTGTGCTTAGGGTCATTGTCTTGTTGGAATGTGAACCTTCGGTGAAGTCTGGGGTTCAGAGCACTCTGGAAGAGGTTTTCTTCCAGGATATCTGTACTTGGCCGCATTCATGTGTCCTTCAATTGCAACAAGTTGCAACAAGTGGTTCTGTTTCTCCAGGTGAGAAACACCCCTATAGCTTGATTCTGGCACCAACATGTTTCACTGTTCGGACTGTATTTGGCAGGTTATGAGCAGTGCCTGGTTTTCTCCACACATACTTTTTAGATTTGTCACCAAAAAGTTCTAACTTCATCTCATCAGACCAGAGAATCTTATTTATCATAGTCTGGGAGTCGTTCATGTGTTTTTTAGCAAACTCTATGAGGGCTTTCATATGTCTAGCACTGAGGAGAGGCTTCCGTCGGGGCACTCTACCATAAAGGCCTGACTGGTGGAGGGCTGCAGTGACAGTTGGCTTTGTGGAACTTTCTCCCATCTCCTACTGCATCTGTGGAGCTCAGCCACAATGATCTTGGGGTTCTTCTTTACCTCTCTCACCAAGAATCGTCTCCCACGATTGCTCAGATTGGCTGGACGGCCAGGTCTAGAAAGACTTCTGGTGCTCCCAAACTTCTTCCATTTAAGGATTATGGGGCCCAGTGTGCTCTTAGGAACCTTGAGTACTGCAGAAATCCTTTTGTAACCTTGGATCGATGTGTGCCTTGTCACAATTCTGTCTCTGAGCTCCTTGGCCAGTTCCTTTGACCTCATGATTCTCATTTGGTCTGACATGCACTGTGAGCTGTTAGGTCTTATATAGACAGGTTTGTACCTTTACAAATCAAGTCCTATCAGTTTAATTAAACACAGCTGGACTCCAATGAAGGCATAGAACCATCTCAAGGAGTATCACAAGGAAATGGACAGCATGTGACTTAAATATGAGTGTCTGAGCAAAGGGTCTGAATACTTATGACCATGTGATATTTCAGTTTTCTTTTTAATAAATTTGCAAAAATTTCTACATTTGTGTTTTTTTAGTCAAGATGGCGTGCAGAGTGTACATTAATGAGAAGAAAATGAATTTTTTTGAATTTACCAAGTGGCTACAATGAAACAAAGAGTGAAAAATTTAAAGGGGACTGAATACTTTCCATACCCACTGTTTGTTTATTGACTATTAAATATTTCATGATTAAATATCTAACTGCAGTAATTTTAACATAAAATAAAGAAAAGTGAAAATTGCAGCAAAGTAACATCATAGGAATAGTCATAGATTTGTTGCTGATGTGTTTTTACTAATGTGAAAAGAAGATAAGTTTTTTCATTATTATTATGATTATTGTTATTACTATTATGGCTCTATTTATTATTGGAAACAGGTAGATAACGCTGCAAAAGATGAACTACCGAGAACACTCTGCACTCATAATATCCTGGCAAATGTTTGCTACATTTCTTGTTTTTGTGGCTTGTTATAGTTAGAAGATTTCTAAAAGTAACACAAGATTAAATATGAATTATCTTCTGGCTTCACTAAAAGATAAAGTATCCAATTTTGCTTAGAGAAAAATATTTACACTTTTTAAGAATTTTTTTTTTTAGATTTTAGTCAATTTCGTTTTAAATGTCCTATTAGAGCAGTCTGATCTCGGCAAGAGGATGGAGGATAGCCATAATACACAGCGGATTAATGCGTAACCTACCATTTTTCCAGAATGCTGTAGATAAGCCCCTAATGCCGGTGGCCGCAACTTATTTCCCAAAAATGAGGTGACAGATTCCCTTTAAAGTGTTTAGAAGCACTATAAATGTTTAAAAACCTCTTCAATAACTATCTAAAAACATATAATACATAGCAGAAAACAGAGGACTAGGTATAAGGGTGCCAATGTATCAGTCACACCCAGGCTTGAGCACATTTAGGTTCAAAGGCTCTTGTGACATTTTTAGATAATAGTGCATTCTCTTCCAGAAGGTTTCAGTTGCACCATTAGCAGACCAACATGAGGGGAGAGGAGGGGGATGCAGCTGCATTTTTTCTCTCACTCTTTTTATAATACAAGATGCTATGATTATAGAGTGTGAATACCAGATATTGCCCACTCAGCAGATACAGAAAGAGGAAATGTGCATTGTCAAATGGCATAAAGTGGGTGAGGATGGAAGGATGCAAAAAAAAGCAATTTTTAAAGGTAATATGTCGCTAAGTTTTTGCCACCATCATAATATAGAGACAGAGACCCTGATTCCAGCGATATGTGTCACTTACTGGGATGCCTAGTGTAGCTTTCATAAAATCACTGTTTTATCAGCAGAAGATCATCATTAGAGGACTAGTAAACCTGCTGCAATGTAGTCAAGCATATTCATGTATGAGGTTATTCAGGACTCTTGAATATGCTTAACTACGTTGATGCAGGTTTACTAGCCCTCTAATGATGATCTCCTGCTGATAAAACAGTGAAATTATGAAAGGTACACTAAGCAGCCACCCATCATCAGGGTCTCTGTCCCTACATCATGCTGCTCTCAGATTAAGTGGAAAAAAAACCTGCTGATTCCCTTTGAAAACATATTTATGGCTGCACTGCATCTAAATATCTACAGCTTCCCTAGGAGTCTTGGTGTTTTCTCATCGTAACTATAAATTGTTTTTTCTATATTTACAGATGCAGGATTGATACGGTTCTGTGTATTGTGTCTGCAGCCGTAATTATCCATTTTACTCATACACAAATGTTTTATAAGGATCACATTAAAATAATCTATGATTGTGCTGTGTTACATTATTTGGCATATTGCTACAGCCGGAGAAGTGTTTTGTCTTCAGGCTCACCAGAAGCATGCATCATGGAATAAAGACGTCACTTTTATGACCATGCATTTGTTGGCAAGATGGACAGGGAAAAGGTATTTGTTTTTTCTTAGATTATACAGAACATGTAGTACTGTAAAAGGAAGAAAAGCGTGTCTGAGCTGCATTCTAAACAGATGAAGCTGAGAAACCACCTCTGCAGGCCACAACTAAACCTTAAATCATTATTATTTTATACTATCTTTAGTTACTTCCTAACAACTAGGATAATATTTATAGTGTATGCCTACTAGGCACAAGCATTTAAAGGGGTTTTCCTCATAAAGCAATTATGGTGTATTTACCTCTGGGAACCCCAAAAAAAGTGAAGATGCTCATTCCTTTAATTTCAATAGTCCACCATAGAGAGACTCTTGTACATGTGCACAAAAAAACTCCCTATTTTTATTTAGAAAGCCTTAGCCTGTCTTGCCTTATTGTAGATATGCCATAAATGTCTGAAGTTGAAAGAGCCCTTTCGGAGATACATCATATACTATCTACTGTACACAGTGATGTGTGCCATGTATTGAAGTTTTAAGTACAGTATATACTCGAATATAAGCCGAGATTTTCAGCCCATTTTTTAGGGCTGAAAGTCCCCCTCTCAGCTTATGTTCGAGTCATATACCAGGGGGTCGGCGGGGGAGGGGAGCGCAGCTGTCCTATATACTCACCCCTCCGCCGGCGCGGTCTCTGCAGCCTCTGCTCTTCTCCCACGGTCCCGGCACCTGTGTTCAGCCCTCAGTGGTACCGCTCATTAAAGTCATGAATATGCACATATTCATGACTTTAATGAGCGGTAACACGTGACCGCTGAACACTGGCACCGGGACCGTGGGAGAAGAGCAGGGCAGAGACGCGCGGCAGGAGGGGTGAGTATAAGGGATATTTACCTGTCCCATTCCACCGATGCGCTGCTGTGTCCTCGGGTCCTCTTGCTGCGATGTTCAGGCAGAGGGCGTGATGACGTGGTTACTGCGCGCCGCGCCCTCTGCCTGATCATTCACTGCTGGAGGACCTGGAAGACAGCGGCGAGCAGCGGTGGACCCGGTGACAGGTAAATGTCTCAGGTGCCGGGCCCTGAGCGAGCGGTGACACCGACACCTGTCGCCCATAGCGCGCCGGTGTCCCCGCCTGCTCAGGACATCGGCACCTGGCCCCCAGCGACAAGAGGTGAATATGTCTTTTTTTTTTTTTCGGTTGCTTCAGCAGTGGCAGCGTATGAGGCCTATACTATGGGGCATCTATGGGGGCATAATCTATGGAGCATCTATAGGGCATGCATAATCTATGGGGCACAATCTATGGAGCATCTATGGGGGAATAATCTATGGGGGCACAATCTATGGATCATATATGGGGGCACAATCTATGGACCATATATGGGGGCACAATCTATGGAGCACCTATGGGGGCATAATCTATGGAGCATCTATGGGGGCATAATCTATAGATCATCTATGGGGGCACAATCTATGGAGCATCTATGGGGGCATAATGCATGGGGCATCTATGGGGGCACAATCTATGGATCATCTATGGGGCACAATCTATGGAGCATCTATGGGGGCACAATCTATGGATCATCTATGGGGGCACAATCTATGGAGCATCTATGGGGGCACAATCTATGGATCATATATGGGGGCACAATCTATGGAGCACCTATGGGGGCATAATCTATGGAGCATCTATGGGGGCATAATCTATAGATCATCTATGGGGGCACAATCTATGGAGCATCTATGGGGGCACAATCTATGGATCATCTATGGGGGCACAATCTATGGAGCATCTATGGAGGCACAATCTATAGATCATCTATGGGGGCACAATCTATGGAGCATCTATGGGGGCCCAATCTATGGAGCATCTATGGGGGCATAATCTATGGATCATCTATGGGGGCACAATCTATGGATCATCTATGGGGCACAATCTATGGAGCATCTATGGGGCATAATACATGGGGCAGCATATAGGGCATAATCTCATTTTCCACCCTAGGCTTATACTCGAGTCAGTAAGTTTTCCCAGTTTTTTTTGGCAAAATTAGGGGGGTTGGCTTATACTCGGGTCGGCTTATACTCGAGTATATACGGTAAGATAGATGTGTAGCAGTAAAATATTTTACTTCTGTTATAAATTGAGGGTGCATTTTATTTATATCTTACATAAACAGTGCCTTCCTATAAGAAATGATAAAAAAATGAAATTACTGTAACTAAAAAATATGTATTTTTATTATCAATTTGCAGCTATAATTTAAAGTTACAGCATATACTCAAGTATAAGCAGATCCAAGAATAAGCCGAGGCACCTAATTTTGCCACGAAAAACTGGGTCAATTTATTGACTCGAGTATGAGCCAGGTATGCATTGTTCCCTCATCCCTGTTCTGGTATGCGTGGCTCCACCGTCCCCGTTCTTGTATGGTTGGCTCCCCCCGTCACTGTCCTTGTATGTATTGCTCCCCCCGTCATTGTCCTAGTATGCATGGCTCCCCTTCCGTTCTTGTATGCATGCTTCCTATTACAAAAAAAATCATCCTACTCACCCAGCTGCGCCCTCGTAGCAACTTGTTCCGGCCGCCGGCGCCAGCAGCTCTTCCTGTGCTGAGCCATCAGGTGGCCCCGCTCATTAAGGTAATGAATGTTAGCCAAAAAATGTGCTGAAAAACTCTGCTTATACACGAGTATATATGATATATTTTAAGATGAACAGGGGCAGACACTGACAAGTTAGGGCCCCTGTGCAAAAAATGTGTCTGGGCCCTTCTCCTTTTATGGTGACAAAGATACAGGTTCTACATGCTGTTTGTACTGTGTATATATATATATTTATATATATATATACACAGTACAGACCAAAAGTTTGGACACACCTTCTCATTCAATGATTTTTCTGTATTTTCATGACTGAAAATTGTAGAATCACACTGAAGGCATCAAAACTATGAATTAACACGTGGAATTATACATTACACTTTACAAAAAAGTGTGAAACAACTGAAAATATGTCTTATATTCTAGGTTCTTCAAAATAGCCACCTTTTGCTTTGATTACTGCTTTGCACGCAGAAAAGGTGAACCGATGGATTCTACAGTCATGGCCAAAAGTTTTGAGAATGACACAAATATTATATTTTCACATGATCTGCTGCCCTCTGGTTTTTATGTGTGTTTGACAGATGTTTTTATCACAGACAGAAATATAATTGCAAACATATGAGTAACAAAAGCTTATATTGACAGTTAGAATGAGTTAATGCAGCAAGTCAATATTTGCAGTGTTGACCCTTCTTCTTCAGGACCTCTGCAATTCTCCCTGGCATGCTCTCAATCAACTTCTGGACCAAATCCTGACTGATAGCAGTCCATTCTTGCACAATCAATGCTTTCATTTGTTAGAATTTTTAGGTTTTTGTTTGTCCACCCGTCTCTTGATGATTGACCACAAGTTCTCAATGGGATTAAGATCTGGGGAGTTTCCAGGCCATGGACCCAAAATCTCTATGTTTTGTTCCCTGAGCCAGGAGTGGAGTGCGCGGGTGCATGTAGTTCTATGCAGCCGCTCGCTCCACTCCCGAGTGCCGGCGCCAGAGCTGGCATTTCACATGCGAGTGTCGGACGACATCGTCGCATGTGTGATCCCAGCCTAAGTGTCAAACAGGTTAAAGTTTATTTTCTGGAAAATAGCTTTTCTTCAGCCTTAACATTCAATAACAAAAAGTCCTTTCTCAGGTAAGACACAATAAAGTAGCACGTTCTCACCCACAGAGCAGTATAGGTTCAGCTTATCCACAGGCACAGTGTGTCCACCATTAAGGGTGTTTTCCTCTCCAACACTACAGACTACACCTGAGCCAACCCATATGACTTATATAGGACTTACAAGCCCCAGACTGGAATGTATGGGAACCACCTTTCCAGCCAAGCTCTTTTGGTTGCTCGTAAACCCGACACCAAAATCCGGTCCATTAAAATTCCCCTCAGGAACTGATTGTTACCAGAGCACTGTTTTCCGGGACTTACACTGATGAGCAAAAAGGTAACAATGTTTTGAACTTCTGAATTTCAGGCTCCATATCTCACCATCCACTACTGCTTCGAACGTAAGGCTATGGTTCCACGGTCCGGAACCATAGCGCTTTGACGGAGCGAAATTCCGCTCCGTCTAAGCCCCGCCCCCTTTCTGACGCGCGATCTTTCCGGAGGTGTTCAGGACACCTCGGGAACACCTCCGGAAAGAGCGCAGGCTGCATAGCCCTGTGTTAATTATGTTGCGGCGACGCACCGTCGCCGCAATACGCGAGGACATGCTGCGGTCTGAAAAGACGCGCCGCATGTCCGTTTACGCAGGTTTGCCACCTGCGTATTGTTACGCATAGTGGAGACGGGATTTCTTGAAATCCCCTCCACTATGCTGTAACATCTGGACGCTGCGTGTTTGGCGCTGCGCCAGCGCACAGCGCCAAACACGCAGCGTTTCCTGACCGTGGAAACTCACCCTTAGACTACCATCTTTTTATAACAGTCATCTTGGAAATCTCATACATAAATTTGACTTGCAATATTTAGCATATGATTAGTTATGCAGTTTCTTGTCATGTCACTGCATTGTTACTGTTTTGCTCCTGGTGGTGGAAAATTCTTTTTCTTCCTGTATACTACAAAATACAACTTATTCTCATATTGTGTAATAACTCAGTGTGTTATTAGGTTGATTCCCAAGTGAAAGGTCACTAGATCGAATCTAAGGGCAGCTATGAAGAACAATTTGCAAAGAAAAGAGAAACCACATTATCCAGCATATCGATAGCCGTCTCTCAGCCAAGAAAATTGCCAGACTGCATCATGTGAGTGCCATGGAAGAATATGAAATGAAGTCCATCAATTCTTTCAAAAGCCAAGAAGTACATGTCCAAGCAGACGTCCATGCAAGCACCATGCAACACACATTACACAAGTCTTGAATGGTGGCCTGAAAAAAAGGTGAAGAAGCCTCGACATCAATATTAAAGAAATGAAAGGAAAGTGCTCCTAAGTTTAGTATCCCTAGCAGTGTGGAACGATAGGTGACTACAACAAATTCACCTGAAGCATTTGTGTGAAGCACCACACTATTTTGCATGTATCGATTAAACTTCCCAAGGCCACAGCCAGGGCCGGCGTTAGGGACAGGCAGACCAGGCAGCTGCCTAGGGCCCCCACACCTCCTAGGGCCCCAGCCAGTAGTGTGCCACTAATAGCGGCAGACCATGCGGTCACTATGGGGCCCCAGAGTAAGAGGGGCACCTTGCCGCCTCACCCCCACGCCCCACATTCAACTTATGGGCATCATATTTGCCGATATAGTTGAAAGCAGTGATGAAAGAGAGAGAGTCACATGACACTCCCGCTTCCATCACTCCACCTCTGCCTCTGACTCAGCAGTGTGTGCCAGCAGTTGAGCTAATGAGACGCTGAGACACTGCAGAAGCCAGAGCAGCAGGGACGAGGAGGAGAGGTAAGTAGCATGTGTGGTATATGTGTGTGATGCACGATACTGTGTGTGGGGGACTGAACTATACTGTGTTGTGAGTGTGTCTGCTGCACTATACTGTGTGTTTGGGGACTGCATTATACTGTGGGTGTGGGGGGCTGCTCTATACTGTGTATGTGTGGGGCTGCATTATACTGTGTGTGGGGGCTGCACTATACTGTGTGTGGGGCTTCATTATACTGTGTGTGGTCACTGCACTATAATGTGTGTATGTGGGGGGTTGCATTACACTGTGTGTGGGGTGCTGCACTATACTGTGGTTGGGGGACTGCACTGTACTGTGTGTGGGGCTGCATTATTCTCTGAGGGGACTGCATTATTCTGTGAGTGGGCTGCTTTATACTCTGGTGGGTCTGCATTATACTTTGAGGGGCCTGCATTATACTGTGTGTGGGGCTGCATTATACTCAAGGGGCTGCATTATAGTCTGAAGAGGCTGCATTATACTCTGAGGGGGCTACATTATACTCTCAAGGGGCTGCATTACACTGGGTGTTGGGACTGCATTATACTCTGAGGGGGCTGCATTATACTCTGAGGTGGCAGCATTATACTCTATGAGGGGACTACATTATACTGTGTGTGGGGGTTTCAGTATTCTCTTAAGGGCTGCAGTGTACTCTGAGGAGGCTGCATTATACTCTGAGGGGGGCTGCATTATGCTCTATGAGGGGACAACATTATGCTCTATGTGGGGGCTGCAGTTTACTCTGAGAGGGGCTGCATTATACTCTGAGGGGGGCTGCAGTGCACTCTGAGAGGGTTGCATTATACTTTATGAGGGGGGTTTCAGTATACTCTGAGGGGGCTGCAGTATACTCTGAGGGGGCTGCATTATGCCTATGAGGGGACTACATTATGCTCTATCAAGGACCATGGGGAGTGTATTTTACTATATTTACTATATGGGACCTGCATTATACTGTATTGGGGACTATCAGTACCAATCATCCTTCCTCAGCCGGAGTAAGGGTAGGTGCACATGGTCAGCAAACGATGCGGGTTGGATGCTGCGTACTTGTGCAGTGTACAGATATTACAGCGTAGTGGATGGAATTCAAGATATCCCATGTCCACTATACGTGCACAGATGCCTGTAGATCACCCGTGGAGATGGACATGCGGCGCATATTTCCAGACCGGGGCATGACTATTTATCTTGTGGAGAAGCGAGCCTCCACAAAATAAATTTCACCCGTACAATGTATTGGGAATGCGGTGAATCCGCACTGTTCAATGAACACATGCGGAATCATCTGTGTTCAATAGCCGGCAGCACTTTGGACGCAGCAGACAATTACTGAACATCTGCACATACCCTAAAGAGGCTGGGAAACAAGCGTCGAACGACTTCAATATTGTCGATCTTGCTCGTTTAATGGCCTGAGCTTAGCGCTTCTAAATACTACAGATATGTTTCTGTGTGATCGTGCAATATGTGTGCATTTGGGGCCCCAATTTAAACTTTTGCCCAGGGCCCCACGTCATCTAAAACAGGCTCTGGCCACAGCTACCTCGATGGGTCCTGAGGCACTACTTCAATCAGGATTAGAATCGGTGGTTGTCTGTCTTACATTTAATTATTTTCTATATGTCTTTTTTATACTTATGTTTTTTGTCTGTATTTTCACATGTATTTTGTAATTGTGGAGCTAATTTCCTTACTATTTATTATATTAATCTCTGATGCATCAATCATTCTACCTCAACCAGGAGTGACCTCTAGAAAAGATCAGGGTAGTCACTTTGTATATATACCTGATGAAGGAGTCCTATCAACTCTATAATGTGTTGCATGAATAAAAGACTGTTATCTATACCTCTGAATGTTAACATCCTTTGCAGTGCACGTCAACACAATTTTGTTTTTTTCTTCTTGCTCAACTTCAATATCGTCATAAGAAGTGTCGCCTCGAATTTGCAAAAAAGTACAAAAAAGTATAATAAAAAATGGACAGCAGAAGATTGGAAACAAGTGATTGATGAAATGAAAGCTCCATACTTGTCTGGATCTTAGTATTCCTGCTTGTCTGCATCTGCAATTCTTTATATATCTAGTCTTAACTGGGTCATACCCGTTCCTGCATGTGAGTTGTACCTGCATCAAGATAGGTGCTTAGTAGAGATGAGCGACTTTGCCTCCGGGAGAGTCGAGTCGGGTTTCGGACCACCCGACTTTCACAAAAGTCGAGTTGAACGAAATCAGCCGACTATCGGCAAAAGTCGAAAGTCCAAATGAAACACGAAACCCAATGCAAGTCAATGGGGAAGAAAAGTTGGCAGGGAGTGGAGGACAGTAAACACAACTAAAGTGCCCATTTCAATGCCAACGACATCAATTCTTATTACTTAGTCAACATTAATTTACTTTATAATAATAGTAACACATTGAAAACTGGGGGTTATTTGGCTAAAGTTGTGGGGGGCGGCAGGCTGGTTCCAGGTTTTCGTGGGCCCGGGGCCAAAGAGACTCAGTGGGCCCCTTTAACCCATACCACAATTCATGATGCTCCGATACGGCAGAGAAATATAGGTATAGTACAATGACAAATACTTCACTTCTTACATTACATGACTGATATCTATTTTAAATTCTACAATAGCTCAAAAACCAGACAGTATATTCCTCCATACAGTATTATGGCCACCACATAGTGCGCCATACAGAATAATGAGCCCCGTATATTGCTCCATACATAATTGGTCCCATATAATGTTCCATACAGTGTATGATGAGCTCCACATAATGCTACAGTATATTATGGTCCCCATATAATGTGCCATACAGTATAGGACGGTCCCCATAGAGTATAATGAGCCCCACATATTGCTCCATATAGTATAGTGAGTCGCATATAAAGCTCCAAACAGTATATGATGGGTCCCATATATTGCTCCATACAGAATGGGCTCCATATAATGCTCCATACAGAATAGGCCCCATATGTGCTCCATATGATGATTCATACCCTATATGATGCCCCATAAATAATGAACCCCATATGATGCTCTAGTATATGATGGGCCCCATATATGATGCTCCAGTGTATGATGGGCCTATATAATGCTCCATATATAATGAGCCCCGTATGATGCTCCAGTATATGATGAGCCCCATGGCTGATGCTCCAGTGTATAATGGGCCTATATACAGTAATGCTCCATATATAATGGGCCCCATATGATGCTCCAGTATATGATGGGCCCCATTGCTGATGCTCCAGTGTATGATGGACCTATATAATGCTCCATATATAATATGCCCCATATGATGCTCCAGTATATGATGGGCCCCATGGCTGATGCTCCAGTGTATGATGGGCCTATATAATACTCCATATATAATGGGCCCCATATGATGCTCCAGTATATGATGGGCCCCATGGATGATGCTCCAGTGTATGATGGGCCTATATAATGTTCCATATATAATGAGCCACAAATGATGCTCCAGTATATGATGGGCCCCATGGATGATGCTCCAGTGTATGATGGGCCTATATAATGCTCCATATATAATGGGCCCCATATGATGCTCCAGTATATGATGGGCCCTATGGATGATGCTTCAGTGTATGATGGGCCTATATAATGCTCCTTATATAATGGGCCCCATATGATGCTCCAGTATATGATGGGACCCATGGATGATGCTCCAGTGTATGATGGGCCTATATAATGCTCCATATATAATGGGCCCCTTATGATGATCCAGTGTATAATGGGCCCGTATATGATGCTCCAGTGTATGATGGGCCCCATTTATAATGCTCCAGTGTATGATGGCCCCCAAGGATGATGCTCCAGTGTATGATGGGCCTATATAATGCTCCATATATAATGGGCCCCATATGATGCTCCAGTATATGATGGGCCCCATGGATGATGCTCCAGTATATGATGGGCCTATATAATGCTCCATATATAATGGGCTCCATATGACGCTTCAGTATATGATGAGCCCCATGGATGATGCTCCAGTGTATGATCGGCCTATATAATGCTCCATATATAATGAGCCCCATATGATGCTCCAGTATATGATGGGCCCCATGGCTGATGCTCCAGTGTATGATGGGCCTATGTAATGCTCCTTATATAATGGGCCCCATGTGATGCTCCAGTATATGATGGGCCCCATGGATGATGCTTCAGTGTATGATGGGCCCCATTTATAATGCTCCATATATAATGTGCCCCATATGATGCTCCAGTATATTATGGGTCCATGGCTGATGCTCCTGTGTATGATGGGCCTATATAATGATCCTTATAGAATGGGCCCCATGTGATACTCCAGTATATGATGGGCCCCATGGATGATGCTCCAGTGTATGATGGGCCTATATAACGCTACATATATAATGGGCCCCATATGATGATCCAGTATATGATGGGCCCCATGGATGATGCTCCAGTGTATGATGGGCCTATATAATGCTCCATATATAATGGGCCCCATATGATGCTCCAGTATATGATGGGCCCCATGGATGATGGTCCAGTGTATGATGGGCCTATATAATGCTCCATATATAATGAGCCCCATATGATGCTCCAGTATATGATGGGCCCCATGGATGATGCTTCAGTGTATGATGGGCCCCATTTATAATGCTCCATATATAATGTGCCCTCTATGATGCTCCAGTATATTATGGGCCCCATGGCTGATGCTCCTGTGTATGATGGGCCTATATAATGATCCTTATAGAATGGGCCCCATGTGATGCTCCAGTATATGATGGGCCCCATGGATAATGCTCCAGTGTATGATGGGCCTATATAATGCTCCATATATAATGGGCCACATATGATGATCCAGTGTATAATGGGCCCCGTATATGATGCTCCAGTGTATGATGGGCCCCATTTATAATGCTCCAGTGTATGATGGGCCCCAAGGATGATGCTCCAGTGTATGATGGGCCTATATAATGCTCCATATATAATGGGCCCCTTTGATGATCCAGTGTATAATGGGCCCGTATATGATGCTCCAGTGTATGATGGGCCCCATTTATAATGCTCCAGTGTATGATGGCCCCCAAGGATGATCTCCAGTGTATGATGGCCTATAAATGCTCCATAATAATGGGCCCTATATGATGCCCATATATGAAGAGCCCCATGATGATGCCCAGTTATGATGGCTATAAATGCTCCATATATAATAGCCCCATATGATGCTCAGTATATATGGGCCCCATGGATATCTCCATGTATATGGGCCCCATTTATAATGCCCATATATAATGTGCCCCATATGAGCTCCAGTATATGAGGGCCCCATGGCTGATGCTCCAGTGTATGATGGCCATATAATGCTCTTATAAATGGGCCCATGTGATGCTCCAGTATATGATGGCCCATGGATAATGCTCCAGTGTATATGGGCCTATATAAGCTCCATATATGGCCCCATAGATGATCCAGTGTATAATGGCCCGTATATGATGCTCCAGTGTATGATGGGCCCCATTTATAATGCTCCAGTGTATGATGGGCCCCAAGGATGATGCTGCAGTGTATGATGGGCCTATATAATGCTCCATATATAATGAGCCACAAATGATGCTCCAGTATATGATGGCCCCATGATGATGCTCCAGTGTATGATGGGCCCATAGATGATGCTCCATGTATATGGCCTATATATGCTCATATAATGGGCCCCATATGATGCCCATATATGATGGGCCTATGGATGATGCTTCAGTGTATGATGGCCTATATAATGCTCCTTATATAATGGCCCCATATGATGCCCAGTATATGATGGGACCCATGGATGATGCTTCAGTGTATGATGGCCTATATAATGCTCCATATATAATGGGCCCCTTATGATGATCCAGTGTATAATGGGACGATATGATGCTCCAGTGTATGATGGGCCCCATTTATAATGCTCCAGTGTATGATGGCCCCCAAGGATGATGCTCCAGTGTAGATGGGCCTATATAATGCTCCATATATAATGGGCCCCATATGATGCTCCAGTATATGATGGCCCCATGGATGATGCTCCAGTATATGATGGGCCTATATAATGCTCCATATATAATGGGCCCATATGACTCTTCAGTATATGATGAGCCCCATGGATGATGCTCCAGTGTATGATCGGCCTATATAATGCTCCATATATAATGAGCCCATATGATGCTCAGTATATGATGGGCCCCATGGCTGATGCTCCAGTGTATGATGGCCTATATAATGCTCCTTATATAATGGCCCCATGTGATGCTCCAGTATATGATGGGCCCCATGGATGATGCTTCAGTGTATGATGGGCCCCATTTATAATGCCCATAATAATGTGCCCCATATGATGCTCCAGTATATTATGGGCCATGCTGATGCTCCTGTGTATGATGGCCTATATAATGATCCTTATAGAATGGGCCCCATGTGATGCTCCAGTATATGATGGCCCCATGGATGATGCTCCAGTGTATGATGGGCCTATATAACGCTACATATATAATGGGCCCCATATGATGCTCCAGTATATGATGGCCCCATGGATGATGCTCCAGTGTATGATGGGCCTATATAATGCTCCATATATAATGGGCCCCAATGATGCTCCAGTATATGATGGCCCCATGGATGATGGTCCAGTGTATGATGGCCTATATAATGCTCCATATATAATGAGCCCATATGATGCTCCAGTATATGAGGGCCCCATGGATGATGCTTCAGTGTATGATGGGCCCCATTTATAATGCTCCATATATAATGTGCCCCATATGATGCTCCAGTATATTATGGGCCCCATGGCTGATGCTCCTGTGTATGATGGCCTATATAATGATCCTTATAGAATGGCCCATGTGATGCTCCAGTATATGATGGCCCCATGGATAATGCTCCAGTGTATGATGGACCTATATAATGCTCCATATATAATGGGCCCATATGATGATCCAGTGTATAATGGGCCCCGTATATGATGCTCCAGTGTATGATGGGCCCCATTTATATATGCTCCAGTGCATGATGGCCCCAAGGATGATGCTCCAGTGTATGATGGGCCTATATAATGCTCCATATATAATGGGCCCCTTTGATGATCCAGTGTATAATGGGCCCGTATATGATGCTCCAGTGTATGATGGCCCCATTATATGGGCCCATGATATGCT
>JARQOD010000005.1:321203966-321283255 GCA_033576555.1 Oophaga sylvatica | reverse complement strand
CTTTTGTGCCTACCAATTTGCGACCGGAGGTACTCTCTTGGGCACATTCGTCCATGGTGGGTGGACACTTTGGGGCAAAGAGGACATCTGAATTGCTGGCGAGGACATACTGGTGGCCGCATATGGTCCATGATGTTGGGGACTATGTTCGGGCGTGTGTCTCCTGCGCCAAGAATAAGTCTCCACGACAACGGCCAGCTGGGTTACTTTACCCTTTGCCGGTGGCAGACAGGCCCTGGGAGATGGTTGGGATGGACTTTGTGGTGGGCTTGCCCAAGTCTCGGGGTTGCACCATCATTTGGGTAATCACCGACCATTTTTCCAAAATGGTGCATTTGGTGCCGCTACCACGGTTACCTGCTGCACGGGCTCTGGCAGCGTTGTTCGTTAGGCACATCTTCCGTCTACACGGCATGCCGGACAAAATTATCAGTGACTGAGGTCCCCAGTTTGCGTCTCGGTTCTGGAGAGAGCTTTGTTGTCTACTCAGTATTGAGTTAAATCTCTCTTCAGCATACCATCCTGAGACGAATGGGTTGGTAGAGAGGGTCAACCAGACCTTGGTCACCTATCTACGACATTTTGTCTCAGCCAGGCAGGATGACTGGGCATCCTTGCTACCATGGGCTGAGTCTGCACTAAACAATGCTGTGGCTGACTCCACCGGACAGACTCCATTCCTCCTAAACTACGGTCAGCATCCGCGGGTTCCGGTGCCCATGCCTGTGTCTTCCGCCGACTCCAGGGTGGCAGACTGGGCTGTGGAGGCACGGGACATTTGGGACCGTACCCAGGACGCCATTCAGGCATCCAAGGAGAGGATGAGGTCCTCCGCCGACGCACATCGGCGCCCCGCTCCAACATTTGCTCCTGGGGACATGGTGTGGCTCTCCGCCCGTAACATTAGGCTGCGATTTGAGTCCACTAAGTTGGCACCCCGCTACCTGGGACCTTTCAAGGTCCTCGAGCAGGTTAACCCTGTGGTATACCGTTTGGCTCTTCCACCACGCCTGGGTATCTCTGACACCTTTCACGTATCCCTCCTGAAACCCGTACTCATGTCCTGGTTTTCTGAGTCATCTGCCGGGACATCGGGTTCATCTACGGATGACCATGAGGTGAACGCCATCATAGGGTGTAAGGTGGTACAGGGAAAAAAGTTTTATTTGGTGGACTGGAGGGGCTATGGGCCTGAGGATAGGTCTTGGGAGCCTGCCGAGCATGTTCACACTCCGCAGCTCATCGCTGCCTTTGAACGCAGCGAGGCCCAGAGAAGGGGGGGTCCTAGGAGGGGGGATAATGTTAGGGTTCGAGTTCCCGCTGCTGCACAAGGGGAGTCTCAAACCAGTCCCGCTGCGGTCTCCCATTCATCTCCGTCTGCAGTGGAGCCTGCTCAGCTTAGACATCGGTCCCAGCGTCTCCCCCAGTCTAACAGTGTGCAGAGGATTACTGCCGTTCCTCCAGGCTCTGCTATTGTGGCCAGTACTGGTTAGCGGCGAGCAGACGTCTTTAGGACAAAGTCCTTGTTCTCCCCTTCTGAGCATGCCCAGAGTGAGATCTCTCATTGGAGATCAGGGGTCACATGCTCAGGTACTGCAGCAGCTCCTATTGGTCCGCCAGGAAGGTCCTGTGACTACTGGTGTTCTGAAACAAGTTTCATTGGTCCTTGTTTCTGGCAGGTCCTGTAGCTGTTGCTATAAAAGGGTAGCATGGCTGGGCCGCCATGCGCTAATATCAACCATTATATGCTTTGCGCCAGTGTGGTCATGCGTGTGTGTGGTTAGGGCCCCGGCTGAAATAAGCCCCTAGAATACCAACTTAATCAGTGAGGAGTTTGGTATGCTAGCTGGTCAGGGTCGGTGTCCTAGATGCCCTAGATTGCCGGCATAACCGGTGAGGAGTTTGATTGCCGTATTCAGGGCCTGGCGTTCAGACGCCATAGATTGCGGGTGACTCCCGCGAGGACATTAGCGCATGATCACGTTCTATGTTTGCTTAGCTGTTCACTGTGTACCTGGGTGCCTGACAGGACACAGAAGTTTGTCTCAGCGGCTCTGTGACGTAACAGGGTTCGCTTTCAACGCTAGACAGCGCCCTAGCGTGTTTATTTTGCGACTCAGTTGTGTTAAGTGAGTTCGCACACATCGCCATATAGCGCTGCGGCACTCCTTCTAGCGGCTCTGTGGATTAACAGAGTTCGCACCTATTGCCACAGCGCGTTACTGCATTTATTTTGGCGACTCTGCGGGATAACAGAGTTCGCTTCTTGCTCCATTTTACTAGCAGCAGGCTCCGCTTGCACGGTGGACCCCGGGCTGCGAACGCACCTCTCTACATCATATATTTGGTGCGTTCCGCAGACCCTTAACAGGGTGTACATTAATGAGAAAATAAATAAACTTTTTTGCATTTACCAAATGGCTGCAATGAAACAAATAGTGAAAAATGTAAAGGGGTCTGAAAACTTTCCGTACCCACTGTAGTTGCTTGGTTTGGTATCTTTTTGTTTTGTTTTTAAGGTGAGTGAAGTATTTATCAAAATAAGGCATGGCATTTTTATGGCATTTTTTTTCTGTAAGTTTCTCTATAGGAGTTAGAAAAATGCCTGGAAAAAATGTGTAACAAAGAATATAATATATAAATTCATGGCTTGTTGTTTTCAGAAGCTTGAAAATACTGAAAAAAAAGTGTGACAGAGGCCTAAAGTTTATTTATTTTACTTATAAGATATCAATCATTTTCACAGCATTTTACAAACACCATCACTGTCCCTATTGAAGTTCATGACCTAAATGCCCTATTAATAGGTCTTTGAAGTGAGGGAGGAAACTCACATACATGTACATATGGAGAGAACATACAACTCCATGTGACACGCCCCCCAGGGCTAGGGGGTACTCGAAATCGGGCAGGACAGCTCTTTGGGGAAGGTCACAGAACCTTGATCCGTTTCCTTGGCCCTGGCCGTGTCATAAAATGGGGGATAGTTATATGGTATTGAGTCGTGACGCCACCCGTGGTGTTCAGCAATGGGTGGTCGATGCTGCCGTTCAGGTCCACTGGGGCTGATGGTGATGCAGCAAAGATGGTACAGCTCTCCATGGGTAGAGCGGGGCTCCAGGGTAAATACTTTCGGCTGTTCAGATGGTAGTGAACGTTGGGGTGCAGAGAATAAGTACGGGACACAGAGAAATTCAGTTTTCTTTAATTTTTACCTCTTGGTAGATCAAAATATAATCTGGGGTAGCAGTTACAGATGACAGAAGGAGTCCGGCTAGCCTGGAGGCATTCAGGGGGTCCACTGTTGTGAATTCTCTGGATTCTGAGTTGGGGCTCCCTCTGGTGGCTGTTGATATTAATGAACCAGTCTTGACTGACAGAGACCTTTCAACTGCTGACGATTGGCAATCTGGGAGTCATGACTGGGGGATTTAAGGGAGTAACTTTCCCATGATCCTTGCCGGTGATTAGTTCTCTCTACCTGGTCCGTTTGGAAGTCAGCTTCTGCGGTCTCCTGCAAACTTTCAGATAAGCTATTTCTTGCTTGTTTCTGTGGTTTTGTTTTCTTTTGTTTTTTCTGCTTTCTGAGTGAGGTCAGCCGGATCCCCCTGCTGGGCCTGCGCTGGTACCTGTTTCTTAGTTATTTGTTCTTTCTTCAATCCCTGTTATTTCAGTGGCTGCTGGGTAGTTCTGATATAGCTGGAGAGATCGTGTGGTCTCAGTATTCTTTTGGAATCAGAAGTGTTGGAATTTTTCCTAGGGTTTTGCTTGATTGCAGAAAGTATTCTTTTCTGTCCTGTCCTATCTAGACAGTTTTGGGCCCGAGCGTTTGCTTACTCTATTTTCTGCCTGTGTTTGTATTTCATCTTGTCTCACTGCCAATATATGTGTGGGGGCTACCTATTCCTTTGGGGTGCTACTCCGGGGCAGTTAGCTTTCCCTTTTCTATCTTTAGGCTTAGCTAACTCTCCGGCTGTGTCGAGGCATCTAGGTTATCGTAGGTACGTCCCACGGCTGCTTCTAGTTGTGCGGTTAGTTTAGGGGTCTGCAATCCATTAGTTACCAACCACTCTGGGTGACTGGCTGCCTTGCTACTTTTGTTACTGTCCTCCTCAGCTACTATATCATAATAGTCCACCCTGCCAGGTGGGGTTGGGGACCTCCCTGCTGTGCTCTCTTTTTGGGTCCCTGCTGCCTGTAGCTAAGCAGCGGCCCTATCCTGCTTGTTGGTTTTCAACCTGTATGGTCAGACAGAGTTAGCATATCATGGGCACTGCCTTTTCACTGATATCAGTCAGCTCCACGTACCTTCAATTCCCCAGAGCCCATGACTCAGCTCCTGTCCCTTCCCTCTCCACTGACCAACTGACAAACAGACTTAACTGACTCCTCCTCCCAACCAGGGAGAACAGCTCCCCTGATGTCAGGTCTAGAGCTTCCCCCTCTGGCCTGAAGCAGGAATTGCGATGCATGCTGTGTGTTACCTGGCATGGAGATCCCCCCTTGCCTCCAGGCATGACATCACCCCTAAGAGGGAGGCAATAACACCATGGCAACCGGACTCTGGGGTGCCACACATGTAGATGTTGTCTGTGGGGGATATGAACCTGGAACATCAGTGCTATCAGGCTACAGTTAGACTACCTACTGAGCCACCATACTTCCATAGGAATGATATAACACAAAGAGAATGTCATAAAACATATTGGCCCCCCGTTCAAAATTTACCCTAAATATTTGGCATAAAAAGCTTTGAAAAGTTGGAAAATTTTGGAACAGTGCGAGGCTGCACTAAAATAATGCGCAGAGAGGCGCACAAAACTTTTCAGACATTGCGGATTCATTAACAAGTTCTTAAAGAATTAGGAACTTTAGTCTCCAGCACACCTCCTCATTAAAACGGCATGTAAAATGCCAGGGTTAGTAAATCAGGACCTCTGTTTCTATATTCAGAATAGATGTGTTAGGCATCCAATCATAGAAATATTAGACCATCAGAGCAAGACACTCATGGACATTTTGTTACTTTCAGGTGAAAATATGTTTATGACATACTGTAATTATGAACAATTTACAGTTTTTGCTCAGTTTTATACAAGATTAATGCAGGTGCATTTTCACAACAGCATTACAGCTGCTAATCACAATTCAGTCTTTGGTCTAATGACCCAAACTAGCATCTTTATAGACTTCCTGAGGAAGCAACATCCACGAGAAACTCACGTTGGGGTATGTGGCCGATGTCTTGGCAGGATCCCTTACGAAATGAGCAATTATTCTTTTCACTAACTACAATTGTGTCTATATGTATATCAGGTAAAAAAAAGGGGGGAGAAGCCAGCGCCGCACATGGTCAGCATGCAATATATAAAGTGCATATGCACATATTGGATTCTAACTGTATTAAAAATGAGACATTTGGCAAATAATTGATCGATTCTTTGAGCCACCCCGCCACGACAAGGCATTCTCATATGGGGCAGTTCTACTCTACATTTTTTATATTTGCTGTGCCATTACGGCCTCCTGAATGTATAAAAGCAAGACTGCAAAAAATCAAAACAAAAGTACCTGAAGCATTGCTGTATCACTCCCATGGTGCCAGTAAGGCTATATGTATAGCATACACCAGAAACGTGTTTGACACTTCACGACAGTATTCGCATCACAGCTTCTCCATTAGATTGCTCTCTTGCCCTTACCTTGTAAAGAGTAATAAATGGAAAAATCAAATTTAGGAGTGCTAGTTGGTGCTGTTGTCTATTGTGATGTTTTGTGAATAAAATTACTTGGTGGTTTGCGTTATAGTTATAAAATCCTGACCAAGTCTCCAGCTTCTATTTTTCCTTCACCTACACACGTGGTCAAAATTGTTGGTACCAATCGTTTAATGACTAGGGTTGAGCGATACTGCTCGATATCTAAAAATATCGGATCGGAATGGTATCGCCGATATCACTAAATATCGCCGATATCCGATTCCGATACCGGAAGTCCCATGTAAGTCTATGGGAACAAAATATCGCAACTAAAAAAACCTTTATTTCCTTGTAAACACTAAATATACACTAAATATACACACATAGAATACATATATATATATATATATATATATATTGTAGCCTTCCGGGGGGTTTAGCTCTAGGATCGCTGTCTGGGTAGACAGAATGGCACGGAAACAGTTCATTCAGACAGCAGTTTGGTGAAAACTGGCCGCAACCAGTTTTATTAAAGTCCACAGCACACAGATAAAAACAAATCATAAACAGAAAACCTGGGCTTGTCTAGCCACTAACTTACACTTAGATAGATGGCCCTCTCTATCCGGGACCCAGACTCTACCAGTCTGTGCCCAAAAACAACACATATCACATATGTTACCAGTATGGAGTTTCACAGACACTCCTCTTTATGTCCGAAGGCAACTCCAATGTCCAGACTTGAGAGAGGTCACCTCCTATTCAGTCGCTATTCGCACGGATTCTCACTGTGACTACTCCTGTGTCCGGGGTACTTCCTGCACCCAGACTGAGATAGCTCACACTCTTAGAGACTGCTTCCTTGTGCCAGGACACCTCCCTGTGTCCGGGCTAAAGACAGTTCCCACACTCTTGGAGACACCTTCTGTGCCTGGACCCCTTGTCCAGACTGAATGAGCTCACTGACTGTGCTCCCAAGCACCTACTTCTGGCTTCCTAATCAATACCTGAGTGGCCACAGGTTTGAGCTGCAAACGTGTACTTGAATGGATGGTGTAATGACCTTTCTCCACCACTAGTTTTACAAAGGCACACATTTCCCTCATACAAGTCAGCAAAGTACCTGTGAAATGTACACCCCATTCAATACATACGCTCTCACTGTCTCACATATCCCCTCCCTCTTCTCCAGACCGGAGGGCTGGTCATCCAGACCGGAGGCTGGTCAACAACCCAAAAGAGACAGTGAACTCTGAACACTGCCTCAGCACTATACTTCTATATAGGTCAGGGACACTTGGTTCCCGAGAACCACCATACTCGTCTCCCAAGATCACCTGCAAAGGAATTTCATCTTTATCACGGTCATTACCATTATCAGTATCATCACTATTATGATTAGCATCCTCATCATTATCATCATCATCATTATCATGATCATCACATAAGTTTAAACTTGTGGGGTTGAACACATAATATATCCAATCACCTCAACCCACAGTTCACACAGAGACCATGTACTTGTCCCTTGCTCTGTTCAGCCCCGGAATATTAGTCAATGACATTCGCTCATTCCTTAGGGACCTACCGTCTGTCATTGTCACAGACTTCGTCCAGTCACATTTCTGGGACGTAACCTTGTCAGGTCTCCCCTTCGCTCCCAGTGGTCAATCGTAACCTTGTCAGGTCTTGCCTGGGTATCTAAGGTCCGGTTAGACTCCGTACTGTCCTGTACTCTATCGGGTCGTCTGTGTGGGCCTCTCAAACCTGAGTTACTGGAGGTCTCACTACCTCTAAACCCACGCCCACTACCGTCAGGACGTCTTGAAAGGTCCCTAACTTCAGCCTTAGCTGTTCTGTTATTTAGGGGGCCCTTACTCTGTCGGGTCTCACTATTCTTAGACGGCTGCCATCTTCTGCTGCTCAGATGATGCTGTCTATCTACTCGCTGTCTAGCGAGATTCAATTGTTCTACCTCTCGCAGGTAGGTCACACGGTATGCCACCAGCATGCGCACATATTCCAGACTTTCTTCTGTTCCTATAGCGTAGAATGACACCATGCCGTCTTCATCTGGTATCCAGTAAACAGTTCATTCAGACAGCAGTTTGGTGAAAACTGGCCGCAACCAGTTTTATTAAAGTCCACAGCACACAGATAAAAACAAATCATAAACAGAAAACCTGGGCTTGTCTAGCCACTAAATTACACTTAGATAGATGGCCCTCTCTATCCGGGACCCAGACTCTACCAGTCTGTGCCCAAAACAACACATATCACATATGTTACCAGTATGGAGTTTCACAGACACTCCTCTTTATGTCCGAAGACAACTCCAATGTCCAGACTTGAGAGAGGTCACCTCCTATTCAGTCGCTATTCGCACGGATTCTCACTGCGACTACTCCTGTGTCCGGGGTACTTCCTGCACCCAGACTGAGATAGCTCACACTCTTAGAGACTGCTTCCTTGTGCCAGGACACCTCCCTGTGTCCGGGCTAAAGACAGCTCCCACACTCTTGGAGACACCTTCTGTGCCTGGACCCCTTGTCCAGACTGAATGAGCTCACTGACTGTGCTCCCAAGCACCTACTTCTGGCTTCCTAATCAATACCTGAGTGGCCACAGGTTTGAGCTGCAAACGTGTACTTGAATGGATGGTGTAATGACCTTTCTCCACCACTAGTTTTACAAGGCACACATTTCCCTCATACAAGTCAGCAAAGTACCTGTGAAATGTACACCCCATTCAATACATACGCTCTCACTGTCTCACAATATATATATACATGTCATTGTGACATATATATATATATACATATATGTATAGTTTATACACTTCTACATAGTAAAATATCCTCTGATTCAATTGCAAGGGTAAAGCCGGCTTCAGTGAAAAGACAGAAGCACCCGACATGAAATGACACTTGGTGTACATAGGGTTAAAAAAACGTACATTTTGCTACGAATTTACACCTTTAATTAACCCCTACAGGTGTGAAATTTTGCACACATAGACTGATGTAATTGTTTGTGCAAATCAGATAGCAAACGACATGAAAAGACATGGTTAACCCTATGTACACCAAGTGTCATTTCATGTCGGGTTCTGCATTTTCACAAAAGCCTGCAATTGAATTAGCGGCTATTATACTATGTAGAAGTGTATGAACTACAAATATAAATATATATATATATGTGTCACAAATTCAATGACATGTATATATATATATATATATATGAGGTGTAAAATTGTTTAAAAAAAATGCGTGGGCTCCCGCCCTATTTTCGCAACCAGACAGACAAAGCCAGCGAATGGGGGCAGATAATAATAGCCCAGAGAGGGACCATTATTTTTGCCCCCCCTGGCTACTAACATCTGCCCCCAGACACCCCAGAAAAGACAAATCTATAATTAGATTCGCCCTTTCTGGCACTTTGCCCATCTATTCCCATTGCCCTGTAGCGGTGGCGAATGGGTTAATATGGGGTTAAAGCCACATTGCAATTGAAAGGTGACCTTAAGCCAGGTTAATAATTGAGAGCTGTCAATTAGACAACTATCAATTATTAATCCTATTGCATGAAATAAAAATAAAACACACACACTTTAATTAAAAATCATTTTAATGAAATAAAGACACATGTTTTTGACCATCTTTTATTTGACTGCAAAACCATTTCCTGTAATAAAAATAAAATAAAAAAGCAAAATTATTCTTACCTATCCCATGCACAGTCAGGTCCCACGGTGTAATCCTTCAGAAAGGGTTAATGTTTACTGCAGGGACCGCAGCTAATGCTGCAGCCTCACAGTAAACCCCCAATGAATAAGTTCCTCTCCTGGCTGACAGGAGAGGAAGTGGAAAGCTTAACCCCTTCACCCCCAAGGGTGGTTTGCACGTTAATGACCGGGCCAATTTTTACAATTCTGACCACTGTCTCTTTATGAGGTTATAACTCTGGAACGCTTCAACGGATCTTCGCGATTCTGAGATTGTTTTCTCGTGACATATTGTACTTCATGTTAGTGGTAAAATTTCTTCCATATAACTTGCGTTTATTTTTGAAAAAAACGCAAATATGGCGAAAATTTTGAAAATTTAGCAATTTTCAAATTTTGAATTTTTATTCCCTTAAAACAGAGAAATATGTAACACAAAATAGTTAAGAAATAACATTTCCCACATGTCTACTTTACATCAGCACAATTTTGGAATCAAACTTTTTTTTTGTTAGGAAGTTATAAGGGTTAAAAGTTGACCAGCGATTTCTCATTTTTACAACAAAATTTACAAAGCCATTTTTTTTAGGGACCACCTCATATTTGAAGTCACTTTGAGGGGTCTATATGGCAGAAAATACCCAAAGGTGACACCATTCTAAAAATTGCACCCTCAAGGTACTCAAAACCACATTCAAGAAGATTATTAACCCTTCAGGTGCTTCACAGGAACTAAAGCAACGTGGAAGGAAAAAATGAACATTTAACTTTTTAGCCACAAAAATGATCTTTTACAAACTTTTTTTTTATTTTCACAAGGGTAAAAGGAGAAAATGGGCAGATAAGGTTGTTAAGCAATTTCTCCTGAGTACGCCAATACCCCATATGTGGGGGAAAACCACTGTTTGGGCACACGGCAGAGCTCGTAAGGGAAGTAGCGCCGTTTGACTTTTTCAAACTAAAATTGGCTGGAGTTGAGATTGGACGCCATGTCGCGCTTGGAGAACCTCTGATGCGCCTAAACAGTGGAAACCCCCCACAAGTGACACCATTTTGGAAACTAGACCCCCTAAGGTACTTATCTAGATCTGTTGTGAGCACTTTGAACCCCCAAGTGTTTCACAAAAGTTTATAATGCCTGGGTGTGAAAAAAAAAAAAAAAAAAAATCCACAAAAATGATTTTTTAGTCCTAAATTTTTGAATTTTCCCAAGGAAATTGGACCCCAAAAGTTGTTGTCCAATTTGTCCTGAGTACGCTGATACCCCATATGTGGGGGTGGAAAACTGTTTGGGCGCACGGCAGGGCTTGGAAAGGAAGTAGTAACGTTTTGGAATGCAGACGTTGATGGGGGTCATGTTCCGTTTGCAGTGCCCCAGATGAGCCTAAACAGTGGAAATCCCCCACAAGTGACACCATTTTGGAAACTAGACCCCATAAGGAACTTATCTAGATCTTTGGTGAGCACTTTGAACCCCAAGTGCTTCACACAAGTTTATAATGCCCGGGCATGAAAATAAAAAATCCTATTTTTTTCCCACAAAAATTATCTTTTAGTCACTAATTTTTATTTTCCCAAGGGTATCAGGAGAAATTGGACCACATAAGTTGTTGTCCAATTTGTCCTGAGTACGCTGATTCCCCATATGTGGGGGGGAACCACTGTTTGGGCGCACGGCAGAGCTCGGAAGGGAAGGAGCACCATTTGACTTTTTCCAACCAAAATTGGCTGGAATTGAGATTGGATGCCATGTTGCATTTGGAGAGCCCCTGATGTGCCTAAACAGTGGAAACCCCCCACAAATGACCCCATTTGGGAAACTAGACCCCCTAAGGAACTTATCTAGATCTTTGGTGAGCAATTTGAACCCTCAAGTGCTTCACACAAGTTTATAACGTAGAGCCGTAAAATTTAAAAATCATATTTTTTCCACAAAAATGATCTTTTCACCCGAATTTTATTTTTCCAAGAGTAACAAGACTCCAAAAGTTATTGTGCAATTTGTCCTGAGTACACTGATACCCCATATGTGGGGGTATACCACTGTTTGGGTGCATGGCAGAGTTTGGAAGGGAAGGAGCGCCGTCTCACTTTTTCAACGCAGAATTGGCTGGACGCCATGTCGTGTTTGGAGAGCTCCTGATCTGCCTAAACAGTGGAAACCCCCCACAAATGACACCATTTTGGAAACTAGACCCTCAAGGAACTTATCTAGATGTGTGGTGAGAACTTTGAACCCCCAGGTGTTTCACTAAAGTTTATAACGTACAGCCTTAAAATAAAAAATCCTTTTTTTTTTTACAAAAATGATTTTTTCGCCCCCAATATTTTATTTTCACAAGGGTAACAGAAGAAACTGGAACCCAAAAGTTGTTGTCCAATTTGTCCTGAGTACGCTGATACCCAATATGTAGGAGAAAACTACTGTATGGGTGCACGTCAGGGCTCGGAAGGGAAGTAGTGACGTTTTGGATTGCAGACTTTGATGGAATGGTCTGGGGGCGTCATGTCGCATTTGGAGAGCCCCTGATACGCCTAAACAGTGGAAACCCCCCACAAGTGACCCCATTTTGGAAAATAGACCCCACAAGGAACTTATCTAGATGTGTGGTGAGCACTTTGAACCCCGAAGTGCTTCACAGAAGTTTATAACGTACAGCCTTAAAATAAAAAATCCTTTTTTTTTTTACAAAAATGATTTTTTCGCCCCCAATATTTTATTTTCACAAGGGTAACAGGAGAAATTGGACCCCAAAAGTTGTTGTCCAATTTGTCCTGAGTACGCGGATACCCAATATGTGGGAGAAAACTACTGTATGGGCGCATGTCAGGGCTCGGAAAGGGAAGTAGTGACGTTTTGGATTGCAGACTTTGATGGAATGGTCTGGGGGCGTCATGTCGCATTTGGAGAGCCCCTGATGCGCCTAAACAGTGGAAACCCCCCACAAGTGACCCCATTTTGGAAAATAGACCCCACAAGGAACTTACCTAGATGTGTGGTGAGCACTTTGAACCCCGAAGTGCTTCACAGAAGTTTATAACGCACAGCCGTAAAAATAAAAAATCCTTTTTTTTTTTACAAAAATGATTTTTTCGCCCCCAATATTTTATTTTCACAAGGGTAACAGGAGAAATTGGACCCCAAAAGTTGTTGTCCAATTTGTCCTGAGTACGCTGATACCCAATATGTGGGAGAAAACTACTGTATGGGCGCATGTCAGGGCTCGGAAAGGGAAGTAGTGACGTTTTGGATTGCAGACTTTGATGGAATGGTCTGGGGGCGTCATGTCGCATTTGGAGAGCCCCTGATGCGCCTAAACAGTGGAAATCCCCAACAAGTGACCCCATTTTGGAAAATAGACCCCACAAGGAACTTATTTAGATGTGTGGTGAGCGCTATGAAGCCCCAAGTGCTTCACAGAAGTTTATAATGTACAGCCGTAAAAAAAAAAAAATCTTATTTTTTTTACAAAAATAATATTTTCGCCCCCAGTTTTTTATTTTCCCAAGGGTAACAGAAGAAATAGGACAAATTTCACAATAACTCTTGGGGTCCAGAGTACGCTGATACCCCATATGTGGGGATAAACTACTGTTTGGACGCATGGCAGAGCTCAGAAGTGAAGGAACACCGTTTGACTTTTTCAAAGCAGAATTGGCTGGAATGGAGATCAGACGCCATGTCACATTTGGAGAGCCCCTGATGTGCCTAAACAGCGGAAACCCCCCAATTATAACTCCAACCCTAACCCCAACACACCCCTAACCCTAGTCCCAACCCTAATCCCAACCCTAACCCTAATCCAAACTCTAACCCTAATCCTAACTTTAGCGCCAACCCTAACCCTAACTTTAGCCGAAACCCTAACCCTAACCCTAATGGGAAAATGGAAATAAATACATTTTTTTTATTTTATTATTTTTCCCTAACTAAGGGGGTGATAAAGGGGGGTTTGATTTATTATTTATAGCGGTTTTTATGATTGGCAGCTGTCACGCTAAAAGACGCTTTTTATTGCAAAAAGTAGTTTTTTGCATCGCCACATTTTGAGAGCTATAATTTTTTCATATTTTGGCCCACAATGTCATGTGAGGTCTTAATTTTTGCGGGACGAGGTGACGCTTTTATTGGTACCATTTTTGAGCACGTGACATTTTTTGATCGCTTTTTATTTCGATTTTTGGGAGGTTAGAATGAACAAAAATCAGCAATTCATGAATTTCTTTTGGGTGAGGCGTTTTTATTGTTCCGCGTGTGGTAAAATCGATAAAGCAGTTTTATTCTTCGGGTCAGTACGATTATGGCGATACCTCATTTATATAATTTTTTTATGTTTTGGCGCTTTTATAGAATAAAAACAATTTTATATAAAAAATAATTATTTTTGCATCGCTTTATTCTGCGAGCTATAACTTTTTTATTTTTTTGCTGATGATGCTGTGTGATGGCTCGTTTTTTGCGGGACAAGATGACGTTTTCAGCGTTACCATGTTTATTTATATCGGTCTTTTTGATCGCGTGTTATTCCACTTTTTGCTCAGCGGTATGATGATAAAGCACTGATTTTTTGCTTCGTTTTTATTTTTTATTTTTTAAGGGGTTCACAAAAGGGGTTAACTAGTGGGACATTTTTATAGGGGGGGTCGTTACGGACGCGGCGATACCATATATGTGTACTTTTATTGTTTTATTTTTTTTATTTACAATAAGTAATGAATTTATTGGGGAATATTTTTTTTTTTTTTTTTTTTTTTTGGATTTTTTTTTACACATGTTTATTTTTACTTTTTTTTACTTTTTTACTTTATCCCAGGGTGGGACATCACTGTATTTCATCAGATCGCTGGTATGACAGTGTGCACAGCACTCTGTCACACCAGCGATGTGACAGGCAGTGCAGGACGCTTCCTCATGCCTGCTCTCGGCAGGCACTGAGGAAGCCGCCTCCCTCCAGGACCCCAGCGCCATCTTGGATCCGGGTCCTGGGAGGGAGGAAGCCCTCAGAGCAGCGCGATCACGTCGCGCTGGTCTGAGGGTCTCAGGGGGGCGCGCAGGGAGCCCCCACCCTGCGCGATCCTCCCCTGTGCCCCCAGTACACCGCGATCATGTTTGATCGCGGTGTGCAAGGGGTTAATGTGCCGGGAGCGGTCCGTGACCGCTCCTGACACACAGTCACGGGTGTCAGCTGTGATAATCAGCTGACACCCGGCGGCGATTAGCTGCGCTCCCTCCGGGAGCGCAGCTAATCGCCTATGACGTACTATCCCGTCCATGGTCAGAATGGCACGGGTTTTATGGACGGGATAGTACGTCTAATGTCAGAGAGGGGTTAATTGATTGCTTTCCACTTTCACTTCAGGTCAGCCAGGGACACAATCAGTGACGTCAGAGGGAACTGATTAACAAAAATAGGGGTTCCCTTCGAATAAAAAATGGCGTGGGGTCCCCCCTATTTTTGTTAACCAGCCAGATGAAGCAGACCGCTGAGGCCTGGATTTTCAGGCTGTTAAGGAGCCAAGATCCATGGACCTTGCCAGCCTGATAATACCAGGCCACAGCAGTCTGCATATCTTGGCTGATTAACAAAAATAGGGGATCCCCTCGAAAAAAATTGGCGTGGGGTCCCCCCTATTTTTGTTAACCAGCCAGATGAAGCAGACTGCTGAGGCCTGGTTTTTCAGGCTGGTAAGGATCCAATATCCATGGCCCTTGCAAGCCTGATAATACCAGGCCACAGCAGTCTGCTTAGCTTGGCTGGTTAACAAAAATAGGGGATCCCCTCGAAAAAAAAACGGCATAGGGGTCCCCCTATTTTTGTTAACCAGCCAAGTAAAATGCAGGCTGCTGCGGCCTGGTATTAAAAGACTGTCAAGGCCCATGGATTTTGGCCCTCAACAGCCTGATAATACCAGGCTACAGCAGCCCCACATTTGGCGCATCAAAAGATGTGCCAATTGTGGCACTTTACCCGGCTCTTCCCACTTGCCCTGTAGCGGTGGCAAGCGGGGTAATAAGGGGTTAATGTCACCGTTGATTGCACAGTGACAATAAGCCCGGTTAATAATGGAGAGGCGTCAATAAGACACTGATCCATTATTAATCCCAAAGTTATTAAATGCATAAAAAAAAGACAAAGCAAGAAAAAAGTATTTTAATGAAATAAAAGAGACAACACAGTTTTCATTTCTTTTATTGTACTCTCATTCCTGCGACGCCATCGATCTCCTGTAAAAAAAGAAAAAAAACAAACCAACAGTATACCACCTGTCCGACGCAGTCCATAGTAACGACTGTCCCACGACGATCCAGCTCTGCTACATCGCAATGACAGGCAGAGCCTGTCATCGCGACGCAGCACAGCTGATTACCTGCTTCCCCGGCTGTGACGTCATCGGACTGACTGCTTTACGGCCGGGATTACCCAGCAGTCACTGCAGTTATCGCGAGAAACTGCATGTGACCACCGGGGAAAGATGATGGCGGCCATGAAGCAGTCCAGCCCGTGACCGCCGGAGATCTTCTGCCAGGTAAGTGCCCCTGACTCCTGACAGACCCGACCGACGGACACTGACAGTGACAGACCCGACCGACGGACACAGACAGTGACAGTGACAATCCCGATTCCGGTATCCGATATGACGAAAATATCGGTACTCGGAATCAAAAGCCCGATACAGCTAATATCGGCCGATACCCGATATTTGCAGTATCGTATCGCTCAACACTATTAACGACAGAAAAACCCACAATGGTCACAGAAATAACTTGAATCTGACAAAAGTAATAATAATAAATTAAAAGCCTATGATAATGAACAGTGAAAGTCAGAAATTGCTTTTCAACCATGCTTCCACAGAATTTTTTAAAAAATAAAACCCATGAAATAGGCCTGGACAGAAATGATTGTGGGCAGCACGGTGGCTCAGTGGATAGCACTACAGCCTTGCAGCGCTGGAGTCCTGGGTTCGAATCCCACCTAGGACAACATCTGCAAGGAGTCTGTATGTTCTCCCCGTGTTTGCGTGGGTTTCCTCCGGGTTCTCCGGTTTCCTCCCACACTCCAAAAACATACTGATAGGGAATCTAGATTGTGAGCCCCATCGGGGACAGTGACGATAATGTGTGTAAAAACTGTAAAGCGCTGCGGAATATGTTAGCGCTATATAAAAATAAAGATTATTATAAAGATTATATTGTAGCCCTGAAAATAATGAGACAAAAAGACATGTTAAATCAAGATGTGTCCACTAATTAGCATCACAGCTATCTACAATATTGGAATCAGTGGCCTGTATAGAGAGCAACAGATAGGGATGAGCGAGTAGTGAAATACTCGGACTCGCTGTACTCGTTACGAGTAGCTCCTAATACTCGGGTATTCGTAATGAGTAGCGAGTCCAATGTAAGTCTATGGGAAATGCGAGTAATGGATAGAGAATATGTGTGTGCGGAGAATGTGTGCGGGGGTCTGTGGGGCTGTGTGTGTGCGCGCGGGCTGTGCCAGCCTCTGATGGGACTGTGCCGGGCTCTGCCAGTGCTGGGCGGGGCTGTGCCGGGCTCTGCCAGTGCTGTGCTGGCCTCTGCCGAGGCTGTGCGGGGCTCTGCTGGCATCATCCGATGAGACTACTTGTCCCATCCAGCTATGCCTCCTACATTGACAGCATTAACGGATTATGGGAAAGTAGTATTCCCATCATCCGGCTAATGTGGTGAATGTTAAAAAAAAAAGACATACAGAACATACAACATAATACAGTACATACACATAACAAACAACACATAACAGAGTACATACTCACCGCACACATTCACCCGAAGCCCTCGTCTCCTGCAAATAATATTAAAATAATAAACCAAGCTATACTCACCTTTCCGATGCAGTCCCTCTTTAAAAATGAGTATCCCTCGATGGACACAGCAGAGCCCGGTACAGCCCCACACACACACACACACACACCTTCACAGACCCCCGCACACACATAGTCATAGCCTATGGCTCATAGGCTAGGACTATGACACTGCGTGGCCAGCCTATCACAGTAATGCCACAACAAAGAAGGCCGTGACTTTACAGTGATTAGCTAACACATGCCGGGAAGGAGATCCGAATATTGTGAGGTGAGTAGTGAAATTTACTCTCTAGGATTCAAGTACAGCGAGTACCGCATAACTCGCCGAGTACCGAATCCTAACGAGTATACTCGCTCATCCCTAGCTACAGATACTCACTGTGCTGTTTGGTGACATGGTGTGTATAAGTCAAAAAGATTAAGGTTTGCACCATAACTTACCAAGGATGATTACTCTAAAGCATAGGAACTGCATTGCTGCCATAGAAAATGGGAGAAAAAAATGAAAAAAGTGCTATATAGTGAATATATGAAATATGCATCCGCAAAAAATTGCTATAAAAAAGACGGTTCTTAGCGCGCAGATTGGCCAATATATGTGTGCTCAATTGCCACATTAGGGCTTCCTTTGTAAATTGGGTCCCTGTCCTGTAATGTCACCTCTCTTGGGCAAAATATCCTACAATTTATGAGGCAGGAATGGACCAGCTAATCTGCTTAAAATCACCTGTGGCTAATGGGAGTGGGAGTGCACATGTCCAAAAGGCTTTGATACAAATAGACAAAAGGAAGAACCACCACATATAAGCTAGTGTGATTAGGCGCTAACCAAAGAAAGCATATAAGTCAAAAAGATTAACACTCAACATGGACCAGAGGAAGCGAAGGAAAGCGTGGTCTCAGGATATTAGAAAGAAAATGATAGACAAACATGGTAAAAGTAGACATTATAAGACCATCTCCAAGCAGGTTCATGTTCCTGTGACTACAGTTGCACATATTATTGAGAAATTTAAGCTCCATGTGACTGTAGCCAACCTCCCTGGACGTGGCCGCAGGAGGAAAATTTATGACAAATCAAAGAGACGGATAATACGAATGGTAACAAAAGAGCCCAGAAAAAACTTCTAAACAAATTAAAGGTGAACTTCAAGCTCAAGGAACATCAGTGTCAGATCGCAACATCTGTCACTGTATGAGCCAAAGTGGACTTCATGGGAGATGACCAAGGAGTACGCACTTGTTGAATAAAATTATAAAATGGCCAGACTGGAATTTGCCAAACTACATGTTGACAAGCCACAAAGCTTCTGGGAGAATGTCCTATGGACAGATGAGACAAAAATTGAACATTTTGGCAAGGCACATTAGCTCTATGTTCACAGACGGAAAAATAAAGCATATCAAGAAAAGAACAGTGTCCCTACTGTGAAACATGGAGGAGGCTCTGTTATGTTCTGGGGCTGCTTTGCTGCATCTGGCACAGGGTGTCTTGAATCTGTGCAGGGTACAATGAAATCTCAAGACTATCAAGGGATTCTAGAGAGAAATGCGCTGCCCAGTGTCAGAAAGCTTGGTCTCAGTTACAGGTCATGGGTCTTGCAGCAGGATCATGACCCAAAACACACAGCTAAGAACACCCAAGAATACCTAAAAGGAAAACATTGGACTATCCTGAAGTGGCCTCCTATGAGCCCTGACCTAAATCCTATTGAGCATCTTTGGAAAGAGCTGAAATATGCCGTCTGGAAAAGGCAACCTTCAAACACGAGATAACTGTAGCAGTTTGCTCTTGAGGAGTGGGCCAAAATACCTGTCAAGAGGTGCAGAAGTCTCATTGACAGTTACAGAAATCGTTTGATTGCCGTGATTGCCTCAAAAGGTTGTGCAACAAAATATTAAGTTAAGGGTACCATCATTTCTGTCCAGGCCTATTTCATGAGTTTTTTTTTTTTTTTTAATTCTGTGGAAGCATGGTTGAAAAGCAATATCTTACTTTCATTTGTTCATTTTCATAGATTTTTGATTTATTATTACTTTTGTCAGATTCAAGTTATTTCTGTTACCATTGTGGGTTTTTCTGTCATTGAACGAGGGGTACCAACAATTTTGACCATGTGTGTATGAATCAAAACCTTTTGTACCCATATAAATTTTATATTGTTAATGTACATTTTTGGTAATTTCTTTGTAACAATAAAATCTTTAGAATTTTTGTATATCATGACTCAGGTTCTCTTTTTAAATAAAACTTATTACAAGAGTCAATAACTAGATGGCACATTATTATCTTGGAACTGGTCCTTTCTCTTTATCTTTATAGACTTCACTGATGCTGTTCGTTCCAGCCATTGGCCTTGTGGTTGGTGAATTAATACACATGCTTTATGCTTGTGGGAAAAACCATGTGAGTGGCATTAGAGCTAAAATAAAACATAGATTTATACTGTCAAAATAAAAACAAGAAACAAGACCAAGACTAAATCCACAATCTTCTCTCTTTCTACTTGTCAGCATACTGTACATTTTTATGTATTCGATCAGGAATATCCACTTGTAAAAATTAACAAATTGAAAAATTGCTAACTTTAAAAGATCACTATTTTAGGTTTTTTTAAAGCTCTTATGAAAAATAATATTTGGTTGGACTAATTATACATCAAAGAAAGACTTTACATTTAAAAACAACTGTGCAGTCTTTCTGGCTCCTCAATGAAATGGTGTGGACAGAGACACATTGCTTACATGGTATTGTTAATATGCTACAACCACATAACAAGCACATATCAATACCATGTGGAGCATATGCCTCTAGATCATGTCTTCGTGTTTTGTTTAAATGATATTTTTGCTCTAACTTAGTAAATATATCCGCCCTCCAAGAAAGAAGAAAGGATTATTCTAAGTACAAACATTGCACTTCCCTTCATAAGGACACAAAATGTTTCTAATCTGGAAGTGTTTAGAGAGAAAAATTACAATTTACTGAAATATTGCAATATATTGTGTCTGTTAATTTAGTTAAATGATGCTGAGCTGTAATATTAAAGTAAATCCATACATAGCAACATTTCTACAACATTTTCAAAGCAATTCTGTAAGAATCCAATGGGAAACTTGCATATTTGTGATTTGTGCATATATTTGTGCAGATTTGCTAGCATATTTCTCCACTTCTTCTGGCTTTCCCAAAGCAGTGCATTTTTGGTACTCCACCAACCTCTTTGACTCAATGTCCCACGTGATTTTAGCAGCCTGTGATTGGCTTCCGTGGATATTTGGGGTGAGATGTCATGTCAGAGGCAAGGTATACAGAGACTGGCAAAAGATCAAGTAAGGGAGCAACATAAGCACCAGGGGAGATGAGAATAGTGTTTTTTTATTATTTTAAACTTTGATGAAAATGTTTTTTTTTTAAATCTGGACTTAATTCTGGACTTTTGTTGGATATTCAAGGGTAGTTCCAAGTAAAATCCTCTACAAGTTTGTTGCAAACTTTGACTAAGGCCGGGGTCACACTTGTGAGTGCAATGTGAGAAACTCGTGCGAGTCTCTTGCCTCAATACCCGGCACTGCCATTGGCACTCGGACCGGAGCATTCAGCTGCATAGAAATACATGCAGCCGCACACTCCAGTCCCGAGTGCTGGCGGCAATGTCGGGTATTGAGGCGAGAGACTTGCACGAATTTCTCGCATTGCACTCGCAAGTGTGACCCCGGCCTAACTCAGTAACTCATTGGCCAATATATGCAACAATCTTGCACATAGAGATGTTTGAATTAATTCAATGTAAATTCCTGAAAAAGCTATTTGCGATACAATTCATGCAAATAGATAAAATTGAATAGGTTTGTTCCTCTTGCTCTATAAACTACTCCCCTGAAGCCCTATGCTAACTGTAACCAGTGACGAATAGGGTCGTATAAATGATTGGTAATGGCAGCTAGTTTTTTAAGGGTTATTAGGAAGCTTGGTGGCGACCGTTCCGCTGTATATGACTCTGCCTCTTCCCCTGTGCTATGTTCTTGCCAATCTCCTGTCCATAATGCAGGCATAAATGCCTCAGGCCATGCACCTGTCATTGTACATTTGCAACAACAACCTGTTCAATTCCTTGTCTCAGCGCAGCTTTCAGTTGTCCCCAACCACAGGCCTTGTAAAGTAAGAGTTAATACGCAGCCATCCACTGACAAGTCCAAACACTAAATGGGCACATTTCCAGACTTCTTGCCCTGAAAATGTTGCCAATTAGGCTTGTGGATATTGAGAATATCTGCAACCTCATGGTGGCAGCCATCCCTCGTTACTTGGTCCCTCAGCCGCCACTATTTTTCCCAATGTGCCATCCTCATTTACACCAGCAAGTCTCATATAACATCACCTGAGCCCTGACCAATGCAGTTACTGGGAAGGTCCACTTAACGACTGACATGTGGACAAGTGCTTGTGGCCTGGGAGGCTACATGTCCTTGACAGCACACTGGGTAAACCTAGTGGAGGCTGGGACTGGATCAGACCCCAGGACGGCACAAGTGCTACCAACGCCGAGGATTGTGTGCCCTAGTTCCATCACGATTTCCTACACCTCCTATGCCAGTTCCTGCACCCCCTCTTCCTCCATCTCCGAATTGTCATCCATATCAGTTGCAAGCTGGAAGCACTGCAGCACTGCCTCGGTGAGAAGGCAAAAAACACACCGCCGCAGAGTTGCTGAAAGGTATAAAGGACCAGACAGATCTGTGCCTCTCGCCGCTGAACCTACAACCAAGCATGGCCATGTGTGACAAGGGGAAGCAAGGTGGCTCAATGGTTAGCACAGCAGCCTTGCAGCGCTGGGGTCCTGAGTTCAAATTCCACCTAGGACAACATCTGTAAGGAGCTTGTATGCTCTCTCCATGTTTGTGTGGGTTTCTACCAGGTACTCAGGTTTCTTCCCACATTCCAAAGACATACTGATAGAGAATTTAAATTGTAAGCTCCATTGGGGACAGCAATAATAATGTATGTAAAGAGCTGCAGATTATGGGATATATAAGCAAAGCATAATAATTATAATAATAATGGCCATAACCTGGTGGCAGCTCTGAAGCTTGGAAACCTCGCACACGAGTCATGCTTGATCCACATGCTCAACTTAGTGGTTCAGCGGTTTCTGAAAACCTTCCCAGATTTGCCTGACCTACTTGTGAAAGTATACCACATGTGCACCCATTTCTACAAGTAAGCTACAGCTGCTGCAGGTCTGGCGGTGCTGCATCAGTGCTTGAAAGAGCCAGCTCACCGACTGGTGTGTGACGTGACCACACACTGGAACTCCACATTAGTGAGCAGCAGAGGGCATTTCATAACAACCGACGAGTGGGCATGGATGTCTGACATCTGTGAGGTTCTACAAAACTTTCAGAAAGTAACCAAGATGGTGAGCGACGATGACAACATAATCAGTGCATCAATCCCACTTCTGTGTCCACTCAAAACACTTGATGCAATTACAAAGGATGCTTTTCATATGGACCTGGTTTAGAATGAGGAAGAAAGTACACAGGGTTATACTACCCAGCCAAGCCTCATCTCATCTTCACAGCCAGGATTGATGACAATGAAAAGGAAGAGACAGAGGAAAAGGAGCAACAGGAGATGGTTGCCTGTTCTACAGAGGGTACTACCCACTTCAGCTTCATCCTGTCTATTCAGCATGATTGAGCTGAAGAGGAGGAGGAGATGTACAGTTGTCCTCCTGGTGGGGACAGGGAAGTCTTTCCTGTCGGGAGACTGGTACACATAACTAACTTTATGTCCCTCTGTCTTTCTCATTACCCTGGCATTATACGCACTTTGACCAACATTGATTACTGGTTGTTCACCCTTCTCGACCCACGTTACAAGGAGAACTTTGTGCCTCTCTTTCCAGCAGAAGAGAGGGCTCCGGGACAGTTTCATTAGACCCTCCCAGTGCCCATGCCCTAATGTACGGGTAATCTGACAAGACGAGAATAGTTTTTGAAGATGACAAAGGAGTACATATCTGATCGTACCAGTGTCCTCTGTGATTCCTCTTTGCCTTACAACTATTGCGTAGCCAAGCTGGACACATGGCATGAACTGTCCCTCTATGCCATGTGCATATTAACTGATAGAGGCATCCGCCTGTCAACTAAAAATGCTGACAGGCTGACTTTTATCAAAATGAACAAGGCCTGGATAGGCCCACATTGCTCAACCGGATGACAGCAGTGGAATATAAATCCAATTTAAATGTTCCTTTTTTTCTGGTGTATTTCCATTCAACCCTTCCTGCCCTAAAAAGGGTATAGGGTTCATGTATTTTTCTTTTTCTTGTCATCCTCCTCCACCATATTAATAGGGTCATTAGGCAGCCCTCACTAAAAGCTTTATTGGGTTATCAGGCGGCCCTCACTCAAAATGAACAAGGCCTGAATTGACCCAGACCTCTCAACCTCACCGGGTGACAGCATTGGAACATAAAGCAAAATCAAATGTTGGGTCATCAGGCGGCGTTCACTCAAATCTTTATGGGGTCATCAGGCAGCCCTCATTTAAAATATTTATAGGGACATCAAGTGGCTGTTAATCAAAATCTTTATTAGGTGACTATGCTGCACTTGTTCAAAAATTTTATCTTCCAAGGTTTATTGCAGTCCCTCCCTCTAATTTTGGCAGCCCTTGCACTTACTGCATAGGCATTATGAGTCTACAAGTCCCGCTAAATAACAACTTTAACAGAATGTGTGTGAGGCCCTCTTTTATCTTTAATAAAGGGTGTATTTAACCCTCAACTGGTGAGTGGGGTTTTTGTCACGCAACTGGTGATGTGGTGTTTCCTATACCCCAGTGTTTAGAAATCTCTTACTTTTACAGAAAATGCAGAGAGGCCTTGATGACATCTTGTTGACAAGAAAATGGATAGAAGCTAGTGAGACACGTATCCTCATACCAGCATTTTTCAATGAATGTCAGCCATACAAAAATTCCCTGGAGTGTGGCAAACCCCACCTCACCAGTTGAGGGTTAAGTACCTCTTTCTTCTAATTTTTGGCAATTCTTGCATTGTCTGCATAGGCTTTGCAAGTTTAAGAGTCCCTCTTTCATAAATTATACAGGATGTGCCAGACAATGTCACACATAGCACATGCCCAGATAAGGAAGTAAAATGTAAAAATTACATTTACCAGTGACTACTGGTGGGCGCAGTTTTATTTCCCCCTCTATTGTGTCATCTACTATAGACATAGGCGATAGATAAATACAGTGAGAGATTGCATGGCTAAGTGGTGGCGGAGGCAAGGTTTTTTTTTTCTCTTTTTTAATTTTGCCCTATATACAAGTCATTATACAAAGAATGTTTTCCAACATTTTTTTTCCTGTAAAATTCATTTTATCTTCGGTTTTGTATGTTTTATTGTCAGTCTGTAAAAGTTGCATAATACTCTGACAATATTATTCCCAGCAGCAACCTGGGAGTCAGAGATGCGAGCAGGCATCTTCACCATGCTGTTCCCATTCAATCATCCAATTCAGAGATTTTCCTGCCCCCCCAGTCCTCCGGATAGGGTCTTATGGAAAAATGCTCGAGTTTTCCATTGACTTCCATTATACTCGTTACTCGAGATGAGCCCATCCAAGTGTCTGACCTGCTCGATTCGAGTACCGAGCACTGGAGCCTTTTAGTGCTCGATTATCACTATTCACCACACTAATAAAACACTCTAGCTTTTTGGACATGTAATACCTATCACTTTTTACCATATAATTTCATAGAATTGTTAAATTTTCTTAAAACAGTAGAAAAATTAAAAAAATATATAAACATTTAACTGTGCATGTCTATTTTTGCACATCTGCTTTGATAGTCCACTTTGTCAACCAAACATCTCACCCTATACGATAGCCTTGTGCCACATTTTGCTTGCTACCTACCTAGCATTTCTTGTTTTGTCATTTTTGGTATGAGTTGAATATTTGGTGTGGAAAAGATTCTCAAAAGTGAATTATAGTGTTGTTGAAAATTTATGATAAAAGAAAACGTGTCAATGGCAATTGAAAAAGATTTAAAAAAATACCGTACATAGCTAGCAATGTGTGAGCCACTAGAAGCATCTCACCAGCAATGGCACCAGACAACCAGGCAGTAGTACAGCCAAATACAAGCCATAATTACCCTCTTTGTCCTCCAGCAAGCATATTTAGTGGGGAAGAAGCAGAGAGCGCTATTAAATATATGGAACATCACACATCACAGACACACTGGAAGATGTTATCTCTTACAGCAACACTGTCAGTTTGAGTCACTGTTCTGCAAAAAACAATCTGATCACAAATAGGATAGAGTTGATGCAAATTGACTTACAGGTCCGTCAGCTATGTCAGTATTCTGTGGCAGCTGACCAGGAGCCCTGACAACCTCCTCTTACACACGTGGTCCAAATTGTTGGCACCCCTCGTTTAATGACAGAAAAACCCACAATGGTCACAGAAATAACTTGAATCTGACAAAAGTAATAAATCAAAAATCTATGAAAAAGAATAAATGAGAGTCAGACAATGCTTTTCAACCATGCTTCCACAGAATTTTAAAAAATAAAACTCATGAAATAGACCTGGAGAGAAATGATGGTACCTCTGAAAATAATGTGACAAAAGGGCCATGTTAAATCAAGGGGTGTCCCGTGAGGCAGTGACCCATGTCACAGGTAGGGGTCACTGTTTGTTCTTCCCAGGATGCGCATGGGGCATATGAAGACCATAGGAGTGCATGGCAGTCAAAGGTGTAGCTGTAAATACAATAATGAAGCAGTGATCCAATGTCACAGGTAGGGGTCACTGTGTGTTCTCCCCAGGTTGTGCATGGAGGCGTATGAATGTCATAGGAGTGCATGGCAGTCACGAGCGTAGCTGTGACTGCAATGCAGACTAAAAATGATAAAAATAAGTGCTAGTTTTGGACATGTACGTGGACGTGTCCAAGTCAGATGTAGGGAAAACCTGCTCTGGAATGTGTATTTTGAAACTGACTGCAGTACGTTATTGGTGCAGTCCATTTAATTTCCGGCCTGGGTTTTCCATGCGGCAGAAGGCCACAGGTTTCTATGTTAAAAGCCCTGTAGTATAGGCTATGGGTGTGTCAGTGTCAGGGCCAGAGTGAGTTGGTGCTTGTTGCTGTGCAGAGTAGTTGGTGGTGCAAAGCACAGCCTGTGAGCGGAGCAAATAGGCCTGGCACCCACAGTGTGCACAGTGGTGCTGCTGTCCACAGTGACTGGTCTCGGATGTGGATGTCTTGTGCCCAGAGGTGAACCGGAGGTAGACAGTTCCTGTGCCTGAAGGAGGAGGTGTAATGGCTGCAAACAAGTGGATATGGTGCCCAGCTGCGATTCGGAGGATATCAAGTAATGTGTACGGCTGTGTGTATGAGTAAAGAGACATTGACACAGCGGTGTGGTCACTCACGGTAACTGGTGAGAGGAAAACTGGCGTGTGTAGTAATTGCAAACTAACCGAGTAAAAGCTGTGTGAGTAAAGAGACATTGACACAGTGGTGTAGTCGCCCATGGAAACTGGTCAGAGGAAGACTGGCGTGTTTAGTGACTACAATATAAAGTATATTGTGTATCAGTGTAAAAGACTGATACGGCGTGCAGTCGCCCACGGAAACTGGACACAGGGAAGTCCAGCTTGTTTAGGGACTGTGATTTAAAGCCGTGTACCATGTAGTGCTAGGAACTGGTGTGAAGTAAACACTAATGAGATGCACTTGTGTGAAATGCTTCTGAGTTTGGGCTCCCTCTTGGGGTGGCTGCTGGTAATGGAGCTGGTCTGGCTGACAGAAGTCAATCACCTGAAGAGGATTATTGGAGATCAGGTGTTACAGACTGGGGAGATTTAAGTGAGCAGCCTTCCCTTAGCTGTTGCCAGTGATTTTGGTTTTTCTTCCTGAGCCTTTTGAAAGTCAGTTTGCTCCTGCTTTGTCCTGCATCTTTCAGATAAGTAATTTGTCTTTTCTCTGCCATGCTGGTGTGTTAGTTCAGCCGGGTTCCCGGCTGGGACCTGTGCTGGACCCTTTATTCCTTTGCCACAGCTTTTGTCAGTCTAATTCCCTGTTACTTCAGTATCTGTTGTTTTGCGTCCAGTTCACACCAGAGTTTTGATTTAGTGTGGAGAGGTCGTGTGGCCTCAGGATAACACTTGAGTATACTAATAGATCATAGACTGCACATGAGTCAACAGTGTGATGCAGCAGCAAAAAAGGTAAACACAATTCTAGGATGTTTTAAGAGGATAGAGTCTAAATCACATGAAGTAATTATCCCCTCTACTCCACCTTGGTGAGGCCTCATCAGGAATACTGTGTCCAGTTATGGGCACCACATTTAAAAAAAATAAATAAAAAAACTGGAATAAGTTCAGAGAAGAGCTGCCAGGATGGTAAGTGGACTGCAAAGTATGTTCTACGAGGAACATTTAGAGGATCTAGGAATGTTTAGCTTGCAAAAAAGAAGACTAAGAGGAGACAAACTGTATTTTTTAGACTATAAGATGCACTTTTTTCCTCCAAAAATTTGGAGGAAAATGGGGGGTGGATCTTAGTCCGGATGTACTTGCTGCGGATGGGGAGGTGAGGGAGCAGCAGCTGCGCAGCAACAGGTCACAGGATGCAGGAGCTGGCTGCTGTGGCTAACACCTCTTCCCGCTGCTAAAGAGAAATGAAAATTCACTGCTCTCCACACCAATGGGAGTGGAGAGCATTGAATATTCATTTCTCTTTAATTGCAGACATGCTGTTAGCCACAGCTGCCAACTTCCTGCAGCTGCTGGACTCTGAAGTATGTCTACTACTTAAGGGAATGAATATTCACTTCTCTCCACTCCATAGGCATGGGGAGCAGTGAATATTGATTGATCTTTAATAGCAGGAATAGTAGTCACAACAGTCGGCCTCCTGCTGTGGCGGCGGCTACCCGCTGTTAAAAAAGAATGAATATGCACTGCTCTCCACGCCTATGGGAGTGGAGAGCAATGAATATTTATTCCCTTTAGTAGCGGGTGCACGTGATCACCCGGCAGCTGCAAGAAGCTGGCGGTTTCAACTACTGTGCTCGCTATTAAAGATCAATGAATATTCACTACTCCCCATGCCCATTGAAGTAGAGAGCAGTGAATATTCATTCTCTTTAGTAACGGGCACATGTGATCGCCTGGCAGCTGCAGGAAGCTGGCGGCTGAGGTTACTGTGCCCGCTATTAAAGAGAAATGACTATTCACTGCTTCACATGCCCTTAGTCCCTTCGTGAGGAGCAGTAAGCATTCTGGCAACTGTCCTCTGCTTGTAAGCAGCGCATGACCTTCTGCCATGCGCTGATTAAAAGCATAAATTAGCTACTGGCATCAAAATAAGACACTATGAGGGAGCTCAGGAAAGTTAATTAGAATGGTTTATGTTTTTTAATGTTTTTCTGATGGGGCCATGCATACTAGCACAGGGATGGGGCCATTCATATAAGGATGAGAATGGTGTCATGCATACAAGGATACGAATGAGGGGGCCATGCATATCGGGATAGAAATGAGGGTGCCATGCATGCCAGGATAGGGATGAGGGAGCCATGTGTACCAGGATAGGGATAAGGGGGCCATGCATAACAGGATGGGGATGAGGGGACCATGTTTACCAGGATAGGGATGAGGGGGTCATGCATACAAGGATAGGGTTAAAGGAGCCAGGATAGTGATGAGGGGACCTTACATAACAGGATGGCAATAAGGGGGTCATGCATACTAGGATAGGGATAAGAGGATCATGCTTACCAGAATAGGGATGAGGGGACCATGCATACCAGCATTGGGGACATATACAGTATACAGTCATGGCCAAAAGTTTTGAGAATGACACAAATATTAATTTTTACAAAGTCTACTGCTTCACTTTTTCTAATGGCAATTTGCATATACTCCAGAATGTTATAAAGAGTGATCAGCTTAACAGCAATTACTTGCAAAGTCAATATTTGGCTAGAAAATGAACTTTATCCCCCAAAACACATTTCAACATCATTGCAGCCCTGCCTTAAAAGGACCAGCTAACCTCTTTTCAGTGATTGCTCCATTAACACAGGTGTGGGTGTTGATGAGGACATGGCTGGAGATCAATCTGTCATGAATAAGTAAGAATGACACCACTGGACACTTTAAAAGGAGGCTGGTGCTTGGCATCATTGTTTCTCCTCTGTTAACCATAGTTATCTCTAAAGAAACATGTGCAGTCATCATTTCAATGCACAAAAATGGCCTAACAGGGAAGAGTATCGCAGCTAGAAAGATTGCACCTCAGTCAACAATCTATCGCATCATCAAGAACTTCAAGGAGAGAGGTTCCATTGTTGCCAAAAAGGCTCCAGGGCGCCCAAGAAAGACCAGCAAGCGCCAGGACATCTCTTAAAAGCGTTTCAGCTGCGGGATCGCGCTACCAGCAGTGCAGAGCTTGCTCAGGAATGGCAGCAGGCAGGTGTGAGTGCATCTGCACGCACTGTGAGGCGGAGACTCTTGGAGCAAGGCCTGGTCTCAAGGAGGGCAGCAAAGAAGCCACTTCTCTACAGAAAAAAACATCATGGACAGACTGATATTCTGCAAAAGGTACAGGCAGTGGACTGCTGAGGACTGGGGTAAAGTTATTTTCTCTGATGAATCCCCTTTTCGATAGTTTGGGACATCAGGAAAACGCCTCATTCGGAGAAGACAAGGTGAGCGCTACCACCAGTCTTGTCTCATGCCAACTGTTAAGCATCCTGAAACCATTCATGTGTGGGGTTGCTTCTCAGCCAAGGGAATCGGCTCCCTCACAGTCTTGCCTAAAAACACAGCCATGAATAAAGAATGGTACCAGAATGTCCTCCAAGAGCAACTTCTCCCAACCCTCCAAGAGCAGTTTGGCGAACAACAATGCCTTTTCCAGCATGATGGAGCACCTTGCCATAAAGCAAAGGTGATAACTAAATGGCTCAGGGAACAAAACATAGAGATTTTGGGTCCATGGCCTGGAAACTCCCCAGATCTTAATCCCATTGAGAACTTGTGGTCAATCATCAAGAGACGGGTGGACAAACAAAAACCTAAAAATTCTGACAAAATGAAAGCATTGATTGTGCAAGAATGGACTGCTATCAGTCAGGATTTGGTCCAGAAGTTGATTGAGAGCATGCCAGGGAGAATTGCAGAGGTCCTGAAGAAGAAGGGTCAACACTGCAAATATTGACTTGCTGCACTAACTCAGTCTAACTGTCAATATAAGCTTTTGTTACTCATATGTTTGCAATTATATTTTTGTCTGTGATAAAAACATCTGTCAAACACACATAAAAACCAGAGGTCAACAGCAGATCATGTGAAAATATAATATTTGTGTCATTCTCAAAACTTTTGGCCATGACTGTATACCAGGAGGGGGGATATTAGTACAGAATTTATCACATTTTTGGCTTTAATTCGTTTTCTCTATTTTCCTCCAATAAAACCTATGTGTGTCTTATGGTCTTATGCATCTTATAGTCCGAAAAATATGGATAGCTGTCTACAAATATCTGAAGGGATATCACAGTGTAGATGGATCATTATTATTCTCATTTGCACATGGAAACACGAGAAGCAATGGAATGAAACTAAAAGGGAGAAGATACAGATTAAATATTAGAAAAAACTTGATGCTGATCAATGAATAGAACAGGCTGCAGTGAGAGGTGGTGAGTTCTCCTTCAGTGGAAGTCTTTAAACAGGGACTGGACAGACAAGTCTGAAATGGTTTCGTGAATCTTACATTGAGTAGGGGGTTAGACATGATAACCTATGAGGTCCCTTCCAACTGAAACAATCTATGATTCTATAAAATGAGCCATTAACATTATTTGTTGCATGTTTGTATCATTGTTTACACAAATATATTGGATAAATCATTCAATGTATCTATGAAATTTTAAAACATTGTATAATATCACATAGCCCACTAATATTTAACAAAAATTACCACAAATCATTCTAAAAAATGTTTTAACCATATCTAGTTTGCATGTACCTCCTACTTAACAGCTTCACTGTCGAGCCGGTTTCACCTTCCTGACCAGGCCAAATTCTACAATTCTAGCAGGTGCCATTTTTTTAAGGTAACTACTCTGGAACACTTCAACGTATCCCATTAATTCTGAGATTGTTTTTTCAAGACACATTGTACTTCATGTTAGTGAATAGCTTAAGCCAAAATTTTTTGCATTTGTGTAAAAATTTTGGAATTTTAGCAAAAAGTTTGCAATTTTCCATTTTTAATTTTTATTTCCGTAATTCATAAAATTATATCACACAAAATAGTTAATACATAACATTTACTACAATTCTACATCAGAATAATTTTTTAAATGTATATTTTTTTCTGGTAGGAAATTAGAAGGGTTAAAAGATTATCAACAATTTCTCAATTTTCCAACTAAATTTAGAAAAAATATTTTTTTCAGGCACCATGTCACATTTAAATTGACAGAAAACACCCAAATGTTAGACCATTTTTAAACTGCACCCGGCAAGATGCTCATAACCATATGCGAGAAGTCTAAGCATTGCGGAAGGAAAAAAATACAAATTTTATTTTTTTTTTAACAAAAATGTTGGTTGAGCCTCAAATTTTGCATTTTCACAAGACTGACAGGAGGAAAGGACTATATAATTTTTTGTGCAATCTCTTGTGAGGATGCAGATACCCCATATGTGGTGGAAAACTACTCTTTGGGGGCACGTCAGGGCTTGGAAGGGAAAGAGCACCATTTGACTTTTGGAATGAAAAATTGGCTTGAATAGATAGTGGGAGCCTCTGTGTTATGATATGGTAGCCGAGGAGGACAGGAGCAAAAACAGCCAAGGCAGCCAAACACCCAGAGAGGTTGGGAACTAATGGGTTGCAGACCCCTAAACTAACCGCACAACTAGAAGCAGCCGCGGGACGTACCTACGATGACCTAGACGCATCTACATAGCCGGAGAGTTTATCTAAGCCTAAAGATAGAAAGGGGAAAGCTAACTGCCCTGAAGTAGCGCCCCAAAGGAATAGGTAGCCCCCACACATATAATGGAGATTAGACAAGATGAAATACAAATGCAGACAGAAAATAGAGTAATAGAGTAAGCAAGCGCTGGGGCAAAAACTATCTAGATAGTACAGGACAGGAAAGAATACTGTCTGCAACCCAGCAAAACCCTAGTGAAAATTCCAACACTTCTGATTCCAAAAATGCTGAGACCACACGATCTCGCCCCGGCTATATCAGAACTCTGGTGTGAACAAGCAGCTACCCAGCAGCCACAAAAATAACAGGGACAGAGCAAATGAACAGAAATAAATGAGAAACAGACCAGCGCAGGCCCCAGCAGGGGACCCAGCTGACCTCACTCAGAAGAGCAGCAAAAACAAAAAAAAGCAAAACCACAGAAGAAAGCAAAAAATAACTTATCTGAATGTTCGCAGGAGACAGCAGAAAACCAGCTGACTTCCAAACTGGACCAGGAAGAGAAACTAATCACCAGCGAGGATCATGGGAAAATACCTTAAATCCCCCAGTCATGACTCCCAGATTGCCAAATGTCAGCAGCTGAAAGGTCTCTGTCAGTCAAGACTGGTTCATTAATATCAACAGCCACCAGAGGGAGCCCCAACTCCGAATCCAGAGAATTCACAACACTGTCTAAACAGTGGAAACCCCCACAAGTGACCACATTTTGGAAACTACCCATCCTTAAGGAACTTTTCTAAAGATGGGATGAGCAAGTTAAACCTACAGGTGCTTCACAGAATTTTATAATGTTGAGCAATTAAAATGGATAAAAAAAATTCCAGCAAAAGTGACGGTTTTGTCCCAAATTTTTAATTTTCACAAGGATAACAGGAGAAATTGAATCATAAAATTTGTTGTGCAACTTCTCCTGAGTATACCAATTCCCCATATGTGGTGGAAAACTACTGGTTGGGCACGTAACAGAGCGTGGAAGGAAATGAGCGCTAACTGAATTCTGGAGCTCAATTTTGGCTGGAATAGATTGCTAATGCCATGTCACATTTGAAGAGCCCCTCACAGGCCAAAAAAGCAAAAAGCCCCAAAGTAACACCATTTTGGAAATTAAACCTCTCAAGGAATACATCTTAGGGTTAAGTGAGCACATTTAACCTTCAGGCGATTCACAGGATTGTATAACATTAGGCTGAGTAAATGGCAAGTTACAATTTTTTCCATTAAAATATTGCATTGGCTCCAAGTTTTAAGTTTCAAAAGGAATAATAGGAGAAAATGAACATTACATTTTTTCATGAGTACGGCAATGCCCCATATGTGGTCAAAAACTACTTTTGAGGCCCATAGTAAGGCTGGAGTCACACTAGCGAGAAATAGGATGCGTGCTATGCGCGAAAAAAATTGCATATCACTCGTCCCAATGTTAATCTATGGGGCAGCAAACATCATCCGATTTTTCATCGGCCGTAATATACGTGCTGAGGAAATCGCAGAATGATGCGATTTGCACCGTATTACGCCCGAAAAATGCCAATGCAAGTCTATGGGTGTGAGAAAAATACTGATTACAAACGGACCACACGTGTGACTTGCGAGAAATACGCAAGACTTCTCCAGGTGGCAGGAAATGGAATCATCCATTATCACGAAGCTTTGACATGCTAATTAGCTTAGAAAGCATTCCACACATACCGGAAGAACGCCTCCACGGAGTCCAGTATCATTATCAGTATGTCTACATACATAAATGTGGAGATGCTGATAGTTCTGGTCCAAGAGAGGCCAGATCTGTGGGATGAGAGGGGCGCCCATTATGCTGACCGGGCCCGAAAAGAGGCAGCATGGAGGAGGATATGTGTCCAGATGTTCCATAACTATGAGGACAGACCACGTGAGGGCCAGCAACAAATTAGTAAGTACTATACGTTATTAATATTATTGAGCAAACTAACACGTGTTACCATTAGACCATAAAATCATAATAAGTGATGGCTTTTTAACAATCTGTGTAATATATCTGATGTTAAAATTTTACATTATCAGGCCACATGCCACTGTAAAATAAATGTTAAAGTGTTCAAATATATTTGCAGTGTCATAATTAATTATTCTGTTACGTTGCAGTGGAAGATGTCATGAGATGCTGGCGCAGCATCAGAGATCAATACTGGCGGGAACGTCAGCAGCGGGCCTTCTGTGCCTCTTGAGACCTCACCACAGCCTGGCGTCATCCCCCGCCGTGGCAAACGCAGGAGAGCCATTCCAGCCTCTGACACCAGGAGGCATGTGGATACAGGGGTGTTAAATTATTTGTCCAGGGCTGCCCATGATGATAGTGAGGAAGCCTAAGCCTGCAGCTTGGCCCGGTACCACCGTCCACGACCCCGGGGAGGTCAGACTGCATGTGCTAGGTTCAATTCAAATACTGATTGATGCTTTCACACCCCCAATAATCCATATCAGGTTTTTGAGTATTTGGAACTCTAGCATCCGTCCCCCAATAACTAGCTCAGAATGGCACCAATAACAGAAGTGCAGGCACAATCAGTATCTGAGCCACCTCTTTTACCGGTGCCTACACCACAGCCAAAACCACCACCAGCCCAACATTGGCCTACCCAGGCCCAAATGTCAGCCTACAATCCACCTGCCCAATATGGCCACTTGATCAGACCCACTGTTGGAGGCTGGTCCCATCATTTGTTTGGTCAACGTGGCCATATTGAGGGTAGGAAACACGTGGATACCCAAATACGCAGGAGTATCCACTCCAATATGCCTCATCCCACTTCTTTCCTCACCAACAGGATCCTGGCCACATCACACATCCTGGGGCAGAATATGCCCACCCACAGGGTGACGTCCAAGTTGAGCCTCAAACCCAGCAACCATCTCAAGCTGGCCTCCTGCCATCCTCACCACCAACCTACCATAATTTATATATTTTTTTGGTGTATTTTGCTCATGCAAAGTTCTTTATTTGTTTGTCATTTTGTTTTATAAAAATGGGTTACATATTTCTTGCCCAAATTTGTTTGGGCACAAAAGCCATATGCAAATAATATGGTTTATTGTTTACCAAAGTTCTTTTTTGGCTTTATAAAAAAGTTAAACCATATGAATTCTGTCTGCTTTTTAATGCCGAAATTGGTCATCGTAAGATTTACACATTTAACACAATGTAAGGGAAACACAACACACACTTCAATAACAAACATTTTTTTTAATTAGCAAAATAAATGATAATTACAACATTGATATGGCATTCTCTTGCTGTGGAGTAGCTGCCTGAGGTAAAACAAAATAATTAGTCAGCACATCTTTACTTTGAGTCCAGAGGGCTGACGACGGGGAGGTATCACATGTGGAATAGGCATCACAACATTTCCCAACACAACTTCAGCACCATCAGATGATGAGCAATCATGTAATCTGGTGAAGTTGTGTAGGATCACACATGCTTTAATTACCTCAATAACATTAGCTTAACTCAGCTGAATGGCTGACTGGAGGACATGCCATTTGGCACAAAGAATGCCAAAGGCACACTCCACCGTCATTGTGCGCGGGATTGGCGCGAGTTAAAGATTCTGCGCCCGTGGTCCAGGCTTCTACGGGGATAGGGCCTTATTACATGATGGGTTAATTAAAAGTCCTCATGTGAAACAAGGACATAAGGCACATTTTCCATATTGGAGCCTGGAAGCTGACGTGGTGGTGGTAGGTCAAACTGATTATTGCGCATCCGCCGTCAGTCTCAGCGTCTCGCCCAGTCTAACATTGTACAGAGGATTACTGCTGCCTCTCCAGGTTCTGCTGTTGTAGCCAGTGCTGGTTTGCAGAGAGCAGATGTCTTTGGGACAAAGTCCTTGCTTTCCTCTTCTGAGCATGCCCAAGGTAAGATCTCTCATTGGAGATCAGGGGTCACATGCTCAGGTACTGCAGCAGCTCCTATTGGTCTGTCAGGAAGGTCCTGAAACCACTTATGTTCTGGAGCAGTTTCCTATTGGTCCTTATCTGGCAGGTCCTGTAGTTGCTACTATAAAAGGGTGGCATGGTCGTGCCGCCATGCGCTAGTATCAATTACATTATGTGCTTTGTGCCAGTGTGATCTTGCACGCATGTGTTAGGGCTCGGCTGAAATAAGCCCCTAGAATACCGGCACCTCCGGTGAGGAGATTGTATGCACATGTTTAGGGCTTGTCTGTGCATTCCTGTGGAGTTAACAGGACACAGTCCATATCTCTGCATCTCTTCCTTAGCGACACTGTGATGTAACAGAGTTCGCTTATACTGCCGTATAGGGCCACAGTGTCTAAAGTTGCTACTCTGTGAAGTAACAGAGTTCACCTTACCGCCCTCTTACCAGCAGCAGGATCAGCCTGGGTTCATCCATGGTCAGCCAGTTCGCCGTCCAATTTCGGACTCTGGCCTCTGAGCTGGAGTGGCCAGATAAAGTCCTTATACCAGTATACTGGAGGGGACTGGCAGACCACGTGAAGGATGCCATGTCCACCAGGGAGATTCCTGCCACACTGGAGGAGCTCATTACCATATCCACCCGCATCGACCTCCGTTTTAATGAGCGGAGGTCGGAGCGGGTCCAGTGTAGGCAGAGGTTTTGGCTGGCACCCACCTTCGCCAGACCTCTTGAATCTTCCAGTCAGGCGCCCGATTCCCCTGAGTGTTGTGAATGTTTTAGAAATGAATTCTGAGCAGAAGCTCCCTCTGGTGGTTACAAACAGTACTGAACCATTCAATGAGGATTGGCAATCAGGAATCACGGACTGGCTGGATATAAGGGAGGTTCCCCCCATCATGGTTGCCGGTGATCAATTGTTCTTGTCTCAACGTTGTTTCCTGGTTCACTTGGAAGCGTGCTGAGTCTTGCCTCTTCTCCTGCTCTCAGATAAGATATTTTCTGTTTTTTGTTTTTGTGCTTGCCATTTGCATATTTCTCTGCATTTCTGTGAGGTTGGCCAGGTTCCCCTCCCCAGGGGGCTTGGGCTCCTCTCGGTTCCTCTGGAGCCACTGTTGTTTGTTCATTTGCCTTTTCCAGTTTTTTCAGTGGCTGCGGCTTAGTTTTGTTACACCAGAGAACTAATTTAGGTGGTAGAGGTCGTGTGATCTCAGGTGTTTTTGCAATTAGTAGCGTTGGCTTTTTTTTAGGGTTTTTTTGGATTGCAGTAAGTATCCTTCCTATCCTTTTCTGTCTAGGCAGATTGGGCCCCAGCGTTTGCTCATACTATTTTCTGTCTGTGTCTGTATTTCCTCTTGTCTAACCACCATTACATGTTTGGGGGCTTCCTATGTTCTTTGGGGATCTGCTCCGGGGCAGATAGCTTTCCTCTTTCTATCTTTAGGTGTAGTTAACCTCTCAGGCTGTGACGAGGCGTCTAGGACCAATGTAGGAACGCTCCACGGCTGCCTTTAGTTGTGGTGGTTAGTCAGGGTACTGCAATCCAGTAGATTCCAACCTCTCTGGTGTATTGCCGTTTTTGCCTGCTCTCCTCAGCTACCGAAACATAACACCTGAGGCCATGGAGATTTCTCGAGCGAGACCTAAGTCTCGGGCCGCTTGAGTTCCCGTGACTTGTAATGCTTGCCAACAAGTAGGGCATTATGCTAATAAATGTCCACTGCGGTCGGAAACGACCGCGTCTAGTAACCATTGGAGGGGGTTCACTAGACACAGCGGTACACGCCTCTAAGTTGTCCTTTAGGGGGACAATCAATTTTGGCTCATCCACTTTAACAGTCACGCTTTGTGTGGACTCTGGAGCCGAAGGAAATTTCATGTCCTCTACCTTCGCTCTCCGCCACTCTATACCTCTGGTGATGCTCGCCAAACCCGTGTTCGAGTAGTGAATGGGTCGACACTGCCTTCACCAATCACACATCAGACCATCCCTTTCACGTTGTCAATGTTCCCATCCCATCAGGAGATTATCTCACTTCTGGTCATTCCCGAGGGAATAGACAAGATTTTGCTGGGGATGCCCTGGCTCCATTTCCACTCCCCACACATTGAGTGGATCTCTGGGAGGATATTGGGTTGGGGTGAGTCATGTAAAGGCAGATGTATGAGGGCATGCATTCAGGTAGCCACTACAGAGATACCCGCAGATCTTACTTCACTTCCTAAATACTATTGGTCGTATGCAGACGTATTCTCCAAAAAAGCTGCGGAGATCCTTCCGCCTCACCGTCCCTATGACTGTCCTATTGACCTCTTGCCCGGAGCAGAACCTCCTCGGGGACAAGTCTATCCCGTTTCACTCATGGAGACGGAGGCTATGTCTCAATATATTCAGGAGAACCTGGCAAGAGGATTCATTTGGAAGTCAGTGTCACCTGCAGGGGTGGGGTTCTTCTTCGTGCAGAAGAAGAACGGAGAATTACGTCCATGCATCGATAACAGGGGTCTTAATGCCATCACTGTCAAGAATAAATACCCATTGCCCCTGATTTCTGAGCTCTTCGATAGGCTACGGGGGGCAAGGGTATTTATGAAATTAGATCTGCTGGGTGTTTATAACCTGATTCGCATCTGTGAGGGGGACGAATGGAAGACGGCTTTTAATACCAGGGACGGGCACTATGAATATCTGGTGATGCCCTTCGGGCTCTGTAATGCCCCAGCCGTCTTCCAAGACTTTGTTAATGACATCTTCCGGGATATGCTCTCCACCTCAGTCGTAGTCTATCTGGATGATATTCTCATCTTTTCCCCAGATATTGACTTCCATCGGAGAGATGTCTGCAGAGTCTTCGACCTCTTACGGGCAAATTCCCTCTACGCAAAGTTGGAGAAATGTGTGTTTGAGCAGGAGTCCTTACTCTTCCTGGGCTATATCATCACCACCCAGGGATTGGCTATGGATCCTGCCAAACTACAGGCGGTGATGGATTGGCAAGAACCCCATTCTCTGAAAGCGGTGCAGCGCTTTATGGGGTTCATTAATTACTACCGCCAGTTTATCCCTCACTTCTCAACTTTGGTAGCTCCCGTGGTAGCCCTCACCAAAAAGGGCGCAAATCCCAAATTGTGGTCTGAAGAGGTCTCCAAGGCCTTCATTTCTATTAAGTCCCATTTTGCTAGCACTCCCATCCTACATCGCCCCGATGTTGATAAGCCATTTATATTGGAGGTGGATGCCTCGTCCGTCGGTGCTGGAGCAGTCCTCTTCCAAAAGGATGCTCAAGGTCGGAAGCACCCTGCTTCTTTTTCTCCAAGACCTTCACACCAGCGGAGAGGAATTATTTCATCGGGGACAGCGAGTTGCTAGCAATGAAGTTGGCCTTCTCGGAGTGGAGACATCTGTTGGAGGGGGCTCGCTTTCCCTTCCAAGTCATCACGGATCACAAAAATCTGGTGTATTTACAAACTGCCCAGCGGCTAAATTCCCGTCAGGCCAGATGGTCCTTGTTTTTCTCCCGCTTTCACTTCACCCTCCATTTTCTGTCGGGAGAGAAGAAGATTCGTGCTGATGCTCTCTCGCTCCCTTGTGTCTGCTGAGGAGGAGGAGGAGGGGCCACGGCTTATTGTCCCCTCTGAGAGCCTGAGAACTGTAGCTCCGGTGTAGCTAGAGTCTGTCCCTCTGGGCAAGACCTTTGTACCATCTAATTTGCGACTGGAGGTTCTCTCTTGGTCCCATTCGTCCAGGGTGGGTGGACATTTTGGGAAAAAAAGGACATCTGAGCTACTCGCCAGGACATACTGGTGGCCGCATATGGTCCAGGACGTTGGAGACTATATTCGGGCATGTGTCTCCTGTGCCAAAAATAAGTCCCCTCGTCAACGGCCGGCTGGGTTACTTTACCCATTGCTGGTGGCAGACAGGCCTTGGGAAATGGTCGGGATGGACTTTGTGGTAGGCTTGCCCAAATCTTGTGGGTTATCACCAATCACTTCTCCAAAATGGTGCACTTGGTGCCACTACCCCGGTTACCCTCTGCACGGGCCTTGGCGACACTGTTTATCAAACATATCTTCCGCTTACACGGTATGCCGGACAAAATTGTCAGTGACCGGGGTCCCCAGTTTGAGTCTCGGTTCTGGAAAGAGCTTTGTCGCCTTCTCAGTGTTGAGTTAAATCTCTCTTCTGCTTATCATCCCGAGACGGATGGGTTGGTAGAGAGGGCCAACCAGACTTTGGTTACATATCTGCGACATTTTGTTTCAGCTAGGCAGGATGACTGGGCATCCTTGTTACCGTGGGCGGAGTTTGCATTAAATAACGCTGCGGCTGATTCCACTGGACAAACCCCATTTCTCCTTAATTACGGCCAGCATGCGCGGGTTCCCGTACCTATGCCCGTGTTTTTCGCCGACTCCAGGGTGGCAGACTGGGCTCTGGAGGTACGGGACATTTGGGACAGCACTCAGGATGCCATTCAGGCCTCCAAGGAGAGAATGAGGTCATCCGCCGACGCACATCGGTGCCCCGCTCCGACTTTTGCCCCTGGCGACTTAGTGTGGCTCTCCGTCCGTAACATCAGGCTGCGAGTAGAGTCCACTAAGTTCACACCTTGCTTCTTGGGTCCCTTCAAGGTCCTCGAACAGGTCAATCCTGTTTTACCGTTTAGCCCTTCCGCCACGCCTGGGTATCACCGACACATTCCATGTCTCCCTCCTGAAACCCATATATTTGTCCAGGTTTTCTGAGTCATCTGCTGGGACATTGGGTTCGTCTACGGACGATTATGAGGTGAATGCTATTCTGGGGTGCAAGCTGGTACGTGGCAAAAAGTTTTATTTGGTGGATTGGAGGGGTTATGGGCCTGAGGATAGGTAATGGGAGCCTGCTGAGCGTATTCAGGCTCCGCAGCTCATTGCTGCCTTTGAGCATAACGAGGTCCAAGGAAGGAGGGGTCCTAGAGGGGGGGTAACACTGAGCTGCAGCACGGAGAAAAAAGTGGTGAGGGGGGAAATGGCTGGGTCTTATAGGGCAAGGACATGTGACATACACAGCCAATGACACATGCCCTTGCTTGTATGAAAAAAAGCACCTCGCTCCGTGTGAGCGCTGCTGATAGGCTGACAGACTGCACCGCCCACTGGAAATGCAGGAAAGAGAAAAAAAATGGAGATCTTCATTATCTCTGCAGAGATCCATGCTATGCCCCTCCCCCGCCACGCTGGACACTCAAAATGTGTATTAACAGTGATAATAACTGTTAAAAAATCCAGTGACGATTTAGGTGCACGAACAGTTATCGAACATATCCTCGAACAGCCGGATTTTTTCCAAATCGTTCTGGTTCGTCGAACAACTCGAACACCGCCCAAAACAGCTCGAATTTGAAATTGGCGAACAGTTCTAGTCTAACACCGCTCATCTCTACTCCTGAGTGGCAGGAGAGCAGAATTCCCTTCTCAAGTGACTCCATTTTGGACATTTCACCCCTATAAGAATTTATCCACAGATGTATTGATGATTTTGACTCCATAGCTGTTTTCCAGAAACAAGCAGCAGTGGATGTTGTCAAGTGAAAACTTCAGACCTGCCAGTGCCCATACATTATGCCCAGCACGTGCTTCTGGGGGCATGCATCCATAAATTAAGCGGGGTCTCATCACTTCAGAAATGCCAAACGTGGGGGCTGAATGTGGTTTAGGCATATTGGGGCTCAGAAGGGAGGGGGCTTTTGGGTTTGGGAGTGCAGAGTTTACTGGATTTCTTTTGAGGGATGAGGAGCCATAGTGCTTTTCCAGAGCCTTTTTAAATGCTAATAAAGTGAAGGCCCCCATATATTTCCATTGATAGATGATGAATCTGAGTGGGAACTTGCTTTTTTGTGGACTGAATTGAAGCTTTTGTTGGCAACATTCTACATAACAATTTGGATCACTTTTGTCTTGTGCTCTATGCTGAGCACTTATATGAGATTTCCATTTAAATCTCCTAATGATGTGATTCAGATGAAACTCTCATACAATTACTCTGGACTTCGTTTGATCTCTGTACAATGGTGCACAAAACTGTAGCAGACAGCACTTTTATGTAAGCATAAAAAAGACAGACATTGCAGTATTTCAGAAATTTACAAGGAAAAACCAGTGTAAGCACTCAGCGCAGAGTGCAAGATAAATGTCAGACGAACCTTACTACAATCTTTTCTCTTTTGGGCGGCAGAATAAACAAATCAAAAGTAGTTAAAAAATTACTTTTATTTATTTTTTACGCCATTCCTCATGCAGCATAAGTGATAACAGTGATTTAATCTTCTGGTCGGTGAGATTACAATGATACCAGATTTATATTGTTATGGAAATTTAATTAGGATAAATTTATCCTTCCGTGTTTGCTGCTTGCCGTTCCCAAATCTCTATTAAATGTCTTTTTGAGCGCTCAGAACGAAATGAAACTGTCCACAACGGAAGTGTCAGTATAGCAGTTCGTCAAGACTACTCATTTATTATTCATTCAAGGTTTTATACGTTTACAAAAAGGGGCTGGTTAGTCAATTAACATACAATTAAAAGCTGCTAGATTATTGGCTGTTCTAGTGTAAGTATGATAATTATGATAATCATGATAAAAGAGCTGAAGTTGCAGATTTATTGTTTTATATTCTTTTGCCCTAGTTTCCTTGCATGACTATAAAGTAAACAATAGATATCTACTAAAACTCTATGTACTTGTTCCTTATGAAGGCCAGTGTCAGGAATCAAACCCAGTGTCTCTTGTCCACCGGCCAGCAGCTCTACCATCTGAGCTATTCTGCTGGCTACAAAGTTCCTTGCTGAACCCGGATACCATTGACTGTTCTTCCTGATCGGCTTCACCCAGTGCTCTCTCGTTTGGCCTCTGATTGCCAATTACACGCCCTATATAAACCTGGCCCTGTGGGTGTGTCATTGCGAGATTATTGTGCTTCCAGCCTTTAGTCAAGCTCTTTCTCCTGCTGTTCCTGCTGCTACAAACACTGCTCTCCTGTGAACTGACCTCGGCCTGCCACCTGACTACGTTATCTGCCTGCTCCCTGCTACCGAACTGCCTTTCCTGTGTACCGACCTCCGGCTGCCACCTGACTACGTTATCTGCCTGCTCCTCTGCTACAAACACTGCTCTCCTGTGAACTGACCTCGGCCTGCCACCTGACTACGCTACCTGCCTCTGCTTCCCTTAGTGTTTGCAGTAACATCGGCTCCAACCCAGACGGGATCCTGACAGAATAATCTCGTGCCAAAATGGAGTCCGCTGTGAACACCCTGAGGTGGCAAGTTACGGAGCTTCAAAGTTTTTGTACTGATTCTCAAGGAAAATATTCCAAGTTACAAACTGATTTCACGGTGATACAACAGGAAGTAATTGAGCTACAAAAACAACTTCTGGACGTGCGTAATTCAGGGTCCGAATCAAACGCGCGGCTGCCGCTGCCTGCAAAGTTCAGTGGGGATCGCCAGCAGTACCGAGGATTCCTCAATCAATGCCACATATACTTCCAGATGCAACCTGCTCCCTTTACCAGTGAGAGGAAGAAAGTTTTTTTCATGATAAATCTCCTGACAGATGAAGCTCTTGCTTGGGCTTCACCTTATGTAGAAAAGGACTATGACCTCCTTAATGACCTGGAAGCCTTCACCGCAGTTATGAATCAAGTTTTTGATGACCCAAACCGCTGTGCCACAGCAGAAACCAAATTACATAATTTGCGCCAAGGACGTCGCTCTGTTGCGGAATATACATCGGAGTTCCGTCGCTGGGTGGCCGACACCACCTGGAATTCAGCGGCCCAGAGAAGTCAATTTCGACGAGGGTTATCAGAACCAGTGAAAGACGAGCTTGCCAGGGTTGAGACCCCTGATCAGTTGGAGGACTTTATTCAACTATGTATCCGGATTGACCAAAGACTTACTGAAAGGAGAAAGGAGAGACTGCGAGCACTTGGGAATAGCCCTGGCTTCTCATTTCCAGCATCAGACCACCAAGAAAAGACGCAAGGCATGTCTGAACCGATGCAGATCGACGTAATCCGAAGACCACTCTCTGCACAGGAGAAGGAGAGGCGACGTGCAGAACATCTCTGCCTCTATTGTGGGGACCCTGGACACTATGCCATCAACTGTCCTAACAAAAGGACTATAGCCTTTACCAACAACAGGTCTGCCAGCAATATGGACCTTTCTCAGCAGTTGGATTCCATCTTGCAGACTATCTCATCAGTAACGCCAGAAATAGACAAAATACATACTACATCATCTCATTTTGTAATCCCCATTCAGGTTGTAATGGGCACCCAAAAAATACAATGCTCTGCCCTGTTGGATTCGGGAGCAGGAGGAAATTTTATGGACTTAAAATTTACACGTGATAATAATATTTCCAGTAGGACCAAATCCACACCAATTGAAATGGAAACTGTGGATGGATCACCTTTGTCTTCTGGACCTGTCACGCATGAGACAATCGAACTGGAGATTTGTATCGAACCGGATCATCATGAAGCTGTCAGTTTCCACCTTATTTCATCTCCAAAATTTCCGGTTATTCTAGGGATCCCCTGGTTTTCAGTCCATAACCCTTCTATCAACTGGGCATCAAGGACCATTACCTTTCCATCTGACTACTGTAAGAATAATTGTCATAAGGAACCCCCTGTTCTCCAACAAGTCCAAATCTCTGAGATTTCGCATGAGAAGGAAGAGAAACTGCCACCTCAATATCAGCAGTTCTCTGATGTCTGCAGTAAGAAGAAAGAAGATCAATTACCTCCCCACCGTCCTTACGACTGTCCCATTGAATTGCTGCCAGGAGCAACCATTCCATTTGGACGGATTTACAATCTTTCCGAACCTGAATTGAAGGTATTAAGAAAGTTCCTGGATGAAAATTTAGAGAAAGGCTTTATTCGACCTTCCACATCTCCAGCTGGGTCACCCCTGTTCTTTGTTGAAAAGAAAGACTCCACTCTGCGGCCATGTATTGACTACAGAGAGATGAATAATATCACTGTCAAGAATCGCTACCCGCTACCCTTGATTCCTGAACTATTTGAGAGACTCCGTTCTGCGAAAATCTTTACGAAGCTGGATCTTAGAGGGGCTTACAACCTCTTACTAATTTGCCCAGGAGATGAGTGGAAGACCGCCTTCAGAACGAGATATGGACATTTTGAATCTCTGGTTATGACCTTTGGCCTTAGCAATGCCCCAGCCACCTTTCAACATTTTATTAATGATGTATTTCGAGATTTCTTGGACCAATTCGTTGTGGCTTATCTCGATGACATTCTTATATTTTCAGACACCTTGGAAGAGCATCGCAGGCACGTCCAGTTAGTCCTGGAACGACTACAGGAGAACCATCTTTACATTAAACTTGAAAAATGTGAGTTTGAACAAACCAGTATCCAATTTCTGGGATATATCATCTCCCCAGAAGGTCTGAGCATGGATCCCGGCAAAATCAATGCTGTAGTGGACTGGCCTGTTCCAAGAAATTTAAAAGACGTCCAGCGTTTCATAGGATTTGCAAATTTTTACCGAAAATTTATAAAGAACTTTTCACGGATCATTACTACCAATTACTACACTAACAAAAAAGACCAAAGCATTTTTCTGGTCTCCGGAGGCACAGGAGGCTTTTGACAAGTTGAAAACTCTTTTTACGTCTGCTCCATTGTTAGTACACCCAAATCCTGAATTGCCATTTACTGTCGAAGTGGACGCCTCGGACTCTGCAGTGGGAGCCATTCTGTCTCAGCGAGTTGGGGACAAGATGCAAATTCACCCATGTGCGTTTCTTTCCCACACCATGTCATCTGCAGAAAAGAACTACGACATCGGTAATAAAGAACTGTTAGCCATTAAAGTTGCCTTCTCCGAGTGGAGACATCTTCTGGAAGGTGCCAACACCCTGTGACTGTCCTCACGGACCACAAGAATCTTGAATTCCTCCGTACTGCAAAAAGATTGTCTGCAAGACAAGCACGATGGGCCTTATTTTTCTCAAGATTCAATTTTATAATTTCTTACTGGCCTGGTTCAAGAAATGGCAAGGCTGACGCCCTGTCCAGGATGTGTTCGGAACCTCAGGAGAGGTCTAGTAATGACGATACAATTCTAGGCCCTAAAAAATTTTTGGGAATATTGCACTCTAGAGGACTATGTAATAGAATTAAAGATGGATATCAAGAGGACTCTTTCCTTAACCATCCTTCGGAAGACATCGATCTTTCATTCAAAGAGGGGTTTTGGATGCAGAAACACAAAATATATGTACCTGAATCTTCTCGCCTTGAAGTCCTCAAAAGTGTCCATGATTCTAAACTGGCAGGACATCCTGGAGTTGCAAAAACACAAGACTTACTACTTCGTTTCTTTTGGTGGCCTAATTGTAGGAAGGATGTGAGGAAATATGTTTCTACCTGTTTAACATGCTCACGAAACAAGACCCCACGATCATCTCCTCTAGGGCTCTTGCAACCACTCCCAGTTCCATCCAGGCCTTGGGGATCTATTTCCATGGATTTCATTGTGGAACTACCCCCTTCCAAACAGATGACCGTCATCCTTGTCATAGTGGACCGACTCACAAAAATGGCCCACTTTATTCCAACTGAAGGAATTCCTACTGCTGAAAAAACTGCAGAACTGATGATCAAAGTGGTATTCAGGTTACATGGAATTCCTGACAGCGTGGTGTCTGACAGAGGCGTTCAGTTTACGTCAAAATTTTGGAAGAGTTTCTGTACAGCCTTGGGAGTCACGGTGAATCTTTCTACCGCTTTCCATCCTCAGTCCAATGGCCAGACAGAGAGAACGAACCAGACTTTGGAGCAATACCTCCGTTGCTTCATTTCCTATCTTCAGGATGACTGGGTGGACTATTTACCAACAGCAGAGTTTGCCTACAACAACTCCATACATAGCGCTACATCTCAAACCCCATTTTTTGCTAATTATGGAGTACATCCAGTATTTATCCCTAATCTGCCAGTGAACACTCCCATTCCTGCTGTTAATGACAGGCTTGCAAAATTACAGGAATCCCAGAAGGAATTATCAGAGATATTACTCAAGACCCGGGAAGTATATAAGGAAGCAGCAGATAAACATCGGAGAGTGCCCCCTGCTCTTCAGGTTGGAGACAAAGTTTGGCTGTCCACTAAAAACCTTAAGACACATGTGCCATCCTCCAAATTGGGTCAGAAATTCATTGGACCTTTTCAAATTTCTGCAAAAATTAACCAGGTTGCTTTTCGTTTAAAACTTCCCAACAATCTAAAGATTCATCCAGTATTTCACATATCCTTGCTCAAACCCTCCTGTGAAAACCCGTTTCCAGGAAGAATTCAGCCACCTCCTCCACCAGAAAGGATCCGTGGTGAAGAAGAATACATTGTGAATAAGATTCTGGACTCCCGAAAATTCAGAGGTAAACTGCAGTATCTGGTGCAGTGGGAAGGTTACGGACCAGAGGAAAATTCATGGGAACCAAAGGACAACGTCCATGCTCCTGGACTTACAAGAGCCTTCCATCAGAGGTACCCAGATAGGCCAGCTCCTGAGATGTCCAGAGGCCATCCTGGAAGGAGGGGAGTACTGTCAGGAATCGAACCCAGTGTCTCTTGTCCACCGGCCAGCAGCTCTACCATCTGAGCTATTCTGCTGGCTACAAAGTTCCTTGCTGAACCCGGATACCATTGACTGTTCTTCCTGATCGGCTTCACCCAGTGCTCTCTCGTTTGGCCTCTGATTGCCAATTACACGCGCTATATAAACCTGGCCCTGTGGGTGTGTCATTGCGAGATTATTGTGCTTCCAGCCTTTAGTCAAGCTCTTTCTCCTGCTGTTCCTGCTGCTACAAACACTGCTCTCCTGTGAACTGACCTCGGCCTGCCACCTGACTACGTTATCTGCCTGCTCCTCTGCTACCGAACTGCCTTTCCTGTGTACCGACCTCCGGCTGCCACCTGACTACGTTATCTGCCTGCTCCTCTGCTACAAACACTGCTCTCCTGTGAACTGACCTCGGCCTGCCACCTGACTACGCTACCTGCCTCTGCTTCCCTTAGTGTTTGCAGTAACATCGGCTCCAATCCAGACGGGATCCTGACAGTCAGATTCGTTTAAGACGACTGATTATAGCTGGCATAGATATGCTGGGTACAGGATTTTTTAGCAAGTGAGATCTATCTAACTGTGAATGCATATATATGAATATACTTTGAATATATGGAATACATATATATTTCCATGACAGTCCCCCCTTAGATAGTACTTGCCCTAAAAACCTTCTCCTGGCCCAAAGCGCTGCAAGTCTTTTGTGCTGCCGGCGAGTTGAGACATGCCTAATACATGTCTCCCCCACCGGATACAGACTTTTCGCAAATGGGCGGTCAGGAGAACTGTCCCTGTCGGGGGTTTATGTGTTTGCAATCATAATCTCTTTATTTAACTGCATGTTCAGAAAAAAAAAAACGTGTGTATTCTTCATCAGGTAGGTCATCTGTCTGGTCAGTCAGAGCATCCACAACATCCTTCATGGCTTAGGTGTCTCTCATGGTACGGGAGCTTCCTTGCAATGCGATACGTGGATCCAAACAGGCTTTCCCTCTAGTTACACAGAGGTTGGTGTCATCTGGGGCTCTTGGACAGGACCATCAAATCTGGCAGTGAAGAGAAAAACTCGAGAATGGACATTAGTTTTTGACCAATTCAATTACATAAGCAAACAAGATATCATTTTTCATATTCTGCTGCTGAGGGAAGAATGCACCTAACTTGGGACTAGACCCAAACAAAATTTCGTATGGTGACAGCTTTTCTGGGTCTCTGAGAGTGTGCCTTACGCTAAACAGTGCAATTGGGAGTGTGTCATGCCATGGTTTGCGTGTCTCTTGGGCAATTTTTTAACATCCTATTCTTAAGTGTTCCGTTCAATTTTTCTACCTTCCTGCTGCTCTGGGGGTGGTAAGGAGTGTGTAGGCCTAGGTCTGACCCTACTGCTAATCGGGTCTCGTGTGTCAGATTTGCTGTGAATGCGGGTCCCTGATCACTTTCTATCATTTCTGGAACCCCGTATCTACACACTATTTTCCGAAAGAAGCTTCTTTGCAGTAGTCTTTGCTGACTTGGAAGGCTTCTGTTCATCTTGAAAATACTTCTTTGACCACAATGGCGTATTTGAATCCTTCACTTGGCGATATCTGGATGTGATCTATCTGGATCCTTTGAAGCTGGTAGAGTGGTCTTGCCAGATGAGGTGAGGGGGACTTTCTTCCATACGTCCAGGCTTGCATTTGCCGCAGGTCAGACAGCTGCTGGTGAATTTGGCTGTTAGGGTGGAGATCCCTGAAGCGAACCAGTAAGCACTAATCAGATCATTCATCTGTGTCTTTGATATGTGGGTGTGGGTCCATGTGCCCATTGGACCACCATAGGGTGCATACTTTGTGGTAGGCAGAGTTTGAAGTCTATTATTGATAGCCTTCCTTCTTCACGTGTTGCTTTTTTCGCATTCAGCTCTTCTTCTCCTTTTGGAGCTTGGTTTTGTAACTTCTTGAGCAGATTCCAGGACGTCTCTTTGTCAGGTTTCTTGTCTTCAGTCGTCATGTAGTAGCCGTCCGGCTCTACGACCTCTCCCACTTCTCCATGTTGTCTTCCTTTGGCTGCTTCTTTGGCTGCCATGTCCGCCATGTTATTGCCTCACGCCTCTTCTGTTCTCAGTTTTCCATACACTTTGATTTTTCAAATTGCCACCATTTTTGAAGTTGGAGTATACCCAGCAGGTCCCTGAAGGCTCCATGATGCTTCACGGTTGTCCCGTTTGCTGTGATGAAGTCCCTTGTAGCCCAGATGGGTCCAAAGTCGTGTGCTATGCCATGCGAGTACCTGTAGTCCGTGTAGATGTTTGCTGTCTTGCCTTCTGCCATCTGGCAGGCCTTCGTCAGCGCTATCAGTTCTGCTTCCTGGGCTGACAGGCTAGGTGACAGACTTCTGGACCACAGGATTTCTTGATTGCTGGTCACTGCACTTCCTGTGTGGAAACTTCTTCATCATCTGCAAATCTGTAGCCATCCAAGTAGAGGATAAATTCTGTAAATTTTGTTCTGGAAAGTCCATATTGTATCCCCCCTTGGGAGTAGGAGTATAGTAGCCGGGATGAGGACTGTAGGTCTGGAGACGGTGACATTATGAGACAAAGGCGATAGAGGCGCCACAAAGATGCCTGGCGGTGGGGAGATTATTGTTGGTTGAGCTTGATTGAAGATTGCCAAGATGTCGTGTGGAGTGAGAGTTTCCAGTGGCTGTCCAAGAGTGATGTCAGCAACCTTGTCCAGGAAGGTGTGTGTTGCAGATACTGCCATCAGGCAGGAGGGTGCTCCTCTTGCAACTGGATCCAAGCGGGCTGAGAGGCAGCCTAAAAGTCTCTGTTTTCCCCCGTGAATCCGTGCCAGGACTCCAGTAGCATGACATTCTTTCTTCCATCAGGTAGGCGGAAAGACTTCTCGTAGTCAGGTAGGCCTGGTATTGTCGCTGAGACTGTGGAGTTCTTCCAATCTCCTGAATGGGTTGAAGGCTGCGTCTGATAGAAAGAGCGGGGTTGCATTGATGCAAGCGCACAGAAGCTGCATTAGGACTGAGGCATCAGGGATCCAGGTTCTGCAATACGACACTAGACCAGGGAAGGCCTGCAGCATTCTTGGAGTTGTTGGGGGAGCCATCTTCTTTACAGTGGTCTTCCAGTCTTTTGACATGTGTTTCGTCTGGTGGGTAGTGTTGAGCGATACGATACCGCAAGTATCGGGTATCGGCCGATATTAGCTCTATCGGCCTTTCGATACTTAGTTTCGATATTTTCCATATATCGTATACCGGAATCGGAAGTTCCCATAATTCTTTGAGAGGCAATGTGATTTTAGTCAGCCAATGAGGAATCCTAAGAAGTGTGGGCACATCCTGTACTGCTGCGGTCATGTTAACTAATGGCATGGCTGTGATTGGATGCTGAAATGATGTCAGAATGCACTATAAAAGGCGCCGCCGCCATTTTAGCGTCACTGTGCTGTGAATTCAGTAAGGGACAGAACGCTGCTGTGCTGACTCTGAGGGACAGTTAGAGATTGCGATTTAGTGTACTGTGCTGTAGGCAGGCTAGCACCAACCGCTGTGTAAAGCTTCCTTTTGCCTGCAGTGTTGTTTTAACAGCTCTGCAAGGTGTGTGTGAGTGCAGGTGACGCTGCAGTTTGCTCTGCATGCAACGCTGTCTGTAAGCATCTGCACGTGTCACTCACAGACTATTTATTTTTTCTTCAGTGTAATTCTTGCAGCTCCATGCAATTTAACTATTTAACTATTAGTGTGACGCGCTTCCATCCATATCCAATACATTGGTTGCAAACACTATAGAAGTAGACAAAGGAGTAGCCTTTCACAGATTGTGAACAGTTGTGTTTCAGTGTTCACTTCAGTCTGTGTTTTTTATTTTTTGAGTGCACATCACGCTCCAGTTACTTGTTCAAGCACTGCTGCTTGTACTCTGCTGAGCATGTCTCAGTGCCTCATCCTTTTCATTTATCTCCAATTGGTTCTGCTCCATTCCATTTAAAATATAATCTATTAGTGTGACGCGCTTCCATCCGTATCCAATACATTGGTTGCAAACACTATAGAAGTAGACAAAGGAGTAGCCTTTCACAGATTGTGAACAGTTGTGTTTCAGTGTTCACTTCAGTCTGTTTTTTATTTTTTGAGTGCACATCACGCTCCAGTTACTTGTTCAAGCACTGCTGCTTGTACTCTGCTGAGCGTGTCTCAGTGCCTCATCCTTTTCATTTATCTCCAATTGGTTCTGCTCCATTCCATTTAAAATATAATCTATTAGTGTGACGCGCTTCCATCCGTTTCCAATACATTGGTTGCAAACACTATAGAAGTAGACAAAGGAGTAGCCTTTCACAGATTGTGAACAGTTGTGTTTCAGTGTTCACTTCAGTCTGTGTTTTTTATTTTTTGAGTGCACATCACGCTCCAGTTACTTGTTCAAGCACTGCTGCTTGTACTCTGCTGAGCGTGTCTCAGTGCCTCATCCTTTTCATTTATCTCCAATTGGTTCTGCTCCATTCCATTTAAAATATAATCTATTAGTGTGACGCGCTTCCATCCGTATCCAATACATTGGTTGCAAACACTATAGAAGTAGACAAAGGAGTAGCCTTTCACAGATTGTGAACAGTTGTGTTTCAGTGTTCACTTCAGTCTCTGCGTAATAACCACACTTAGGCCTTATAACTTTTCTGACTTTCTTTATCAATCTACCAAGATGAAGAAGGCAGTGAGTAAGGCACGTGGTTGTGGCCGTGGAGTTTCAGCAGGGAGAGGACGTGGTGTTTCTGTGGCTGCTGCCGCCCTCAGTGACACAGCATCCACCATTTATCCCCGTGAGCGTTCCTTTATGCGCACTTTGGTAGGAGCTCGGCGTGCCCCCCTGCTGCGGGAAGAACAAATTGAAGCCGTTGTTGGTTGGATGGCAGCCAATGCATTGACTTCAATTCCTTCCACCTCCTCTCAGGAACACAACACTGTTGAGCAACCATCTGTCTGTTCACCGCCTGTCAAATTGCCCAGGCAGTCAGAGAGTTCTGTACAGGAGCCAGCTGAGTCTCTGCTTCTGTTCTCAGAATCTGTTGGCTCGCAAACACGGGCACAGGCAAGCAGCATTCTGAAATTTGAAGAAGAGGGAGTATGCAGTGATGCGCAACAGCTGTGTCTCTCTCAATCTGAAGAGGCGGGTGAGCCAGTGCCGATGGACAGCACACCGCAGAACGCATCTTATGATGATGATGAGACTCAGGTGCCAGGTTTTGTGGAGCATGGTGCTGCCCAGACTATCCAACAGCAGCAGGTGTTGGAAGAGGGTAGTGGAGATGATGAAGTCCAAGACCAAACATGGCGTGAGCAACAGGAAGGTCGTGGGAGCAGCTCTGAGGAAGAGATTGTCCCAACGGTACAAAGAGGAGGGAGAGGTAGGCTGCAGACTCGCTTGCCTGTAGCCTCCAGTTTGGCACCTGTTGGGAGCAGTTCTCTTAGAAATGTCAAAATTGGCGCTCCCATGACTTGCACTGCGTGGTCCTTTTTTGACAGACTTGTAGATGATATTTGCTATGTTCAATGCAAGCTGTGTAAGCAAAAAGTTAAAAGAGGTAAAAATATCAGTAACCTGAATACCACAAATATGTGGAAACATGTACGGACAAAGCACGTAGCTGAGTTACAAAGACACACTGGAGATGTAGGCCAACCTACAGCAGCACCTACATCTTCAGGTCGTGTTCGAGCCTCTACCTCCAGCTCACACACACCTGGTTCGGCTTCCTCACAGGATCTCCATGGAAGAACCTCGGTCACTGTTGTCCATAGACAAACTGTTATTCCACCCACAGCAGCAAGTTCACAGTCATCGTCACACTCCTAGAACAAAAAACAGCCATCGGTACCACAGGCATGGTATAAAAGACGGCCATACTCGGCAAACCATCCACGAGCACAGGCTCTGAATGCTGGCATTGCAAAACTCCTGTCCCTTGAAATGCTGTCATTCAGGCTGGTGGAGACTGACAGTTTCAGGAACTTTATGGCATTGGCAGTCCCACAATATAATGTGCCAAGCCGATTTTATTTCAGCAGGCAAGCTGTCCCTGCTCTGCAAAAACATGTCGAGGGAAACATTAAACATGCGCTACTAAACGCCGTCAGTAGCAGGGTCCACCTGACCACTGATGCGTGGACCAGTACCCATGGCCAGGGACGATACCTTTCCCTCACTGCCCATTGGGTCAATGTTGTGGAGCCGGGTACAGATCTTGCCAGTGGCGCTGTACGTGTTCTGCCAACTCCAAGGATTGCAGGAATCCAGTCTGTACACATTGATTCCTCCTCCTACTCCAGTTCCTCAGAATCATCGCTGCACAAGCCGTCACGGTATACCTCCACATGGACCCGTGAACGCTTACCTGTTGCGACCGATATGAGCGCAGCCGTGGCCAAACGTCAACAGGCCGTCCTGAAATTAATTTCCATGGGGAATCGAAGCCACACAGCGCAGGAGCTCTGGGATGCCATCAAGCAGGAGAGCGACGTGTGGTTTTTGTCAGCTAATCTCCAGCCAGGCTTGGTAGTGTGTGACAATGGCCGAAATCTGGTGGCAGCTCTGGGCCTTGGCAACCTCACTCACATACCATGTCTGGCACATGTGCTCAACTTGGTCGTGCAGAGTTTTTTGAGGGACTATCCGGATCTTGATGCACTGCTGCACAAGGTCCGCCTAGAGTGCGCTCACTTGCGACGTTCCAGCATGGCCAGATCGCGCATTGCAGCTCTGCAAGTCAGATTTCGCCTTCCTGAACATCGCATCATATGTGACGTACCCACCAGGTGGAATTCCACGTTACATATGTTGGAGCGGTTGTGTGAGCAGCAGCCAGCAGTAATGGAGTATCAGCTGCAACAGGCGCAATCAACTCGCAATTTGCGCCGTTCACACTTCACCACTACTGAGTGGGCCTCTATGAAGGACATCTGCGACGTTTTGCGTGCGTTTGATGTCTCAACGCGGATGGCGAGTGCAGATGATGCACTAGTCAGCATGACTGTCCCCCTTATCTGCCTGCTTCAGAAATCACTGAAAGCACTAAAGGAAGAGGTTTTGGAAGAGGTGGAGGATGAGGAGTCACAAATTCAATTACCTTCAGGACAGTCAGCGCAACGTGGTTCTTCACAAAGGGCTGGGCAGGGCTCACTTTGTGAGGAGGATGAGAAGGAGGAGGAGTCAATGGAGGAGGAAGAAATCCCTACAGAGGGAGGTACTAGAGTTGAGCGATACTTTCTGATATCCTAAAGTATCGGAATCGGAATGGTATCGCCGATATCACTAAAATATCGGCGATACCCGATACCGATACCGGAAGTCCCATGTAAGTCTATGGGAACAAAATATCGCAACTAAAAAAACCTCTTTCTTTCCTTGTAAACACTAAATATACACACATAGAATACATATATATATATATATACATGTCATTGTGACATATATATATACATATATGTATAGTTTATACACTTCTACATAGTAAAATATCCTCTGATTCAATTGCCGGGTAAAGCCGGCTTCAGTGAAAAGACAGAAGCACCCGACATGAAATGACACTTGGTGTACATAGGGTTAACCATGTCTTTTCATGTCGTTTGCTATCTGATTTGCACAAACAATTAAATCAGTCTATGTGTGCAAAATTTCACACCTGTAGGGGTTAATTAAAGGTGTAAATTCGTTGTAAAAAAAACGGACTTTTTTGCTACGAATTTACACCTTTAATTAACCCCTACAGGTGTGAAATTTTGCACACATAGACTGATTTAATTGTTTGTGCAAATTAGATAGCAAAGGACATGAAAAGACATGGTTAACCCTATGTACACCAAGTGTCATTTCATGTCGGGTTCTGCATTTTCACAAGAGCCGACAATTGAATTAGCGGCTATTATACTATGTAGAAGTGTATGAACTACACATATAAATATATATATATATATGTGTCACAAATTCAATGACATGTATATATATATATATTATGAGGTGTAAAATTGCTGAAAAAAAATGCGTGGGCTCCCTCCCTATTTTCGCAACCAGACAGACAAAGCCAGTGAGTGGGGGCAGATAATAATAGCCCAGAGAGGGACCATTATTTTTGCCCCCCCGGCTACTAACATCTGCCCCCAGACACCCCAGGAAAGACAAATCTATAATTAGATTCGCCCTTTCTGGCACTATTCCCATTGCCCTGTAGCGGTGGCGAATGGGTTAATATGGGGTTAAAGCCACCTTGCTATTGAAAGGTGACCTTAAGCCAGGTTGATAATTGAGAGCTGTCAATTAGACAACTATCAATTATTAATCCTATTGCATGAAATAAAAATAAAACACACACACTTTAATTAAAAATCATTTTAATGAAATAAAGACACATGTTTTTGACCATCCTTTATTTTACTGCAAAAACCATTTCCTGTAATAAAAATAAAATAAAAAAGCAAAATTATTCTTACCTATCCCATGCACAGTCAGGTCCCATGGTGTAATCCTTCAGAAAGGGTTAATGTTTACTGCAGGGACCGCAGCTAATGCTGCAGCCTCACAGTAAACCCCAAATGAATGAGATCCTCTCATGCCTGACCGGAGAGTAAAGGCTGGGTGTCACATAACGATACACCAGCGATCCCGACAACGATATGCACTTGTCAGGATCGCTGGTGTATCGCTACATGATCGCTGCTGAGCTGTCAAACAGGCAGCTCAGGCAGCGATCTGGGACAGCGACACTGCGGGTAACATCGCTTAAGGGCCCGTCTCACATAGCGATATCGCTACCTAGATCGCTGCTGAGTCACTAGTTTTGTGACGCAGCAGCGAGCTCACCAGCGATATCGCTGTGTGTGACATTCAGCGACGATCAGCCCCCCTGCCGGGTATCGCTGATCGTCGCAGAAATGTCAGGACCTTTTTTGATCGCTGGTTTCCCTCTGACAGGCACGCATCGCTGCGTGTGACAGGCGGGAGACCAGCGATCCGCTGGTAACCAAGGTACACAGCGGGTTTCCAGGCACCGCGCAGCGCTTGGAAACCCGCTGTGTACCTTGGTTACCAGCGGATCGCTGGTCTCCCGCCTGTCACACGCAGCGATGTGTGCCTGTCAGCGGGAAACCAGCGATCAAAAAAAGGTCCTGACATTTCAGCGACGATCAGCGATACCCGGCAGGGGGGCTGATCGTCGCTGAATGTCACACACAGCGATATCGCTGGTGAGCTCGCTGCTGCGTCACAAAACTAGTGACTCAGCAGTGATCTCGGTAGCGATATCGCTATGTGAGACGCTCCCTTAAGTGGAAAGCTTAATTGATTGCTTTCCACTTTCACTTCAGGTCAGCCAGGGACACAATCAGTGACGTCAGAGGGAACTGATTAACAAAAATAGGGGTTCCCTTCGAAAAAAAAATGGCGTGGGGTCCCCCTATTTTTGTTAACCAGCCAGATGAAGCAGACCGCTGAGGCCTGGATTTTCAGGCTGTTAAGGAGCCAAGATCCATGGACCTTGCCAGCCTGATAATACTAGGCCACAGCAGTCTGCATATCTTGGCTGATTAACAAAAATAGGGGATCCCCTCGAAAAAAATTGGCGTGGGGTCCCCCTATTTTTGTTAACCAGCCAGATGAAGCAGACCGCTGAGGCCTGGATTTTCAGGCTGTTAAGGAGCCAAGATCCATGGACCTTGCCAGCCTGATAATACCAGGCCACAGCAGTCTGCATATCTTGGCTGATTAACAAAAATAGGGGATCTCCTCGAAAAAAATTGGCGTGGGGTCCCCCCTATTTTTGTTAACCAGCCAGATGAAGAGAATTGGAGGGATCCAATGGCTGGATATCCTTAAGGACAAAAATGTCCAGGAAGGATGGAAAATCTTGAAAAATGAGATTCTCAAAGCACAATCGTTAACAATTCCGAAAAGAGGGAAGAATGGGAAGCATTTAAGGAAACCACGATGGATGAACATAGAACTTAAACACATGCTAAAAAGGAAGAAAGAAATGTTTATCAAATGGAAAGAGGGAGGCATATCTAAAGAAGAATATAATGCCGTCTGCAGAACCTGCAGGGCACAAATCAGATTATCTAAAGCTGACAATGAATTAAGGCTTGCAAGTGACGTCAAAAGCAACAAAAAAGGATTTTGGGGATACGTCAAAAGTAAAAGAAAAGTCAAAGATGCTATAGGATTTTTACAGGATGAAAATGATGAAATGGTAAGTCAGGATGTTGAGAAGGCTGAACTTTTAAATTCCTATTTTGCATCTGTTTTCTCTCAGAAAGGAAATGTAACATCAACTGATCTTCACTGTCTTATTAAAGGAATAGAAGAATCCAGGATATCTATAAACAGAAAGACAGTGAGGAAACACTTACCTAACATAAATGAATTCAAGTCTCCAGGTCCAGATGAATTACACCCCAGGGTACTGAAGGAGATAGCAGAAGAAATTCTTGAACCACTGTCCATAATCTTTGAAAATTCTTGGAGAACAGGAGAAGTCCCAGAAGACTGGAGAAGAGCAAATGTTGTTCCTATCTTCAAAAAGGGGAAGAAGGTGGACACAGGGAACTACAGGCCGGTGAGTCTGACTTCTATACCAGGAAAGATCTTTGAACAAATTATTAAAGAACATGTATGCAAGTACCTGGATAAGAATGAAGTGATTAAACAGAGTCAGCATGGGTTTGTAACTAATAAGTCATGTCAGACTAACTTAATTTCCTTCTATGACAGAATCACTGACTGGGTGGATCAGGGAAATGCTGTAGATATAGTATATCTTGACTTCAGCAAAGCATTTGACAAAGTATCTCACACAATCCTTATTGAAAAAATGACTAAGTATGGAATGGACAAGGCAACTGTTAGGTGGATTCATAACTGGCTTAGTGATCGGACCCAAAGAGTGGTTGTAAATGGCTGCACATCCAGTTGGAAGAATGTCTCAAGTGGGGTACCACAAGGCTCTGTTTTGGGCCCTGTATTGTTCAACATCTTTATCAATGATTTAGATGAAGGAATTGAGGGTAAACTGATCAAATTTGCTGATGACACAAAGCTAGGAGGGGTAGCTAATACTAGAGAAGAGAGAGAGAGGATTCAAAAAGATATACATAAACTGGAGCAGTGGGCAGCAACTAACAGAATGGATTTTAACAGGGAAAAATGCAAAGTACTACATCTGGGCAATAAAAATGAAAAAAGCATATACAAAATGGGAGGAATAGGGCTAAGTAACAGCACATGTGAAAAAGACTTGGGTATACTAATTGATCACAGACTTAACATGAGTCAACAGTGTGATGCAGCAGCAAAAAAGGCAAATGCAATTCTAGGATGTATCAACAGAAGCATACAGTCTAGATCACGTGAGGTCATTATTGCCCTCTACTCCTCTTTGGTCAGACCTCATCTGGAATACTGTGTCCAGTTTTGGGCACCACATTTTAAAAAAGACATCAACAAACTGGAGCAAGTTCAGAGAAGAGCCACCAGAATGGTGACCGGTCTGCAAACCATGTCCTATGAGGAACGGTTGCAGGATTTGGGAATGTTTAGCTTGCAAAAAAGAAGACTGAGAGGAGACTTAATAGCTGTCTACAAATATCTCAAGGGCTGTCACATTGTAGAAGGATCATCTTTATTCTCATTTGCACAAGGAAAGACTAGAAGCAATGGGATGAAACTGAATGGGAGGAGACACAGATTAGATATTAGAAAAAACTTTTTGACAGTTAGGGTGATCAATGAGTGGAACAGGCTGCCACAAGAGGTGGTGAGTTCTCCTTCAATGGAAGTCTTCAAACAGAGGCTGGATAGACATCTGTCTGGGATGATTTAGAGAATCCTGCTTTGAGCAGGGGGTTGGACCAGAAGGCCCAGGAGGTCCCTTCCAACTCTACCATTCTATGATTCTAGACCGCTGAGGCCTGGTTTTTCAGGCTGGTAAGGATCCAATATCCATGGACCTTGCCAGCCTGATAATACCAGGCCACAGCAGTCTGCTTAGCTTGGCTGGTTAACAAAAATAGGGGATCCCCTCGAAAAAAAAACGGCGTGGGGATCCCCCCTATTTTTGTTAACCAGCCAAGTAAAATGCAGACTGCTGCGGCCTGGTATTAAAAGACTGTCAAGGCCCATGGATTTTGGCCCTCAACAGCCTGATAATACCAGGCTACAGCAGCCCCACATTTGGCGCATCAAAAGATGTGCCAATTGTGGCACTTTACCCGGCTCTTCCCACTTGCCCTGTAGCGGTGGCAAGCGGGGTAATAAGGGGTTAATGTCACCGTTGATTGCACGGTGACAATAAGCCCGGTTAATAATGGAGAGGTGTCAATAAGACACCGATCCATTATTAATCCCAAAGTTTTTAAATGTTTAAAAAAAGACAAAGCAAGAAAAAAGTCTTTTAATGAAATAAAAGAGACAACACAGTTTTCATTAATTTTATTATACTCTCATTCCTGCGACGCCATCGATCTCCTGTAAAAAAAGAAAAAAAAAAAAAACAACAGTATACCACCTGTCCGACGCAGTCCATAACGACAGTCCCACGACGATCCAGCTCTGCTACATCGCAATGACAGGCAGAGCCTGTCATCGCGACGCAGCACAGCTGATTACCTGCTTCCCCGGCGGTGACGTCATCGGACTGACTGCTTTACGGCCGGGATTACCCAGCAGTCACTGCAGTTATCGCGAGAAACTGCATGTGACCGCCGGGGAAAGAAGATTGCGGCCATGAAGCAGTCCAGCCCGTGACCGCCGGAGATCTTCTGCCAGGTAAGTGCCGCTGACTCCTGACAGACCCGACCGACGGACACTGACAGTGACAGTGACAATCCCGATTCCGGTATCCGATATGATGAAAATATCGGAACTCGGAATCGGAATTCCGATACAGCCAATATCGGCCGATACCCGATATTTGCAGTATCGGAATGCTCAACCCTAGGAGGTACACAACGCTCTAGTCAGTATGTAGAGCGAGGGTGGGGTGATGCAGAGGAGGCAGAGATGACGCCTCTTCCAGAGGACAGCCTTTGTTGGCCAGTTGGGAGTCTGCAGCACCTGGTTGATTTCATGCTTCAGTGCCTGAGAAACGACCGCCGCATCGCCCACATTCTCACCACGTCAGATTATTGGGTGTACACCCTCCTAGACTCTCGCTACCGGGACAACTTACAAACCTCATCACACCGGTGAACCGGGACCGTAAAATGCAGGAGTACCAAGACACACTGGTGCAATCCATACTGTTGTACATTCCAGCCGAGAGAGATGCTGCTACTGCTTTACAAAGCAGCTCTGTGCGTCGAGGCAGTGTAGACACCTCTACAACAAGAGGGAGCAGAAGCAGCGCCTCTGCACAGGGCAAGAACTGTATGTTACAAATGTGGCAAAGTTTTGTGACAGCGCCAGCAAGGTCTACACCATCCGAGACGGCTCCAGTCACCAGGAAGAAACGTTTCCGTAAGATGGTGACAGACTACTTGGCTTTCCCTCTAAGTGTACTCCCAGATGCCTCTTCCCCTTTCAAATTTTGGGTCTCTAAGTTGGATACATGGCCAGAGCTTAGCCAGTATGCATTGGAGGTGCTGGCTTGCCCTGCTGCCAGTGTATTATCTGAGCGTGTCTTTAGTGCTGCAGGTGGTGTAGTAACAGACCGTCGCATGCGACTATCCTCAGAGAATGTAGACCGGCTTACTTTTCTGAAAATGAACAAGGCATGGATCTCACCTGAATTTGCCTGTCCGTTTTCAGATTAAATAACTGTTTGGCAACGTTTTCCATGTCTCCTGTTATGTTCATCTTTCTACCACCTGAACTCTGCTCCCTGGGCTACAACACCGCCATTTGTTGCTCGTAAGTAATTGGCAGGGGTACTGACTCCTGGCCAGCCTGGTTACAGCACGACAGCTGTTTCCTGGCAGTGTGAACGTCAATTATCCTCCAATAAGTTGTGCTGTCGTGTTGCATTCGGGTTAGCCGACTCTAAGGTGCCTGCAGTTTAGGTGATTCCTATGTGTGCTGTGGGATATGTAAATAAAGGCGGTTTCCATTGTGACAATAGGACAAGCACCCACTGTAGGACTGTGTGATTCGGTAACTGCGGACGGCTTGTGTCCTGTCAACTTACATTTTCATGGGTGCGTTCTTCTACCCGTCCGGGGTCCAGTACCGTCAAGTGGTTCTCCCCAGTGCCTTTGGCCTAGGTGCCTCCATCTCCGTATCCGAGTTCCAGCAACGTCTGCTGGTCCTTGGTAGTGCTTTGGAGCACAGGTACCTCCTGCTTAGTAACCGTGTCACAGTAACGTCAGCTGGTACTCGGTTGTGACATTGCCTCTTTTCCTTCTGCTACCCGTCCGGGGTCCAGTACCGTCAAGTGGTTCTCCCCAGTGCCTTTGGCCTAGGTGCCTCCATCTCCGTATCCGAGTTCCAGCAACGTCTGCTGGTCCTTGGTAGTGCTTTGGAGCACAGGTACCTCCTGCTTAGTAACCGTGTCACAGTAACGTCAGCTGGTACTCGGTTGTGACATTGCCTCTTTTCCTTCTGCTACCCGTCCGGGGTCCAGTACCGTCAAGTGGTTCTCCCCAGTGCCTTTGGCCTAGGTGCCTCCATCTCCGTATCCGAGTTCCAGCAACGTCTGCTGGTCCTTGGTAGTGCTTTGGAGCACAGGTACCTCCTGCTTAGTAACCGTGTCACAGTAACGTCAGCTGGTACTCGGTTGTGACATTGCCTCTTTTCCTTCTGCTACCCGTCCGGGGTCCAGTACCGTCAAGTGGTTCTCCCCAGTGCCTTTGGCCTAGGTGCCTCCATCTCCGTATCCGAGTTCCAGCAACGTCTGCTGGTCCTTGGTAGTGCTTTGGAGCACAGGTACCTCCTGCTTAATAACCGTGTCACAGTAACGTCAGCTGGTACTCGGTTGTGACATTGCCTCTTTTCCTTCTGCTACCCGTCCGGGGTCCAGTACCGTCAAGTGGTTCTCCCCAGTGCCTTTGGCCTAGGTGCCTCCATCTCCGTATCCGAGTTCCACCAACGTCTGCTGGTCCTTGGTAGTGCTTTGGAGCACAGGTACCTCCTGCTTAGTAACCGTGTCACAGTAACGTCAGCTGGTACTCGGTTGTGATATTGCCTCTTTTCCTTCTGCTACCCGTCCGGGGTCCAGTACCGTCAAGTGGTTCTCCCCAGTGCCTTTGGCCTAGGTGCCTCCATCTCCGTATCCGAGTTCCACCAACGTCTGCTGGTCCTTGGTAGTGCTTTGGAGCACAGGTACCTCCTGCTTAGTAACCGTGTCACAGTAACGTCAGCTGGTACTCGGTTGTGACATTGCCTCTTTTCCTTCTGCTACCCGTCCGGGTTCCAGCACAGTCAGCTGGTCCTCGTTACTTCCATTGTCTCTTGCTCCATCTGATACCTGTCAGGGTTCCAGTAACGTCAGCTGTTTCTCGGAAATTAGACGACCTTAAAGACCACCCAGAAGAAGATGACGACAACAAGGACGACGAGCATGAAGCCAACCAGCCTGAACACCATCACAAAGAAAAAATAAAAGATTACCCAGAAGAAGATCACCAACAGGACAAAGAAGGTTAAGACAAACTACAAGATACAGAACAAGAGACAGAAGAACAATAAGCAGAAGATCAAAAAGCAGAAGAACATGAAGTATAAGACCAAAATGAAGAGCAAAATATATGCTCTAAATTCTAAGCAGAAGAAGACTAAGCAGTGTATGGGGGTGAGTCCGTTCCTTCTCGTGGTGCCCCTGGAAAATGCCTGCTGCTGCAGGCTAAACTGAACACGGACAAATACTGTTGTAATTTAAATCTTTTGTGACAGCAAGAACGGAAGGATGAACAATTCATACTTTTACAGATTACAAGTACAGGAATCTCTGTCACAAATAAGAATATGATGAAGAAGATGAAGAGGAAGAAGATGAAGAATTTGAATATGAAGAAGATTAATTAGTTTAATAATAACAATATGAGTAATGTAAACAAAAACATGAATAGCAAGAAGTTTAAGAAGAAGATTAAGAAGGTGAAGATGAAGAATAATTTGATGAGAAAGATGATGCTGCTGCTGAAGATTATGAAGGAGAAAGTGTGGCACTGGCAAAAGTTAAAAAGGTGAAGAGCATGGAAGTTGTGAAACATACATATTTGCCAAAATAGAAAAAAGGTTAACAACATTGTCAATTTGTTAGTCAATCCAAACGTATTTCCAAAAAAAAATATATTAATGCTATTCCAATGCATTGGGTTAAACATGTATGCCTTTATTGTCTCCTCAACCTCCCCCAATACATTCTACATTAGTCTTTGTTGTTTTCCTTCATGTACAATTAACCAACAAGGCAAGAATGTTTTTTTTTAATGTCGATATTTGGTTCCCATAGACTTACATGGGACTTCCGGTATCGGAATCGGATATCGACGATATTTAGTGATATCGGCGATACCATTCCGATCCGATATTTTTAGATATCGAGCAGTATCGCTCAACACTACTGGTGGGCAATACAGTGTCCCAGGGATGTAACTTGCTTCTGACATCACTGGACTTTGTTCTTCCAGGCCTTACGTTGCTGTTCTTCCAGGTAGAGTAGGAGAGACAAGGAATGGACTGTGCAGGTGTCGATGTCAACCACACAAAAGAGAAGGTCATCCACGTGTTGTAGAAGAGTGACTCTTGCATATTCTGCAATCCAGTTGACGAGGATGGAGGACATTGTCTTGGTGAAACTTGAAGGGCTTGTTTTGAGCACCTTGAGGCAACACTGTCCATATGCACTGCACTGGTGAGTGAAGGCAGGCCTCCAGGTGGAGGGGAAACACTGAAGAAGGTACTGGCCAGGTTGATCACCGTGAATACCGTTGCAGTGACTGGGACTCTTGAGAGCAGAGTGTGACGGTTCAGCACTGTTGGGGTTTCAAATACCGTAGCCTCTTTCGCGGCCTCCAGGCCTTGCACCATTCTGAACTCAGTGGTGTTTACAGTCTTTTTCTTCACTGTGGAAAGCTGGGATTGATTCCGATGGGCGAGGCAGCCCAGTTTGGCCTTGTCCTTCAGTATGCGGCAGGGGACTCCCATCCACATCATGAGAGATGACGACCAGCTGGCTTTCTTGTTCTCCACCAAGGCAGTCACTGTGTCAGCACCTGCTCTGGTCACAGGGGGTCTTCTTGTTGGGACATCTCCTTAACCGGCTGCTTTTTCTCAGCACGGGCCATCAGTTGTTTCTTTTTCTCCAGCTCGGTCTCAGGTCAGTATTTGTGTACAAGTTTGAAGAGCTGAGTGGCCTTTTGCCAGTCTAGGGCTTGGGTGAACTGGTTGATTGCAGGGGGCACCTCCTGGTGCTTGCAAAAGATGAACCTCTGGCGTTGGAGCCGGATGAGGTGTTGCCATTCCATGAAGCGAGTAGGGTCCTTCTTGAGTTGAATATCCTGGCCAATATCAAAGTTCTCAGGCCGTCTTCTTAGGCGAGTTCACTTAGACCTTCAGTTGGTCAGAGACATCTTGACTCTGGGTGATGGAGTGGCTTTTCTGGTACTATGTCCAGCACCTCCTGTGATAGGTCTGCAGTGTGGTTGTTTGAGGTTCCTGTTTCTTCTTGGGTCAGGGGTGAAGAAAGTGTCATGGTCCCATCTTCCTGGAACACTCTGGTCGCTTTCAGCTTCTGCAGTAGGTCCACTCCCAATAGGTTGAGGGTGAAGGTTTTTGACACAACAAACTGGGACATGATGGAGTGTTCTGGCTGAGTCCACACGCTCAGGGGCTTCATAATCTGGAAATGTCTGACTTGACCATCCATTCCCATGCAGGACGCAGAAGATTCTGATAGATAGGTGAGGTTGCGGAGTTCCATAAGAAAAGATATGACTACGCCATCCACTCTCAGGATATTGGTCCCACTGGTGGGGTTCCCTGTGGACTTGGTGTACTCCTGTCCTATGGACGGGGTTCTTCACTGCTTTCTGTGTTTCTTCTTCTTCTTTGCGAAGTCGGTGTTCTGCACCGGTTCCGGAAATGACAAAACTCGCCAAAGTTGTAACACCGGACATCCCTTCTGTCCCGGCGGGACTCAATCCTTTTTGCTACTGCGAGCAGGTTATCCATTGCTATTGACGTGTACTCAGGCCTGGCTACTACCAGTGGTTTCCTGATTGGTTCTCTCAGTCCATGCACAAAAGCCTGTGCCAACATCCGTCTGTGTGTCTGATCATGGGTAATGAGGCCCAAATCTTGAAACACTTGCATTACTCTGTCATGGAACTTCTCCACAGACTCTGTCTTGTCTTGACTCATGTCATGTAGGCTGAGAGTTTGTCCTGTCAGTCTGCTTTTGGCCCATTCTCTGAGCTGCTCAATTAGCTTTGGTCCTGTCTCCAAGGCATACGCATCTAACTCTGCTGGAAGCTTGAAGTGTTCTCTCATAATTGACCAGAATGCATCACCTGCTTTTATTTCCATTTCGGTCCAGAGATCAATCCAGGCTGCTGCATACGTTTGCTGGATCTGCTGCATTTTTTGGCAAAATGGCATGGGGTGTATCCCTGGGACTGGCAGCATACTGATCACCTGGCTTGGGATGAAGGGCTCATAGGATGGTGCCTCTACCTGTCCCTGCTCTCTTGGTGTTTGTGGGTTTTCTTCCCTAGTATTGGGCAGCATGTGTGACGTTGCATCTTCATCTTCATCAGATAAGAAGTGACATGATGTGCTTGGTGCATACACTGGGTGAGATTTGGGCTTAAAAGTTGTCTTGCTGCATGGGGATTTCCCACTTCCTTGCTGAGGCTGCGGTGGATCAGTGTCATGGTTCCATGCTGGCAGCCCTGCTCGGCACTGAGGTTCCTCATTTGTCTCTGTAGCTATACCACCCCCTGTGATGCCCTAGCTGTGGGCTCTACTAGTTGTTGTGTCTGGGGGCTACATGCAGCGTTTTGTGTAGGGAGATTTGCACTTTCTTCTCCTGATATAATGACTGGCAATGTTTGTACTGTGCTTGGGATAGACAGGGTGCCCTGTGCTGGAGGCACTGAATACAGGGACACCACATTGCTTTGATTGGGCGTTGACCCAGTTGATAACGAAGTAGAAAAAAAAGGAAGAGAAGGGAGGTGTGAGGGAGTAGCAAGAGAAAGAGGAGGGGAGAGAGATGGAGGGGAGGGTGAAGAAGAGGTGGAATGTGCCTGAGAGGAGGAAGGAGGAGAAGAGCAAGCATGAGCAGGTGAGTGTGGCGTGGGAGGAAAAGGAAAGAGGGGAGGAAGAGAAAAGTGAAAGGGGGAAAAGAGAGAAAGATGGAGGAGAGAGAGAGGAGAAAGATGGAGGGGGAGAAGTAGAAGAAGATGAAGAAGATTTGAGAGTTGGAGAGGAAGAGATAGAAGAAGAGGAAGATGAAGAAAATGGATGTGTCAGAGATGTGAGGGAGGGGAAAGAAGGAATGAGAGGGATGGCAGCGAGGAAAGAGGAGAAAAGTCTGAAGAAGAAGGAGAAAGGGACTGAGAGAAGAAAAAGGAGAGGGTGTCCCCCTGTGACTCTTGAGAGGGGATGGTTAAAACAAAAATGCCTTCTCCCTGTGGAGAGAGGCGGGGAGCGTTTTTCCCTGTACAAGGCTCCTTACTCAATGAGAGCAGCCTACATCTGTCCCGTGTCTCCACATGATGGACATGTGATGTGTGTGACTCTGAATTCTGCTCTTGTGACGTGTCAGTGATCTTTTTCTCACAGACGATTTAACACCTTTTTAAACTTATTCACATAAAAAATCACTTCCTGGTCCGTTCAAATTAACTTGGTGTACCTTCTACACGATGCACCACTGCTCTTTTATAGCAGATGGTAATCTATTAACAAACTTTCCCGTTACCTTTCAAATAACAAAAACAAGAAAAAACATTTCATTATGCAGCGTAAAGGCTGCCTGTCTATTTGCTTCTCACGTACTCTGACCTTCTATTCACATGCCTAGCCCTTCGATTCTCACGTACTGTGTCTATTCCAAAAACCTATTCAACAAAGGTGATTAAAAATCTGAAAACTGCTGCACTCTGGCTCTGCGTGACTTCGCTGAATGCCTGATGGGAGGGGTAAATCAAACCGCTGCGCAGTTTGTGTGTGTGCTCTCCCTCAGCCTGCAATTTCCTTATCTGTGGAGTGACCTTGGTCTAAAGCAAGCTAGTAGAAAAAAATGGTTGGAGAATAAAACTCTAAAGTAAATTGATTAGAAAAAAAAACCTCTCCAAAATTATTTAAAAATGTACTTAAAAGAAAAACTTTAAAAACAAAAGTTAGATTTAGTAAAAAAAACTCTAGAAAAAGAAAAAATAAATTCACCAAAAAGGGGAGAAAAAAAAAACCGTATTAATCATAAAACTCTGAAAAACAACCCTTGTTACTAAAACAGCTAATTAAAAACAGAAAAGAGGTGGAAAAACTGATTGTAAAATGATAAAAACAAAAAGAAAAGTACTTTAAAACTTTTGTCTGGTAGCGTAGGCTTTTTTCCTACCGCCCTCTGGAATGTCAGCTGGTTGCTGCCAGCACTTCCCCCCTCCCTTATATCTCTGCTTGCTGTCTCTACAGGCACTGAAATCACGTATCAAAAAAAAAAAAAAATTATTATTATTCAGAATAGCAAAAAATGAATATAGTTCAGTCTGAATGCCTGAGAATTTTCACGTTAAAACCTGTAGCCAAAAAAACTAGCTTAAAAAGATCAAAACCAGGAAACCGATGTAACAACGTGATTAGCAGAGGAGGGGGGGTCAAAAAGGGTTTTCTCGCTGCTACAGCCAGCAGTGAATTAGATACTGACAGAGCGCACGCTGAATGAGATTTAAAGCGACAGTACCTGCAAGACAGACAGTGACATGTACAATGAGACAGACACCCGGGAGAATACGAATCCCTCTTTTGATGATCTGTGACACATACAAGCTGCTCTGGTAACTGATAACTCACCAATTGCACTGAGCACGCCGCTGCTCCAGGTCTACCACTTCTTAAAGTGCGCCGGTCACAGTAATCTGTAGTAGCCTGTACAAAATTCCCACCCTTCACACCTGGAATGCTGGGAGTGTCTCCCTCCGATGTGTGAAAGTATTTGTGAGAACTTATCTAGCAATTTGGCTTTTGCTATACAGCCCCCAGAAATCAGCAAGAAAAAACACAGTCACCGTTCCAACTTTCTCCCGGTTCACACAAAACATGAAACATATACAGCACAGCAGCAAACAACTCGGCTTATATTCCAGGGCTTTTGGATAAGGGTATGGACTTTTTACACTACCTGGGAATGCGGTGATGACCACGTCAGACCGGCTAGAAGTGTAGGCTAGGACTAGCACAGGTAACATTCAGGTAAGATGACAGACTGCAGTCTCAGTCCCATGTGCCAAGGCCAGGGCCAACACCCCCGTCTCTCTGGTCGGCCGGGTCCTCGTGCGTTTCGTCCAATGCCCCGCGTGCAGGCGCCAACTGTTATGGAAATTTAATTAGGATACATTTATCCTTCCGTGTTTGCTGCTTGCCGTTCCCAAATCTCTATTAAATGTCTTTTTGAGCGCTCAGAACGAAATGAAACTGTCCACAACGGAAGTGTCAGTATAGCAGTTCGTCAAGACTACTCATTTATTATTCATTCAAGGTTTTATACGTTTACAAAAAGGGGCTGGTTAGTCAATTAACATACAATTAAAAGCTGCTAGATTATTGGCTGTTCTAGTGTAAGTATGATAATTATGATAATCATGATAAAAGAGGTGAAGTTGCAGATTTATTGTTTTATATTCTTTTGCCCTAGTTTTCTTGCATGACTATTAAGTAAACAATAGATATCTACTAAAACTCTATGTACTTGTTCCTTATGAAGGCCAGATTCGTTTAAGACGACTGATTATAGCTGGCATAGATATGCTGGGTACAGGATTTTTTAGCAAGTGAGATCTATCTAACTGTGAATGCATATATATGAATATACTTTGAATATATGGAATACAGTCATGGCCAAAAGTTTGAGAATGACACAAATATTATATTTTCACATGATCTGCTGCCCTCTGGTTTTTATGTGTGTTTGACAGATGTTTTTATCACAGACAGAAATATAATAATTGCAAACATATGAGTAACAAAAGCTTATATTGACAGCTAGAATGAGTTAATGCAGCAAGTCAATATTTGCAGTGTTGACCCTTCTTCTTCAGGACCTCTGCAATTCTCCCTGGCATGCTCTCAATCAACTTCTGGACCAAATCCTGACTGATAGCAGTCCATTCTTGCACAATCAATGCTTTCATTTTGTCAGAATTTTTAGGTTTTTGTTTGTCCACCCGTCTCTTGATGATTGACCACAAGTTCTCAATGGGATTAAGATCTGGGGAGTTTCCAGGCCATGGACCCAAAATCTCTATGTTTTGTTCCCTGAGCCATTTAGTTATCACCTTTGCTTTATGGCAAGGTGCTCCATCATGCTGGAAAAGGCATTGTTGATCACCAAACTGCTCTTGGAGGGTTGGGAGAAGTTGCTCTTGGAGGACATTCTGGTACCATTCTTTATTCATGGCTGTGTTTTTAGGCAAGACTGTGAGAGAGCCGATTCCCTTGGCTGAGAAGCAACCCCACACATGAATGATTTCAGGATGCTTAACAGTTGGCATGAGACAAGACTGGTGGTAGCGCTCACCTTGTCTTCTCCGAATGAGGCGTTTTCCTAATGTCCCAAACAATCGAAAAGGGGATTCATCAGAGAAAATAACTTTACCCCAGTCCTCAGCAGTCCACTGCCTGTACCTTTTGCAGAATATCAGTCTGTCCATGATGTTTTTTCTGGAGAGAAGTGGCTTCTTTGCTGCCCTCCTTGAGACCAGGCCTTGCTCCAAGAGTCTCCGCCTCACAGTGAGTGCAGATGCACTCACACCTGCCTGCTGCCATTCCTGAGCAAGCTCTGCACTGCTGGTAGCCCGATCCCACAGCTGAAACACTTTTAAGAGACGGTCCTGGCACTTGCTGGTCTTTCTTGGGCACCCTGAAGCCTTTTTGGCAACAATGGAACCTCTCTCCTTGAAGTTTTTGATGATGCGATAGATTGTTGACTGAGGTGCAATCTTTCTAGCTGCGATACTCTTCCCTGTTAGGCCATTTTTGTGCATTGCAATGATGACTGCACGTGTTTCTTTAGAGATAACCATGGTTAACAGAAGAGAAACAATGATGCCAAGCACCAGCCTCCTTTTAAAGTGTCCAGTGGTGTCATTCTTACTTAATCATGACAGATTGATCTCCAGCCATGTCCTCATCAACACCCACACCTGTGTTAATGGAGCAATCACTGAAAAAAGGTTAGCTGGTCCTTTTAAGGCAGGGCTGCAATGATATTGAAATGTGTTTTTTGGGGATAAAGTTCATTTTCTAGCCAAATATTGACTTTGAAAGTAATTGCTGTTAAGCTGATCACTCTTTATAACATTCTGGAGTATATGCAAATTGCCATTAGAAAAAGTGAAGCAGTAGACTTTGTAAAAATTAATATTTGTGTCATTCTCAAAACTTTTGGCCATGACTGTACATATATATTTCCATGACAATATCATTCTTTTATGTTTGGCTGCTGTCACACAGTAAAATAAGCTATTGTAAGCTTTTCAGGGGATATAGCTCTGAGATCGCCGTCCGGGTAGACGGAATGGCATAGAAACAGTTTATTCAGAGACAGCAGTTCTGGTAAAAACTGGCCGCAACCAGCTTTATTAAAGTCCACAGCAAACAGATAAAACAAATCATAAACATAAGACCTGGGCTTGTCCAGCCACTTACTACACTTAGATAGATTTCCCTATCTATCCGGGTCCCGACTCTAACAGCCTGGGCCAAAACAACACATATGTTCAGCATTTACCAGCATGGAGTTTCACAGAGTCTCCTCCTTGTGTCTGAAGGCACCTTCAACGTCCAGACTTGAGAGAGCTCCCCTCCTATTCAGCAGCTATCCGCATGGATTCTCACAGAGACTACTCCTGTGTCCGGGGTACATCGAGCACCCAGACTGAGATAGCTCAAACTCCTGGAGACTCCTTCTTGTGCCTGGACTCCCTGTCCAGACTAAGCGAGCTCTCTGACTGTGTTCGCAGACACCTACTTCTGGTCTCCTAATTAACAGCTGAATGGTTTCAGGCCTGAGCTGCAAGTGTGTACTGAATGTAGGGTGTAGTGACCTTTCTCTACCACTAGGTTTACAAAGCCACACATTTCCCTTATACCATACAGCACAGTACCTAGGTGAAATGTACACCCCATTCGACACATATTCCTTCACTGTCTCACATATCCCCCCCACTCTTCTCCAGACCGGAGGGCTGGTCATCCAGACCGGAGGGCTGGTCAACAATCCAAAAGAGACAGTGAACTCTGGACCAGTCATGGCCTTCATCAGCTTCATCTTCACTACTGTTATCTGTATCTTCACCTGAGCCATAGCCAACATCAGCTTTCTCTTCATCTGAAGCATCCGCACTACCCTGTACCCTCCAGGCCTATGCTCTCTGCGGGCCTCGGGTATCCTGCACGGTTTCATCTTGACCTTAGGGCCGGGCTCAGTTTCGATATAGTGCCTGGCCAGAGAAGTACGACCCGGCACATCAGAACACTTCTGCTGACTCTTCCTCAGAAACTCACGTACCTCCTGTCCTTGGTGCACTGACCATGTGTCACCAACTATCACAGAAGGTATAGGGATTTTTTTACTTTTCTCTAGTTCCCCTTGAACCCTCTTTCGCACATCTATTTTCTTGAATATCGGTGGACTCATAAAGTCTATTTCACAGACCTTAAGCTCCTCTGCCATGGTCTCTGACCATTTTAAGCTACTCTGTTCAAATGATTGGGACTGTAGAAGGAGCAGATCGTTTTTCTTTTGCAGTACACATAATTCATCCGCTAAGTCTCCAGCTGAATTGTAATGTTCTACTGTGACAACAGCATTCTTATATAGAGCCTTAGACTTATTGAGCAGCATTTGCTCTTGCAACGAAGAGATTCCCTGTATTCTTCCTTTTACTTCATTGACTTTCTCACGAAGATGCTCATGGCTTTCATCACACTCCTTCATCACAGTTTGGAGTTTTTTCTGAGAAGTAATCAATTCATCTGGTACCTGTTGGACGTCCTTTATGTCTTCGGCCCCTTCTTCAGGCTCTTCTGGTAGAACATGCTCAGAAGCCCTACCGTCAGTCTTGTTCCTCACAGCTTCACTTGAGACCTCAACTTCTGATGAGGCATCTGGCTTGGTGACCACCACTTCCATGGCTTTTTCCACCTCTGCAGCATTACCTTCAGAGTCCGGGGCATGATGCAGCTCCATACCATACATTGATAACTTCTCCTCTTCAACAGCATCCACTTGTGCTGTTTTCAGTTTCAGAGTCCTGCCTTTAAAGCTCAGCTCTCCTCCTTTCACCTTAGTCTTCGCCAGGGAACCGGCCAACTGTAAAACATCTTCAGATGCCATCTTCTGTCCGACTGCAAGGTCAGCATCAGCCTTCCTCTCAGGACTCTCAAACTCCTCTGCTACCATGCCTTCCTCATATGCACTGGTTCCTTGATTGTCATCAGATGATTCACTATCACTACCACTATCCCTGTCTGACCCCTTTTTCTCAGCCACATCCGGCTCACTTTCAGGGTTATACAATTCATTCTCATTCTCATCCTGCTCACTTTCAGGGGTATACAATTCATTCTCATTCACATCCTGATCTGGAACCTTAGTTAACATGTCATCCACAACATTACCTTCACCATCTGGTCCCTCAAGTATGTGACTATGTGACAACCCCAGCACTATACTTCTATATAGCTCAGGTACTAGGAGCTGGCTCACGACCTCTCCCTGGACTTCAGTGTCCCTATACAACAGGTGAGTGTTTATGGCAACATGAGGAAACCTCTCCTCAGAGCCAGGCTCTTGGGAAACCTCATTTAGAACAATTATATTTTCCTGTGCCGTTTTAAGAGTGGGGTCTCGCCATTGTTCACTCTCAAAATTGTCACAGGACACAGGTAAGTCAGGGACACTCGGTTCCCGAGAACCACCATCCTCGTCTCCCACCATCACCTGCAAAGGAATTTCAACACTATCACAGTCATCATTATTATCAATATCATTATCATGATTATGATCAGTATCATCATCACTATCATGATCATCATCATTATCATTATCAGTATCAGCATTATTATCATGGTCATCATCATTATCATGATCATCATCATCATTATCATTATCATCATCATCATTATCACACAAGTTTAACGGCCCACTAGCATTGTGTTCCGCCCCTCGGGACTGCGCACCCTCAATAGGAGCTTCATCACACTGTCCATCAGAAACATTTTTCCCCCAGAGATCCTTAGATCGGGGAAAGTCATTACCCAATATAACGGGTTGCACCAGGTTCTTCACTACCCCCACTTCACATGAAACCTCCCCGCGTTTGGGGATCAAGTCCACGACAGTCTCTGGGCAGACTTTGGTGTCTCCATGGACGCACACCACACTCAGGTGCCTATCAGGGAAGAAGTCCCTATCAATCAGGCTGTCACATACGGAAGTCACTGGACTCTCTGAGTCCAAGAGGGCCTGTGCTGGGCAGTCATTTACAACCACCGGGGACACCTGTGGTCCAGTCTCTTCGGCTGAGGTGGACACACACACAGGCTCTGCGCAGAGAGAGAGAGATCCGCCAACATCACAACACATAGGCTCCCCCTCTATTGGACAGTTGGCTGCAATTTCACGACATCTCCAACACTGTCCATCACACTTTTCCACCCACATGTCCCCTCGGGCCTGAACCAGCTTATCAGCATACCCCATGTACCCAACAGCTGGAACGCTCTTACCGCGAGAGTTCAGCGTCCGGGAACTCTGAAGTGACGACCTCTCAGACGGCTAGTCACGGAGACAGTCTTTGCTGGCGATGGCCTTCTCCATCAGGCTGACCAGACGATTGGCGTCCTGGCGGTCTCCCTGTCCGACCTCCGGCTGTACCCCAGGAGGACATGCTCGGGTGTAGCGGTTCACTATCACCTTTCCAACTCCATAATCAGGTTTGCTGACTGCAGACTCCCAACTGCATCTCCAGTCATGAACTCCCCTGGCACGGGCTGTCACCATAACACCCAGCCGGGTAAGAATCTCCGCTTTCAGCTTGGCATAGTCTTGGCTGTCCTGCTCGCTCAGGTCAGCATAGGCCCTTTGGGGTTCTCCAATCAAATAGGGTGCGACCATCATGGCCCATTCAGATAGGGGCAGATTCTCCTTCTCTGCCAGTCCCTCAAACCTAGTGAGATATACCTCCACATCATCACGAGGTGTCATCTTTTTCAGGGACCGTCTTACCGCCTTCTTTACAGCGGACAATGCAGGTGACTTTGCAACATTACTTTGGGACGATGTGCTGCAAGTCTTTTGTAGTGCTGCCACCTGCTCAAAAAACAACCGGTTATTCTCCTGCTGCTGCTGCAGGAATTGCTGCTGGGCCTGCTGCATGCGCTGCTGGTGCTGCAGGCGCTGCCGCTCCATGCTCTGCTGCATTCTCCGCTGGGCCTGGACCAGGTACTCAACGAGCTCCTCCATACTGCCGGACTTATCTGTCTCAACCACGGCAGTCTTATGTTGCACATTAACTTGCGCCATTTGTTCAAACAGCGCCTCCATGCTGTCATCCATGCTGTCAGACTTCTCTGTCTCAACAATGGCAGTCTTCACTCAAGACATACACACTCCACAGTCTTTCCCACAGAAAATTCAGCTTTGCTGTGCAGACACTCTTTTTTTTTTCTCTGCTAACTCTATTAGGGCCACTGTCTCTTTAAGACTGCTCCAACAGACGTTTCTCTTTTTTTATTCTCTGACACACTTTTTTTTTTTTTTTCTCTCTCTGCTGCTGCTTCAACAGACTTCACCTTTTATTGCTGTCTCTCGCCACTGTGTTGCACGCACATTCCAGCACCAATTGTATCAGCCACTGTGCTGCCCCAGCATTCTCCGCCAATTGTAAGCTTTTCAGGGGATATAGCTCTGAGATCGCCGTCCGGGTAGACGGAATGGCATAGAAACAGTTTATTCAGAGACAGCAGTTCTGGTAAAAACTGGCCGCAACCAGCTTTATTAAAGTCCACAGCAAACAGATAAAACAAATCATAAACATAAGACCTGGGCTTGTCCAGCCACTTACTACACTTAGATAGATTTCCCTATCTATCCGGGTCCCGACTCTAACAGCCTGGGCCAAAACAACACATATGTTCAGCATTTACCAGCATGGAGTTTCACAGAGTCTCCTCCTTGTGTCTGAAGGCACCTTCAACGTCCAGACTTGAGAGAGCTCCCCTCCTATTCAGCAGCTATCCGCATGGATTCTCACAGAGACTACTCCTGTGTCCGGGGTACATCGAGCACCCAGACTCAAACTCCTGGAGACTCCTTCTTGTGCCTGGACTCCCTGTCCAGACTAAGCGAGCTCTCTGACTGTGTTCGCAGACACCTACTTCTGGTCTCCTAATTAACAGCTGAATGGTTTCAGGCCTGAGCTGCAAGTGTGTACTGAATGTAGGGTGTAGTGACCTTTCTCTACCACTAGGTTTACAAAGCCACACATTTCCCTTATACCATACAGCACAGTACCTAGGTGAAATGTACACCCCATTCGACACATATTCCTTCACTGTCTCACACTTTTTTTTGCAAAAAGTTTTTGCATCCCCATACCCTGAAAGCTATAATTTTTATATGATTAACCCCTTAATGACCAAGCCATTTTGTAGGTTAAAGACCAGGCAAATTTTTACAATTCTGACCACTGTCTCTTTATGAGGTTATAACTCTGGAACGCTTCTACGGATCTTGGCGATTCTGAGACTGTTTTCTCGTGACATATTGTACTTCATGATAGTGGTAAAATTTCTTCAATATAACTTGCGTTTATTTATGAAAAAAACGGAAATATGGCAAAAAAATTTAAAATTTTGCAATTTTCAAACTTTTAATTTTTATGCCATTAAATCAGAGAGATATGTCACAAAAATTAGTTAATAAATAACATTTCCCACATGTCTACTTTACATCAGCACAATTTTGGAACCAACATTTTTTTTTGTTAGGAAGTTATAAGGGTTAAAAGTTGACCAGCGATTTCTCATTTTTCCAACAAAATTTACAAAACCATTTTTTTTAGGGACCACCTCACATTTGAAGTGAATTTGAGGGGTCAATATGACAGAAAATACCCAAAAGTGACACCATTCTAAAAACTGCACCCCTCAACGTGTTCAAAGCCACATTCAAGAAGTTTATTAACCCTTTAGGTACTTCACAAGAATTGAAGCAATGTGGAAGGAAAAAATGAACATTTAACTTTTTTTCCCAAAATTTTTCTTTCGACACAATTTTTTTAAATTTTGTCAAGGGTATCAGGAGAAAAAGAACCACAATATTTGTTGTACAATTTCTCCAGAGTACACCGATACCCCATGTGTGGGGGTAAACCACTATTTGGGCGCATAGCAGAGCTCGGAAGGGAAGCAGCGCCATTTGACTTTTTTGGCTGGAATTGAGATTGGACGCCATGTCGCATTTGGAGAGTCCCTGTGTGCCTAAACAGTGGAAACCCCCCACAAGTGACCCCATTTTGGAAACTGGACCCCCCAAGGAACTTATCTAAATGTGTTGTGAGAGCTTTTAACCCCCAAGCGCTTCACAGAAGGTTATAACGTAGAGCCGTAAATTAAAAATCATATTTTTTCCACAAAATTGATCTTTTTCATCCCAATTTTTATTTTCCAAAAGGGTAAAAGGGCCCCAAAAGTTATTGTGCATAGTCCTGAGTATGATACCCCATATTGTGGGGGTAAACCACATTTGGGCGCATGGCGAGTCGGAAGGAAGCAGCGCGCCATTTGACTTTTTTGGTGGAATTGAGATTGGACGCCATGTGTTTGGAGGTCCCTGTGTGCCAACGTGGAAACCCCACAAGTACCCCATTTTGGAATAGACCCAAGAACTTACTTAATGTTGTGAGAGCTTTAACCCCAAACGTTCACAGAAAGGGTTTTAAAATGAGCCAGTAAATTAAAAAATTCTATTTTTTCCACAAAAGATCTTTCACCCAATTTTATTTTCCAAAGTAAAGGACCCAAAGTTTGTGCAATTGTCTGAGTACATGATCCCATATGTGGGGGTAACACTATTTGGGGCATGGCAGAGCAGAAGGGAAGAGCGCTTATTTTTTTTGGTGGAATGAGTTGGGGCAATACGTATTGGGAGCCCTGGTGCCTAAACAGTGGAAACCCCACAAGTGAACCCATTTTGGAAAAATAGACCCCAAGGAACTTATTAGATGTTTTGAGGGAGCTTTGAACCCAAGGGTTACAGAAGTTAAAGTAGAGAGTAAAATAAAAAAAAAAATATTTTTCACAAAAATGATCTTTCCCCCAAATTTTTAAATTTTAAAGGGTAAGGACCCAAAAGTATTGTGCAAAATTTTCCCGAGTACGCTGATACCCCATATGTGGGGGGTAAACCACTATTTTTCGGCTGATGACCAAGGGAAGGAGCGCCTTTTTAAATCAACTTTGAGATGGCTGCGGTGCATTCATTTGGAGAGCTGTGTGCCAAACAGTGAAACCCCACAATGATCCATTTTGGAAACTAGATCCCCCCAAAGGGAAATTATCTAATGTGTGTGAGCACTTTTGAACCCCCAAGGCTTCACAGAAGTTTAAACGTAGACCGTTAAATTAAAAAAATCATATTTTTTCCAAATAATCTTTTTTCCCCCAATTTTATTTTAAAAGGTAACAAATGGACCCCAAAGTATTGTGCAATTTGTCTGAGTACCTGATACCCCATATGGGGGTAAACCCCTATTTGGCGCATGCAAGTCGGAAGGAAGCAAAGGGCCCTTACTTTTTGCTGGAATTGAATTTCGCCCTTCGATTTGGAGAGTCCCCGTGGCCTAAAAGTGGAAACCCCACCATGACCCCTTTTGGAAATAGACCCCCAAGAAAATTTTTAATTGTGTGAGAGCTTTAAACCCCAAGGCTTTACAGAAGGTTAAACGAGAGCGTAAATTAAAAAATCAATTTTTACAAAAATGATTTTTCACCCCAATTTTATTTCAAAGGTTTTAAAAGGACCCAAAAGTTATTGTGCAATTTGTCCCGAGTACCTGATACCCCATGTGGGGGTAAACCACTATTGGGGCATGGCAGAGCAGGAAGGGAACAGCGCATTTTACTTTTTGGGGTTTGAATTTGGGGCTTCGATTTGGACCCTTTCCCCTTTTT
>JARQOD010000005.1:321138142-321203866 GCA_033576555.1 Oophaga sylvatica | reverse complement strand
TTCACTCTGTTTTTGAAGGAGGTTGTTCTAAACATTTTAGAGAACTAATCACAGATGCAGATCTGGATGTGAGATTGTGCAAATCTTCCTTTCTCTTCCTCTAATTACAAATAGACTCAATGATGTTGAGATCAGGGCACTGGAAGGGCCATATAATCACATTTAGGGCTATTTCTTCTTCCTTAGACTAAAAATAGTCCTTAAAGTGAATCTGTCAGCAGGATTTTGTTAAGCAACCTACAGAACACAGTCAGGCTGGCAGTTTAAGGCCGGGATCACTCATGCGAGAAACTCGCACAATTCTTGTCCGAGTCTCTCGCATGAACACCAGGCACTACCGCCGGCACTCGGACCAGAGCGTGCGGCTGCATTTAATTCTATGCAGCCGCATGCTCCGGTCTCCAGTTCGAGTGCCGGCGGCAGTGCTGGGTGTTCATACAAGAGACTCGCACGAGAATCGTGCGAGTTTCTCGCATGTGTGACCCCGGCCTTACACTGATTAAAATATACTTGGGGTTAATAAATATATCTTCTGGTTCTTGTATAAACAGTGTTATGGTATGTGCACATGTTCAGTAATTGGCAGCGCTTTTGAAGCAGCGCATGTCCGCTGCATCCAAAGCACTGCTGGCAATTGCACGCAGGTGAATCTTTATGTGTTCACTGAACCGTACAAATTCACTAGTCTAATAAATTGTACGGGTGAGATTTCTCTAGCGGGGCTAGCGTATCCGCAAGAGAAATTGACATGCTGCGGTCTGGGAAGATGGGCCGCATGTCCATCTCTGCGGATGAGTCGACGGCATCTCTGGACACATATTGGGCATGGGATTTCTTCTGGCCACTGCGGATTGGATTCTGCACAAGTAATTAGCCTCCAACCCTCAGCGTTTACTGATAATGGGAACATATCGTTAGAAGTTTGCAGCTAATGATTTGCTCGTGCTCCGGGGTGGAACTGTAGGCAGAGTCTTATCCTTCTGCTCTTGGCCAGAGAAACCATCAACAGACCTGCCCATAGGCCTCCCATAAGCACAAACAGTCTATCTCTAAGATGAGGAACATGTTTGTGCTTCTGGGTGGCCTGTAGGCAGGATTCTCCAGCCTACATCCACAGATAAGTGTGGTTTGTTATCCAAGATGTTTAGAACATCTTCAAAATCAGTGTGCTATTTTACATAGAGGAATTGAGGCTGTTCTGAAGGTAAAGATGGTCACATGAAATATTGATTTGATTTAGATTTCTCTTTTGTTCTTTCACTTTACATTTTGTTAAATTAATAAAAATAAACTATTAACACTTGAAAGCATTCCTACTTTGGAGCATTTTTCCACTTCTCTAAAATTTTGCACAGTGCTTAGGAGTGTTCTGTGTGTATGTGTATTTTTATATTCAAGAGTCACAGTGTACTTTTTTCATATTCAAATGGGAAACATCATCCCCCACATTCACCTTTAGTACTAACAATTATTTTAAACAATTTCAGTAAAATTCTAAAATTTAAAAATACACATTTTATATCATATATTTCTAGTACAGTGACTTTTATAGTACATTTACAAAAGACATTCATAAAACATAGCAATATCTTAGTTGACAAGTTAATGAAAAGTTCATGGCTGTTATTATACAAAATGTAAGACATATTTATCATTTTCATGAAGGCATGCAACTGATGTTTTTGTCAAAATTACTTACAGTTCTTGCAGAGATCAAGGTTAGGTCAAGAGAGCAATGAAGTCATGTACATATGGAAAATATCCAAAGTATACAAGATGATTAAAAAGTCAAAATATCAATGATTCGCAGATACAAAGAACATGTTAGGGTCTGCGGAACGCACCAAATATAAGATGTGGAGAGGTGCGTTCGCAGCCCGGGGTCCACCGTGCAGGCGGAGCCTGCTGCTAGTAAAATGGCGTAAGAAGCAAACTCTGTTATCCCGCAGAGTCGCGAACATAAACGCCGTAACGCGCTGTGGCAATAAGTGCGAACTCTGTTACTCCACAGAGCCGCTAGAAGGAGAGCCGCAGCGCTACATGGCGATGTGTGCGAACTCACTAAACACAACTGGGTCGCAAAGAAAACACGCTAGGGCGCTGTCTAGCGTTGAAAGCGAACCCTGTTACGTCACAGGGCCGCTAAGAAAAAGTGCTGTGTCCTGTCAGGCTCTCAGGTACACAGTTAAGTGCTAAGCGTACATAAAGCGTGATCATGTGCTAATGTCCTTCGCGGGAGTCACCCGCAATCTATGGCGTCTGAACGCCAGACCCTGAATACGGCAATCAAAACTCCTCACCGGTTATGCCGGTAATCTAGGGCATCTAGGACGCCGACCCTGACCAGCTAGCATACCAAACTCCTCACCGATTAAGTCGGTATTCTAGTGGCTTATTTCAGCCGGGTCCCTAACCACACACACACATGACCACACTGGCGCATAGCATACAATGGTTGATATTAGCGCATGGCGGCCCAGCCATGCTACCCTTTTATAGTAACAGCTACAGGACCTGCCAGAAACAAGGACCAATGAAGCTTGTTCCAGAACAACAGTAGTCACAGGACCTTCCTGGCAGACCAATAGGAGCTGCTGTAGTACCTGAGCATGTGACCCCTGATCTCCAATGAGAGATCTCACTCTGGGCATGCTCAGAAGGGAAAACGCAGGACTTTGTCCCAAAGACGTCTGCTCCAGCACTGGCTATAATAGCAGATCCAGGAAAGGCAGCAGCAAGTCACTGCACAGTACTGGAGTGGGCAAGATGCTTGGACCGACGTCTCCGCAGAGCAGGCTCCACTGCGACCAGAGATGAATAGGAGACCGCAGCGGGGCTGGTTCGAGACTCCCCTTGTGCAGCAGCGGGAATCGAACCCTAACATTACCCCCCCTCCTAGGGCCCCCCCTTTCTTGGGCCTCGCTGCGCTCAAAGGCAGCGATGAGCTGCGGAGCGTGAACATGCTCGGCAGGCTCCCAGGACCTATCCTCAGGCCCATAACCCCTCCAATCCACCAAATAAAATTTTTTGCCTCGTACCACCTTGTACCCAACAATGGCGTTCACCTCATGATCTCGGTAGATGAACCCGAGTCCCGGTAGATGACTCGGAAAACCGGGAAATGGCCACGGGTTTCAGGAGGGACACGTGAAAGGTGTCAGTGATACCAAGGCGAGGCGGAAGGGCTAGGCGGTAAACCACCGGGTTCACCTGCTCAAGAACTTTAAAGGGACCCAAAAAGCGAGGTGCCAACTTGGTGGACTCTACACGTAGCCTGATGTTTTGGGCAGAAAGCCACACTAGGTCACCCGGAGCAAATGTAGGAGCGGGGCGCCGATGGGCATCGGCCGAAGACCTCATCCTCTCTTTGGAGGCCTGAATGGCATCCTGTGTGCGGTCCCAAATGTCCCGTGCCTCCACAGCCCAGTCTCCACCCTGGAATCGGCGGAAGACACGGGCATGGGCACTGGTACCCGCGGATGCTGACCGTAGTTCAGGAGGAATGGGGTCTGTCCGGTGGAGTCAGCCACAGCATTATTTAGAGCGAACTCAGCCCACGGTAGCAAGGATGCCCAGTCATCCTGCCTGGCAGAGACAAAATGTCGCAAGTATGTGACCAAGGTCTGGTTGGCCCTCTATACCAACCCATTCGTCTCGGGATGGTATGCAGAGGAGAGATTCAACTCAATGCTGAGTAAACGACACAGCTCTCTCCAGAACCGAGACGCAAACTGGGGACCTCGATCACTGACAATTTTGTCTGGCATACCATGAAGGCGGAAAATATGCCTAATGAATAATGCTGCCAAGGCCCGTGCAGACGGTAACCGTGGTAACGGCACTAAGTGCACCATTTTGGAGAAGTGGTCGGTTATCACCCAGATGATGGTGCAGCCCCGAGACTTGGGTAAGGCCACCACAAAATCAATCCCGACCATCTCCCAATGTCATGTATAGTGTACAGTTCCTATAGCGTCTTGTGCTTGGGTGCGAGGAAAACACAGGAGACATAGGTTGAAATGAAATGACTTGTATTACTTCATACAAGCATGCTGAAAAGTTCACACAGTTTGCAGGAACAGAGTCAGGAGACACAGCAGGCCAGAGTAATTTCAAGCACTACAATAAATCTCCAAAGCAGGTTCAGGATCTCCTCTCTGTACCGTAATTCCTCTGCAAACATGGATTCACCAAACAGCAGGTTTCCAGAGTCCAAAAGTGTTCAAAGGTTCCTCAGTAGGGAATAGCTGGAGTACAAGTTCAAGGTTTCCAGGAGTCAGGTCACAGACTGACTGAGGCTTGATTCAGGAGCACTGATTGTTCAGCTGAGGCTGCTTAAGAAGCAAGAGGGAAGAATCAGGGCGGGAACATGAAAACTGGAACTCCATATTAACTGAGGGCAAGAGCTGCAGAAAGACAGAAAGCAAAATGGCCGACGGAAAACTGAGTTTCAAGGAACATGTCAACAGAGACAAAGAACCTTACATTACTCCCCCTTAGGGACAACCTCCGGATGACCTCAGACCAGGCTTGTCAGGGTACCTCTGATGAAACTGGCGGAGCAGGCGAGGAGCATTTACATTGTTGACTGGTTCCCATGAGTTGTCCTCCACTGGGTAGCCCTGCCATTTAATCAAATATTGCAACTGATTTCTGTACAACCTGGAATCTAGAATCCTTTCCACCATAAATTCTTCCTGACCATCGACCAGCACTGGGTCAGGGCAAGGAGAAGAACGTCCAGGAAACGTATTGGGTGTTGCAGCCTTTAGTAGGGATACATGAAAGACAGGGTGGATTCTCATAGTTCTGGGCAGTTGAAGACGACAAGCAACAGCACTTATAATGTTACTGATCTTATAAGGTCCAATGTACTTATGTCCCAATTTAGACGATGGAATCTTTAATTTAAGATTTCTGGTTAACAGCCAGACCAAATCTCCTACCTTGAAAGCTGGTGCAGGTTTACGAAATTTATCTGCTGCTTTCTTGTACCTTTCCTGAGCCAATTCTAGATTTTCCTTTAGAAGATCCATATTCTTTTGTAAAGAAGTGATTCTTTCAGCCACTGCCGGCAAGGGCGTATCTATGGGAAATCGAGGAAGAATGTTAGGATGATAACCTAGATTGGAGTAAAAAGGAGACTGCTTAGTGGAGGCGCTCTGAGAGTTGTTATAAGAGAACTCAGCCAGTGGAAGTAGATCCACCCAATCATCTTGTAGGTGGCAGATAAAGCAGCGGAGATACTGCTCCAGGGTCTGATTGGTTCGTTCTGTCTGTCCATTAGTCTGAGGATGAAAAGCAGAAGAAAGGTTTACTTTAATGTCCAATGCTGCACAGAAATTTTGCCAAAACCTTGAAGTGAATTGCACCCCTCGATCCAAAATGACCTCATCCGGTACTCCATGTAAGCGAAACACATTCTTAATCATCAACTCTGATGTCTGTTTTGCAGTGGGTAAGCCGACACAAGGGATAAAATGAGCTGCCTTTGTTACACGGTCAACCACCACTAGAATGGTGTTCTTCCCTTGAGAGGTTGGTAACTCCACAATGAAGTCCATAGAAATGGATCCCCACGGGCGGGACGGGGTGGGAAGAGGTTGCAACAGACCAGTTGGTGAGGAGTGAGGTGTTTTGCATCTTGCACAGACTTCACATGAAGTACATAGTTTAAAACATCTTTCCTGTAAGTGGGCCACCAAAAGAAACGAGAAAGAAATTCTTGTGTCTTTAGAATTCCCCTATGCCTGGCTATCTTGGAATCGTGGATGAGTTGCAATACTCTCAATCTGACTGTTTCAGGTATATACAGACGTTGTCCCTGAATCCACACACCATTCTTAAAGACAAGACTTACGTCCCTTGGGGGTTGAGCCAACAAAGAATCCGCATGGTATGCTTCCTTGATGTCCTTAAGTAGGTCTTGATTATGAATCACTCCCAGGAATCTAGAGTCAGGAAGAATAGTCTTAGGAGGAGTAAGTGGACGTGTCTCTGCTGAATGAATCCTAGAGAGTGCATCAGCCTTTCCATTGCGCGATCCTGGTCTATAAGAAATGACAAAATTAAATTGGTTTAGGAAAAGATTCCAGCGAGCCTGGCGAGGAGTCAGGCACTTAGCCGACCTGATAAATTCAAGGTTACGATGGTCTGTCAGGACGACTATTTGCTGTGCAGCTCCCTGAAGAAGGTGTCTCCATTCCTTGAAGGCGGCAATAATGGCCAACAATTCTCTATTGCCCACATCGTAGTTCCTCTCAGCCGAAGACAACTGCTGGGAAAAGAAGGCACAGGGATGCAAGACATTCTTCTCACCTGTTCTCTGAGAGAGTATAGCTCCAACGGCACAGTCTGAAGCATCCACCTCTATTATGAAGGCAAGCTCGGGGTTGGGATGTACTAAGATAGGTGCGGTGGTAAATTTATCCTTTAAACAGGAAAATGCTTCCTGAGCTTGCGGGGTCCAGGAGAACCTAGACTGTTTCTGGGTAAGTTGGGTGATAGGTGACACTACCTCAGAAAATTTTTTAATGAAACGTCTATAGAAGTTGGCAAACCCGATGAAGCGCTGCACCTCCTTCACATTTCTAGGAATTGGCCAATCCTTGATGGCTTGGGTCTTGCTTCTATCCATACTAATCCCTTGCGTAGATAGTACATACCCCAGAAATTGAATTTCGGTCCTATGGAATTCACACTTTTCAAGTTTGATGTAGAGATGGTTTTGTCTTAGGCGTTCTAAGACCATTCTCACATGTCCATGATGTTCCTCTGTGGAGTTAGAAAAAATTAGAATATCATCCAGATAAATCACCACAAATGTATCTAGGAGATCCTTGAAGATATCATTCACGAAGTGTTGGAAAGTGGCTGGGGCGGTACTCAGACCAAAAGGCATAACTAGATATTCAAAGTGTCCACAGCGTGACCTGAAAGCAGTCTTCCATTCATCCCCAGGTCTAATACGGACCAAGTTATAGGCCCCACGGAGATCCAGTTTAGAGAAAATTTTGGCATGCCGCACTCTCTCCAACAACTCAGGGATTAAAGGCAATGGATAACGGTTTCTAATAGTAACCTTATTGAGTTCCCTATAGTCTATGCAGGGTCTCAGAGATCCATCTTTCTTCTTCACAAAGAAGATGGGTGCACCTGCGGGAGATGAAGAGGGGCGTATGAAGCCCTTGGCTAAATTTTCGTCTATATAATCCTTCAAAGCTTTTAGCTCGGGCCCCGCTAGGGGGTAGATCTTACCAAAAGGTATCTCGGCTCCAGGCAATAATTCAATTGGACAATCATATGGACGGTGAGGAGGAAGCTGATCAGCATTCTTCTTGTCACATAAATCCACATAGTCCTGGTATACAGCTGGTAGTTCAGGACTGACATGGTTCCTTTAGGAACAGAGCAAGCTGAAACTCCTTGACTCATCTGTTTCTCCGGAAAGTGTAATTCCTTGGTCTCCCAGTTAATCGTAGGATTCTGCGCCTGCAGCCATGGTAGCCCTAGAATAATGGGAAAGTGGGGAGAAGAGATAAGCATAAAAGACATTTTCTCCTGATGATCTTTACCCATAAGGACCCTCAAAGGCTCTGTTTCTTGATCCACTGGTCCAGAAGTCAGTAGAGAGCCATCCACAGTCTCCATCTGTACTGGAGTAGCCTTCTTCACTGAACGTATCCCCTGTTTCAGAGCAAAGGAGATATCCATAAAATTTCCACTTGCTCCTGAGTCGATCATAGCAGAGCTAGACACCCAGACTGAGCCAACCCAGAGTTTGATGGAAAGGAAGCAATGAGAATTGTTTCTTTTACAACTCAGCTGGGACATCGCTGAGGAAACTTGAAAAATTGCAGCGTTTATACTGTCATCGTCCCCAGAACTAACAGAGTTTAAGTCCGAGAAATCAAGATCTCTTGCAGCAGATCTCTCTGGAGCCTGAGGCTCGGACATGACAGAGCTCCTCTCGCAACACTCACAGTGAATGACTGCTGCAGTAGTCTTACGAGAACGGCTGGGGCAGTTTATAATGAAGTGCCCTGACTTCCACAGTAGAAACATAGATTTTCCTTTATACGATGTTCTTTGCGTGCATCACTAACCCGTCTTTGTAAAGAGTCCACCTGCATGGGTTCAGGTTCTGGTTCCCTTGTGATCCTACTCAAAGGTTCCTTAGCTGAGGAGGGAGGTAGTAAAAGGTTAGTGCGATTATTTTCGAACCATCTCTCTTGTCTGCGTTCAGTCAGACGAGCATCAATACGAATACAATAGTTAATAAAGTCACCTAACGCAGTGGGAGGGTCGGCACGAGCAAGTTCATCCTTAATCAGTGGAGACAACTAGTGTTGAGCGATACTGCTCGATATCTAAAAATATCGTATCGAAATGGTATCGCCGATATCACTAAATATTGTCGATATCCGATTCCGATACCGGAAGTCCAATGTAAGTCTATGGGAACAAAAAATCGCAAGAAAAAAAAATCTTTGGTTCGTTGTAAACACAAAATATACACACATAGAATACATATATATATATATATATATATATATATATATATATACATGTCATTGTGACATATATATACATATATTTATAGTTTATACACTTCTACATAGTAAAATAGACTCTGATTCAATTGCCGGGTAAAGCCGTGACATACCCCATAGAAGTCGACGGGCTCGGTGCCGAGTACCCCCAAAACCTCTGGCTCTGTGCGACTCAACTTGGGCGTCACGAACACGATTCTGTAGCTCGCTATAAGCGAGTCCTGTGTGCCTGAATTGAACTGGTTTTGTGCTTGAGAATTGCTAAAATCATCAGAGAATGTATTTGCCATTTTTCCGCCATATCTGCGTCACGACGAGGCACTGGTGAAGAAGAAGGGCGTGCTCTTCGTGGGTGTACACTCACTCAGTGGCGTGAAAACGATGGCCGACCACTCTAAATGGTACTGCAATGTAATATTGTGCCCCACAGCTCTTCAGTTCCGCCTCCTCATCCTCCTTAGTGTGCGGAAACTAACAGGAAGGTCCCGCCTCACTACAAAAGAGGGGCCCTCTCCAGATGCTAATGACACATGTGACTTGGCAGAGATGGCTAATGGACACGAGCAGAAGTGTGAAGGGATGGAGCAGTCAGAGCTCTCCCCCCACGGAAGCGACCCGATCGCCACGGAACCACCGTTGGGCACCCGGCCTGGAAACCCTCCTACGCTGCAAGAAGCGGAGGATACCCTAAGAGGCCTGGCCCGGCACCGGGAGGAGGTCGCCAGGATGGAAGCCAGCTGGCGTGCCCTAAAACTAAACTTGGAGCGGCGCCAATCCCTCTTACCTGAAGTGTCTGTACCGGAAGGTGAGGCACCCGTTCTAGTAGAGGAGTCCATGCGGGCATCCCAGTCCTTGCAATGTAATCCGGTTGACGTTGTCGCAGTGGAGGCACCCGTTCCTGCAAAAAACTCTGCACCGGCAGCACCCCAGATCCCGCTGTCTGCCCCCGTCGCTGAGACAGAAGAAGCGACACCCGTCCTCATGGAGGAGGCCGCGCAGGCACCAGAGGTCTTCCTGTCTGTACCGGAGCCCCGACTGTCATCTGTTCCAGAGCCGGCTGCTTCCTCCGCAGGTGAGCGCCGCCAGGACTGGGGGGCGCCAGGAGAGCTGCCGCAAACCGGACAACGTAAGCTGCAGTTTGATGGTGGAGACATGGAGATGCTGGAGGAGAATTACAACCGGCGTCAGGAGGAAGAGTGGAGACGTTGGGAGAAGGAAGCAGAGCGACAAAGGGAGCAGCGCGAATCCCAGAAGCTTCGCCAACGTCACATCGAGAAGGACCGGGCAGATAAGGACCGGATGAGAAAAGATAAAGGTACCCTGAGGGAGCCGCGGCGTAAGGGTACAGTACGGAGCTTTAAATTGAAAGGTGGTTGGGGCTTCATCCAGGAGCCTGGACTTTATTTAGAAGTGTTTGTGACCCGGCGGGACGTGGAGACTCACCTCCCAGAAGGACACCCGGGGAGGGACCTGTTGCCAGGAGACTTGGTGACTTACACCCCACACTGGGGTTACAATGGATGGTACGCCCTAAATGTTACCAGGTGCGACCCCTACTCCCCAGAGTGTCAGGAACCTGTGAGACCCTCGGAGCCTTCAGCCTCCCACATCCAGGCCTCTGCACAAGTGCCCACCCCACGCCGTAAATCTCCCCAGCCTCCCTCAGTGGTCTCCTCAGCAGCCCCAGCTATGGACATGATAACTATAGCTGGCCCGTACCCGGCGCCTGTTAGGCCCCCTGGGGTTCGTTCAGTCCGGGACATAGGGGTCCAGACCCGGAGGGAGATGAAAGAGGTGGCCACACAGACCCAGATAGTGGGTCACGACTTGACTGTACAGGCCACACGACGTCATCAGGTCCTGGTGGTCCTTGGTGTCTCGGATGTTTGGAAAGCATCAGAAGAGTACCAGGTGGTACCTGGAACACCCCTGCCAAAGAATTATAAATAACCCGGACAGGGTCCCTGTATGTAAATGTTAAATTGTTGATGTACCCGGACGGGTGAATGTTCATATAAAAGTTTTTTCATTTAATAAAAAAACAACAACACAGTTTTCATTACTTTTATTACAGTCTCATCCTGCGACGCCATCGATCTCCTGTAAAAAAAATGAAAAAAAAAACAGCAGTATACCACCTGTCCGACGCAGTCCATAGTAACGAGTGTCCCACGACGATCCAGCTCTGCTACATCAGAATGACAGGCAGAGCCTGTCATCCCGGCGCAGCACAGCTGATTACCTGCTTCCCCGGCGGTGACGTCATCGGACTGACTGCTTTACGGCCGGGATTACCCAGCAGTCACTGCAGTTTTCGCGAAAAACTGAATGTGACCGCCAGGGAGAAGATAATGGCGGCCATCAAGCAGTCCAGGACGTGACCGCCGAAGATCTTCTGCCAGGTAAGTGCCGCTGACTCCTGACAGACCCGACCGACGGACACTGACAGTGACAGACCCGACCGACGGACACTCACAGTGACAGTGACAAATCCGATTCCGGTATTCGATATGACGAAAATATCGGTATTCGGAATCGAAAGGCCGATACAGCTAATATCGGCCGATATCCGATATTTGCAGTATCGTATCGCTCAACACTAGAGACAACCCTTTCCGAAAAATAGATTTCTTAGCGGAAGTGTCCCAAGTGGTATCAAGAGCCCATCTCCTGAAATTCAGGGCATATTCGGCTACTGAACCTTACCTTGGCGCAAAGTTAACATGGCTGCTTCAGCTGTTGCACCTCGATTGGGGTCATCAAACACCTGCCCCGTGGCTGAAATAAAAGCATCAAGGTGATTCAAACAATCATCCTCAGTCTCAATCAGAGGGTTTGCCCACATCAAAGCCTTATTGGTAAGCAACATGATTATAGTAAGCACTTTGGATCGTTCAGTGGGAAATTGTGAAGCATGTGCAGAGAAAAATAAATTACATTGATTAATAAATCCCCTGAATTTCTCACGTTCACCGCCAAAATGAAAAGGAGGTAATTTGGGGATCCCAGAACTCGGGGTTATGGCAGGAGCCTGGGCTCGTTCCTCTAGAGCCCATATGTCAAAGTCAAGGCCCGCGGGCCAGATCCGCCCGCGAATTGATTATCTATGGCCCCCTGACAGGCGGGGCCCTGAGCAGGCGGGGGGGCCCACTCGCAGTCTGGCACCCCCGCGCCCGTTAGCGGAGGAGAGCGGTGTCAGCGCCGCCACTGGGCCCCCCCCGCCTGCTCAGGGCCCCGGCAGCAGCTGGCAACAATACTTACCTCTCCCGTGCCTCCGCTGCCGCAGCTCCGGGCTCCAGGGGGCGCCGGCGCTTCCTCTCACAGCCGGCCGCTGAATGACGTCATCATTCAGCGGCCGACTGTGACACAGAGCGCGGGGACGCTGAACAGGTAAGACGTCTCTGTGTGTGTCTCTGTGTGTGTATATGTAGTGCGGTGCTTTGTGTGTGTATGTATGTGTATGTGTATGTGTGTGTGTGTATGTATGTATGTGAGAGAGTGCTTGTGTGCTGTCTGTGTGTGATGATGGCAGGCATTGCTGATAATGGGGAGGCATTGATGATGATGGGGAGAAGATGATGATAATGGGCAGGCATTGATGATGGGGAGAAGATGATGATGGGCAGACATTGATGATGATGGGGAGGAGATGATGATGGGCAGGCATTGCTGATAATGGGGAGGCATTGATGATGATGGGGAGAAGATGATGATAATGGGGAGGCATTGATGATGGGGAGAAGATGATGATGGGCAGGCATTGCTGATAATGGGGAGGCATTGATGATGATGGGGAGAAGATGATGATAATGGGCAGGCATTGATGATGGGGAGAAGATGATGATGGGCAGACATTGATGATGATGATGGGGAGGAGATGATGATGGGCAGGCATTGCTGATAATGGGGAGGCATTGATGATGATGGGGAGAAGATGATGATAATGGGCAGGCATTGATGATAATGGGGAGGCCATGATGATGATGGGGAGGCAATGATGATGATAATGGGGAGTCTTTCCACAGCGCCCTTTCCTGAGCTGTAACAGTGCAGAACGCAGTACAGCGCAGAGGAGAGCTCCATATTTTGTATGGAGCATTATATGGGGACCAGTATCCTGTATGGAGCATTATATGGGGACCAGTATCCTGTATGGAGCATTATATTGGGTCCAGTATCCTGTATGGAGCATTATATTGGGTCCAGTATTCTGTATGGAGCATTATATGGGGACCAGTATCATGTATGGAGCATTATATTGGGTCCAGTATCCTGTATGGAGCATTATATTGGGTCCAGTATTCTGTATGGAGCATTATATGGGGGGTGACATCCTGCATGGGGTATTATATGGGTGATGAGGGGGAGACTGTGGTGCCCATAATATTGTATGGAGGACTGTACTGTCCAGTCTGTACTGTGCGCTGTGAGGATTTGGCGGTTTTTGAGCTATTGTACAATTTACAATAGATATCACTCATGTAATGGAAGAAGTGAAGTATTTGGCATTGTACTATACCCATATTTCTCTGCCGTATCTGTGCATCATGAATCGTGGTCTGTGTTAAAGGGGCCCACTGAGGCTCTTTCGCCCGGGGCCCATAAAAACCTGGAGCCGGCCCTGGCACCAACACTACATTTCCCACAATGCACCGGTAGCAGGGCCGGCGTCAGTCCGGCCCTCGGCTTGTAGCAAATTTTTTTTTTTGGCCCTCGGTGTGTTTGACTTTGACATCCCTGCTCTAGAGCCTCAATCCTGGCTCGCAATTCCTGGGTAGTCTGTCCAAACACTTGCAAATTATGATTAGTGAGGTCCTGTAGGCTTGCAAAACGGGTTTTTAAAGTTTGTACATCTGAAAGGATTGTATCAGTCACTCCGCAAAGTTCCTTTATGCGGGCCTCCATCTTCCAGATCTTTTAAGGCAGAAGTGCTGGAAGGAGAAGAGGAAAGGAAAAAAAAAAAAAAACAATAGTGTTTACCTGTGGTAACACTGCAGAGTAAAATTTTAAGGGAATGCGCTCACCTGGAATGGTTGTGAGAAGTCACAACCACTGTCATCACATAAGGTATTTAAACGGACATCTGATATCCACAGTCACAGCAGACACAGCTTTCCCAGACCCAGCAGACACTAAACATTGGCTCCTGAATCTTGTCATGTATAGTGTATAGTTCCTATAGCGTCTTGTGCTTGAGTGCGAGGAAAACACAGGAGACATAGGTTGAAATGAAATGACTTGTATTACTTCATACAAGCATGCTGAAAAGTTCACACAGTTTGCAGGAACAGAGTCAGGAGACACAGCAGGCCAGAGTAATTTCAAGCACTACAATAAATCTCCAAAGCAGGTTCAGGATCTCTTCTCTGTACCGTAATTCCTCTGCAAACATGGATTCACCAAACAGCAGGTTTCCAGAGTCCAAAAGTGTTCAAAGGTTCCTCAGTAGGGAATAGCTGGAGTACAAGTTCAAGGTTTCCAGGAGTCAGGTCACAGACTGACTGAGGCTTGATTCAGGAGCACTGATTGTTCAGCTGAGGCTGTTTAAGAAGCAAGAGGGAAGAATCAGGGCGGGAACATGAAAACTTGAACTCCATATTAACTGAGGGCAAGAGCTGCAGAAAGACAGAAAGCAAAATGGCCGACGGAAAACTGAGTTTCAAGGAACATGTCAACAGAGACAAAGAACCTTACACCCAAGGCCTGTCTGCCACCGGTAAAGGGAAAAGTAACCCAGCTGGTCGTTGACGAGGGGACTTATTCTTGGCGCAGGAGACGCACGCCTGAACGTATTCCCTGACGTCACGGGCCATCTGCGGCCACCAGTATGTCCTCGCCAGCAACTCAGAAGTCCTTTTTGTCCCAAAATGTCCACCCACCCTGGACGAATGTGCCCAAGAGAGTACTTCCGGTCGCAAATTGATGGGCACAAAAGTCTTGCCCGGAGGCACAGACTCAAGCGAAACCGGAGCCACCGTTCTTAGGCTTTCTGTGGGGACAATAAGCCGAGGCTCCTCCTCCACCTCCTCAGAGGACACCACGGAGCGGGATAGAGCGTCTGCGTGAATGTTCTTCTCACCGGAGAGGAAATGGAGGGTGAAATGGAACCGGGAGAAAAACAAGGACCATCTGGCCTGATGGGAATTTAGCCGCTGGGCTGTCTGCAAATACACCAAGTTCTTGTGGTCCGTGAATACTTGGAAGTGGAAGCGAGCCCCCTCCAGAAGATGTCTCCACTCGGAGAAGGCCAACTTCATAGCCAGTAACTCCCTGTCGCCGATGGAATAATTCCTCTCTGCTGGTGTAAAGGTCTTGGAAAAGAAGAAGCAGGGATGCTTCCGACCCTGGGCATCCTTTTGAAAAAGGACTGCTCCAGCACCAACAGAAGAGGCATCCACCTCTAAGATAAACGGTTTATCGACATCGGGGCGATGTAAGATGGGAGCACTGGCGAAATGCGACTTGATGGAGGAGAACGCCTTTGTGACCTCCTCTGACCACAACTTGGGATTAGCTCCCTTCTTGGTGAGGGCTACCAAGGGAGCTACCAAAGTAGAGAAGTGGGGAATGAATTGGCGATAGTAGTTAATGAACCCCATAAAGCGCTGCACCGCCTTAAGGGAGTGGGGTTCTTGCCAATTCATCACAGCCTGTAGTTTGGTAGGATCCATAGCCAATCCCTGGGTGGAGATGATATAGCCCAGGAAAGGTAGAGACTCCTGCTCAAACATGCACTTCTCCAACTTCGCATATAGGGAATTTGCTCGCAAGAGGTCGAAGACCTTGCAGACATCTCTCCGGTGGGAGGCCATATCTGGAGAAAAGATGAGAATGTCATCCAGATAGACTACCACCGAGGTGGTCAACATATCCCGGAAGATGTCATTCACAAAGTCTTGGAAGACAGCTGGTGCGTTACAGAGCCCAAAGGGCATTACCAGATATTCATAATGCACATCCCTGGTGTTAAATGCCGTCTTCCATTCGTCCCCCTCACGGATGCGAATCAGGTTATACGCACCCCGCAGGTCTAACTTAGTAAATACCCTTGCTCCCCGAAGCCTGTCAAAGAGCTCAGAGATTAGCGGCAAAGGATATTTATTTTTCACGGTGATAGCGTTGAGACCCCTATAATCAATGCACGGACGTAATTCTCCATTCTTCTTCTGCACAAAGAAGAACCCCGCTCCCGCTGGTGACACCGACTTCCTAATGAATCCCCTTGCCAAGTTCTCCTGAATATATTGGGACATGGCCTCTGTCTCAGGAAGAGAGAGGGGATAAACCCTTCCTCTAGGAGGCTCAGCTCCAGGCAAGAGGTCGATAGGACAGTCATAGGGGCGATTGTTATGTTTCGGTAGCTGAGGAGTGCAGGTAAAAAAGGCAATACACCAGAGAAGTTGGAATCTATGAGATTGCAGTACCCTGACTAACCACCACAACTAGAGGCAGCCGTGGAGCGTTCCTACGTTGGTCCTAGACGCCTCGTCACAGCCTGAGAAACTAACTACACCTAAAGATAGAAAGAGGAAAGCTATCTGCCCCGGAGCAGATCCCCAAAGAACATAGAAAGCCCCCAAACATGTAATGGCGGTTAGACAAGATGAAATACTGACACAGACAGAAAATAGTATGAGCAAACGTTGGGGCCCAAACTACCTAAATAGAAAAGGATAGGAAGGGCACTTACTGCAATCCCAAAAAACCCTGAAAAGCACCAACTCTACTAATTTCAAAATCACCTGAGATCACACGACCTCTACCACCTAAATTAGTTCTCTGGTGTAACAAAATCAAAACAGCAGCCACTGAAAAAACTGGAAAAAGCAAAAGTACAAACATCAGTGGCTGAACTAAACTGAGAGGGCAAAAGCCCCCGGAGGGGACCCTGAAGGCCCCCACAGAAGTGCAGGACAAAATGCAAAAATCAAGCACAAAAACAAAAAGAAGAAAATGTCTTATCTGTTAGCAGGAGATGCAGACACGACACAGCAGGCTACAAAGGAAACAGGAATCAAGGATTGAGACCAGAACAATTGATCACCGGCAACCCTGATGGGAAGGCGACTCCCTTATATAAGACCAGTCAGTAACACCTGATTCCCACTCCTCACAATCTTCACTGGACAGTCCAGTACCGCTTGTAACCACCAGAGGGAGCCTCTGCTCAGAACTCATTTCAAGTCCATTCACAACAGTACCCCCCCCTTGAGGAGGGGTCACCGAAACCTCACTTGAGCAACCAGGTCGGTCAGGATGAGTTCTATGATACGCACGGATGAGTCTCCTAGCATGGATGTCCGAAGCAAACACCCAAGAATTGTCTTCCTGACCATAACCTCTCCACTTAACCAAATACTGGAGTTTCCGTCTAGAAAAATGAGAATTCAATATTTTCTCAACCACAAACTCCATATTGCCCTCAACCAGAACAGGGTCAGGAAGCAAAGCAGTAGGAACCACTGGCTCAACAAACCTCTTCAACAAGGACTTGTGGAACAAGTTATGGATCTTAAATGTCCCTGGAAGAAGCAAACGAAAAGAAACAGGATTAAGAATCTCCATGATCTTATAAGGTCCAATGAACCTAGGCTTAAATTTAGGAGATGCCACTCTCATAGGAATATTTCTTGAGGACAACCAGACCAAGTCCCCCACTTTAAACCGAGGACCATCAGTCCTATGCCGGTTAGCAAACCACTGGGCCCTCTCCTGAGAGAGGGACAACCTCTCCACTACTTGGTCCCAAATCTGTTGCATACGCTCCACAACAGAGTCAACACCTGGACAGACAGAAGCCTCCGTCTGTCCTGAAGAAAATCGAGGGTGAAACCCAGAATTACAGAAAAATGGAACATCAAAGTGGCAGAGCTAGCCCTATTATTAAGAGCAAACTCAGCCAAAGGCAAAAAAGAGACCCAGTCATCCTGATCAGCAGACACAAAGCATCTTAGATAAGTCTCCAATGTCTGGTTTGTTCTCTCAGTTTGACCATTGGTCTGAGGATGAAACGCCGAGGAGAAAGACAATTGAACACCAAGTTTAGAACAAAAGGTCCTCCAAAATCTGGAAACAAACTGGACTCCTCTGTCAGACACAATGTTCTCAGGAATGCCGTGTAAACGAACCACGTGCTGAAGGAACAAAGGCACCAATTCAGAGGAGGAAGGCAACTTAGGCAATGGCACAAGATGTATCATCTTGGAAAACCTATCACAAATCACCCAGATGACGGTCATTCTCTGAGAAACAGGGAGGTCGGAAATGAAATCCATAGAGATATGGGTCCATGGTCTCTTGGGCACAGGCAATGGCATCAACAAACCACTAGAGCGAGAGCAAGGCTTGGAGCGAGAGCAAGTCCCGCAGGACTGCACAAATTCCCTGACATCACGAGACAAGGTAGGCCACCAAAAGGACCGACTAACCAAGTCTCTGGTACCAAAAATTCCGGGATGCCCAGCCAACGCGGAACAATGAATCTCAGAAATGAGATCCTCTGTACGCCAAAAAGACACTTTGATCCCTTCACATACAGAGCATTCTCTCTCAAAATCTGGAATACAGTTCGAACATGTTTCACATGAGAGTCCCAGTCATTAGAAAAAATCAAGATATCATCCAAATAAACAATCAGAAATTTATCCACAAAATCCCTGAAAATGTCATTCATGAAGGACTGGAAGACAGAAGGAGCATTAGTGAGCCCAAAGGGCATCACAAGGTACTCAAAATGCCCCTCAGGGGTATTGAATGCCGTCTTCCATTCATCCCCGTGCTTAATGCGAATAAGGTTATATGCCCCCCTGAGGTCAAGCTTGGTAAACCAAGTAGCGTTTTTCACCCTGGAAAACAGGTCAGAAATCAAAGGTAACGGGTATTGATATTTCACAGTAATATTGTTCAAAAGACGATAATCAATACACGGCCTTAATGAACCATCCTTTTTGGCCACAAAGAAAAAACCGGCACCTAAGGGTGAAGAGGATGGTCTGATATGACCCTTCTCCAATGATTCCTTGATATAAGACCGCATAGCGTCATGTTCAGGTACAGACAAGTTAAAAAGGCGACCTTTAGGGAATTTACTACCAGGTACTAATTCAATAGCGCAGTCATAGCTCCTATGGGGAGGCAAGGATGCAGATTTACTTTCGCTAAACACATCAGAAAAATCAATCAAAAAGTCAGGAACATCCTGAGCCTGGGGGGAGGCAGAAAAAACAGGAGTGTTGGTATTAACACATTGGCAGCCCCAACTGGTTACAGACACAGATTTCCAATCCAAAACAGGATTATGAGACTGCAACCAAGGGAAGCCCAGTACGATAATATCATGCAGATTATACAGAACCAAAAATTTACAGCACTCCTGATGATCAGGTTCAACCCTCATTATCACCTGAGTAGAGAACTGAGGTTTATTCTCAGCCAAAGGGGTAGAATCGATCCCCAGTAGGGGAATAGACTTCTGTAGGGGTATCAAGGGAAACCCACAACGTTTAGCAAAATCATAATCCATCAGGTTAATAGCTGCTCCAGAATCAACGAAAGCCTGAGCAGAAAATGAGGACAGAGAGCATATCAGAGTGACAGTTAATAAAAACTTAGTCTGAACACTACCCAAGACAACTGAGCGTGCAAAACGTCTTCCCCGCTTAGGGCAGACTGAAATAGCATGAGAGGCATCACCACAGTAGAAACATAACCCATTGCGCTTTCGAAACTCATGACGCTGTGCCCCAGACACCACTCTATCACACTGCATGGGTTCGGAAGCAGGTTCACAAGGCAACACCATTCCACGCATACTTCTCCGCTCACGCAAACGTCTGTCAATTTGAATCGCTAATGACATAGAATCATTGAGACCAGAGGGGACAGAGAATCCCACCATAACATCCTTTACATTATCTGACAGACCCTTCCGAAAAAGGGCCGCCAAAGCGTCGTCATTCCACTTGGTCAGGACTGCCCACCTACGGAATCTCTGACAGTATAACTCAGCGTCATCAAGACCCTGATTTAATGCCAACAAGACTTTTTCAGCTTGATCAGTGACATTAGGCTCATCGTACAATAACCCCAAAGCCTGAAAAAATGCATCAACATCACTCAAAACAGGATCCCCAGGTGTCAGGGAAAAAGCCCAATCCTGAGGATCGCCGCGCAGGAGAGAGATGACAATTTGAACCTGCTGCGCTGCGTTCCCTGAGGACTTAGATTTTAAGGCAAAAAACAATTTACAATTATTTTTGAAATTCTGAAACTTAGCTCGATCCCCTAAAAACAAATCTGGCATGGGAATCCTAGGTTCCACAACAGGCAACCTAGCAAGATAGGCAGCAATACTCCGAACCTCAGTGGCAAGCTGATCCACACGGCCAGACAACTGTGCAAACTCCATTGAGAGAAAAAAAAATCCTCCCCAGCACCCAGAGATACAGAGAGAAAAAAAATGCAACAAACAGAAAAATATCTCTGACAACTCTGACAACCTTTTTTCTTTCACAATATTTTTCCCTTCTGTGAGTACCATACAATTTTCAATTTTTAGGCCGGTGATACTGTTATGTTTCGGTAGCTGAGGAGTGCAGGTAAAAAAGGCAATACACCAGAGAAGTTGGAATCTATGAGATTGCAGTACCCTGACTAACCACCACAACTAGAGGCAGCCGTGGAGCGTTCCTACGTTGGTCCTAGACGCCTCGTCACAGCCTGAGAAACTAACTACACCTAAAGATAGAAAGAGGAAAGCTATCTGCCCTGGAGCAGATCCCCAAGGAACATTGAAAGCCCCCAAACATGTAATGGCGGTTAGACAAGATGAAATACTGACACAGACAGAAAATAGTATGAGCAAACGTTGGGGCCCAAACTACCTAAATAGAAAAGGATAGGAAGCGCACTTACTGCAATCCCAATAAAACCCTGAAAAGCACCAACTCTACTAATTTCAAAATCACCTGAGATCACACGACCACTGAAAAAACTGGAAAAAGCAAAAGTACAAACATCAGTGGCTGAACTAAACTGAGAGGGCAAAAGCCCCCGGAGGGGACCCTGAAGGCCCCCACAGAAGTGCAGGACAAAATGCAAAAATCAAGCACAAAAACAAAAAGAAGAAAATGTCTTATCTGTTAGCAGGAGATGCAGACACGACACAGCAGGCTACAAATGAAACAGGAATCAAGGATTGAGACCAGAACAATTGATCACCGGCAACCCTGATGGGAAGGCGACTCCCTTATATAAGACCAGTCAGTAACACCTGATTCCCACTCCTCAAAATCTTCACTGGACAGTCCAGTACCGCTTGTAACCACCAGAGGGAGCCTCTGCTCAGAACTCATTTCAAGTCCATTCACAACAGGCGATGAGGTGGAAGAGTCTCCGCAGCCTTCTTCGAGAAAACGTCGGCATAAGACCAATAGACCTTGGGAAGAGAGAGAGAGGTCTATGGGTATATCTCAGTGGTGTTGACCTGCACGCTGTCCCTAATGCATCTGTCATGTATAGTGTACAGTTCCTATAGCGTCTTGTGCTTGGGTGCGAGGAAAACACATGAGACACAGGTTGAAATGAAATGACTTGTATTACTTCATACAAGCATGCGGAAAAGGTCACACAGTTTGCAGGAACAGAGGCAGGAGACACAGCAGGCAGTAACTTCAAGCTCTACAATAACTCTCCAAAGCAGGTTCAGGATCTCTTCTCTGTACCGTAATTCCTCTGCAAACATGGATTCACCAGACAGCAGGTTTCCAGAGTCCAAAAGTGTTCCAAAGTTCCTCAGTAGGAAATAGCTGGAGTCCAAAATCCTAGGTTTCCAGGAGTCAGGTCACAGGCTGACTGAAGCTTGATTCAGGAGCACTGATTGTTCAGCTGAGGCTGCTTAAGAAGCAAGAGGAGAGAATCAGGGCGGGAACATGAAAGCTGGAACCTCTATACTAACTGAGGGCAAGATAGGTGCAGCAAGACAAAAGCAAAATGGCCGACGGAAAACTGAGTTTCAAGGAACATGTCAAAAGAGACAAAGAACCTTACAGCATCTGCCTTTACATAAATTACCCCAACCCAGAATTCTCCCTGAAGACCACTCAATATGGGGAGAGTGGTGGCGGAGCCAGGGTAATCCCAACAAAACCTCATCTATACCCTCAGGGAGGATAAAAAATGATATATTCTCCTGATGGGAAGGAGACATAGACAAGGTGAGTGGGACAGACTGATGGGTGATTTGTGAGGACAGAATTGCTCCGTTCAACACCCGTACCGATACTGGTTCAGCCAGCAACACCAAAGGCATGGTGTGGCGAGAAGCAAAGGAGGATGACATAAAATTCCCCTCTGCCCCAGAATCCACACACAGCTTGACGGATAGGGTGGTAGAACCGTGGGTAATTATCCCCTTGAGGAGCACTTTAGGGGCAAAACTCATGGCGTCCAGTGACCCTGTTCCTACGGTTACTGGGCGCGACCGTTTATTCAGCCGCTGTGGACATCGATTGGCAAAATGTCCCTGCTGCTGGCAAATATAACAAATCGGGGATGGACGAGTGACCCGAGATTTAGATCCTGCAGGAGCAACCTCCTGAAGGTCGGGCGCCTGAACGGGCGACTCCAGAGGGGTGGTGAAGGTTGGAGCCAACCGAACCCTCTGCCTACACTGGGCACGTTCCAGCCTCCGCTCGTGGAAACGGAGGTCGACGCGGGTGGAAATAGCGATAAGCTTCTCCAGTGTGGCAGGAATCTCTCTGGTAGCCAAGGCGTCTTTCACATGACCCGCCAGTCCTCTCCAGAACACGGGAATGAGGACTTTATCTGGCCACTCTAATTCCGAGGCCAGAGTCCGAAATTGGACAGCAAACTGGCTGACCAAAGCCGAACCCTGGGTACTTGCCAGCAGTTTGAGCGCCGTATCGTGGGTGATCTGAGGTCCTAGAAAAACCTTTTTCAGAGCCTCCAGAAAACGAGAAGCACTCCGCACCACACGGTCGTCGCGCTCCCACAGCGGCGTTGCCCACTCCAACGCTCTGCATGACAGAAGAGCTATCACAAAGCCCACTTGTGCCCGATCCGTGGGGAAACGTGCAGCCAGAAGCTCGAGGTGTATGGAGCACTGACTCACGAATCCCGACATTGCTTGCTGTCACCAGCAAACTTGTCTGGAAGCGGGAGGTGGGACAATGTAGGGACAGAGGTGGCAGAGGACAAACTGGCTGCAGCTACGCTAGCAGCCTGAACAGCGACTGCGGTAACATCCACAGCTGAGGTTGTGCGCTCAAGAGCCGCCAACCTACCCTCCAGCTGCTGGAGATGTAACAGCTGTTATGGGTCTGCGGAACGCACCAAATATAAGATGTGGAGAGGTGCGTTCGCAGCCCGGGGTCCACCGTGCAGGCGGAGCCTGCTGCTAGTAAAATGGCGTAAGAAGCAAACTCTGTTATCCCGCAGAGTCGCCAACATAAACGCCGTAACGCGCTGTAGCAATAAGTGCGAACTCTGTTACTCCACAGAGCCGCTAGAAGGAGAGCCGCAGCGCTATATGGCGATGTGTGCGAACTCACTAAACACAACTGGGTCGCAAAGAAAACACGCTAGGGCGCTGTCTAGCGTTGAAAGCGAACCCTGTTATGTCACAGGGCCGCTGAGAAAAAGTGCTGTGTCCTGTCAGGCTCTCAGGTACACAGTTAAGTGCTAAGCATACATAAAGCGTGATCATGTGCTAATGTCCTCGCGGGAGTCACCCGCAATCTATGGCGTCTGAACGCCAGACCCTGAATACGGCAATCAAAACTCCTCACCGGTTATGCCGGTAATCTAGGGCATCTAGGACGCCGACCCTGACCAGCTAGCACACCAAACTCCTCACCGATTAAGTCGGTATTCTAGTGGCTTATTTCAGCCGGGTCCCTAACCACACACACACATGACCACACTGGCGCATAGCATACAATGGTTGATATTAGCGCATGGTGGCCCAGCCATGCTACCCTTTTATAGTAACAGCTACAGGACCTGCCAGAAACAAGGACCAATGAAGCTTGTTCCAGAACAACAGTAGTCACAGGACCTTCCTGGCAGACCAATAGGAGCTGCTGCAGTACCTGAGCATGTGACCCCTGATCTTCAATGAGAGATCTCACTCTGGGCATGCTCAGAAGGGAAAACGCAGGACTTTGTCCCAAAGACGTCTGCTCCAGCACTGGCTATAATAGCAGATCCAGGAAAGGCAGCAGCAAGTCACTGCACAGTACTGGAGTGGGCAAGACGCTTGGACCGACGTCTCCGCAGAGCAGGCTCCACTGCGGCCGGAGATGAATAGGAGACTGCAGCAGGGCTGGTTCGAGACTCCCCTTGTGCAGCAGCGGGAACTCGAACCCTAATAGAACATAAATTGAATTATTTAAATTATTATATGTTACTGGTAGTGTTGAGCATTCCGATACCGCAAGTATCGGGTATCGGCCGATATTCGCGTTATCGGAATTCCGATACTTAATTCCGATACTTTTTCAATATCGTATACCGGAATCGGAAGTTCCCATAATTCTTTGAGAGACAATGTGATTTTAGTCAGCCAATGAGGAATCCTAAGAAGTGTGGGCACATCCTGTACTGCTGCGGTCATGTTAACTAATGGCATGGCTGTGATTGGATGCTGAAATAATGTCAGAATGCACTATAAAAGGCGCCATTTTAGCGTCAGACTCTTTTTTTTTTTTTCTTCAGTGTATAAAAGGCGCCGCCGCCATTTTAGCGTCACTGTGCTGTGAATTCAGTAAGGGACAGAACGCTGCTGTGCTGACTCTGAGGGACAGTTAGAGATTGCGATTTAGTGTACTGTGCTGTAGGCAGGCTAGCACCAACCGCTGTGTAAAGCTTCCTTTGCCTGCAGTGTTGTTTTAACAGCTCTGCAAGGTGTGTGTGAGTGCAGGTGACGCTGCAGTTTGCTCTGTATGCAACGCTGTCTGTAGGCATCTGCACGTGTCACTCACAGACTATTTTTTTTTTCTTCAGTGTAATTCTTGCTGCTCCATGTAATTGAAATAATAGTGTGACGCGCTTCCATCCGTATACAATACCTTGGTTGCAAACACTATAGAAGTCCACAATGGAGCCTTTCACAGCAAGTGAACAGTTGTGTTTCAGTGTTCACTGCAGTCTGTAATTTTTTTTTTTTTTTTGAGTGCAGATCACGCTCCAGTTACTTCAACTAATGCTGCGTGTACTCTGCTGAGTGTCTGTCACTGGCTCATCCTTGTAATTTTTCAAAAATTGCTGCTGCTTTATTCTATTTTAAATTACAAAAATATATTAGTGTGACGCTCTTCCATCAAAATACAATACATTGCTTGCAAACTTAATAGAAGTCCACAAAAAGGCCTTTCACAGCAAGTGAACAGTTGTGTTTCAGTGTTCACTGTAGTCTGAGGTTTCATTTTTTTGTAGGAGTGTAGATCCCGCTCCACTTCAACCACCGCAGCGTGTACTCTGCTGAGTGTCTGTCACTGGCTCATCCTTGTAATTATTCAAAAATTGCTGCTGCTTTATTCTATTTTAAATTTACAAAAATATATTAGTGTGACGCTCTTCCATCAAAATACAATACATTGCTTGCAAACTTAATAGAAGTCCACAAAAAGGCCTTTCACAGCAAGTGAACAGTTGTGTTTCAGTGTTCACTGTAGTCTGAGGTTTCATTTTTTTGTAGGAGTGTAGATCCCGCTCCACTTCAACCACCGCAGCGTGTACTCTGCTGAGTGTCTGTCACTGGCTCATCCTTGTAATTATTCAAAAATTGCTGCTGCTTTATTCTATTTTAAATTTACAAAAATATATTAGTGTGACGCTCTTCCATCAAAATACTATACATTGCTTGCAAACTTAATAGAAGTCCACAAAAAGGCCTTTCACAGCAAGTGAACAGTTGTGTTTCAGTGTTCACTGTAGTCTGAGGTTTCATTTTTTTGTAGGAGTGTAGATCCCGCTCCACTTCAACCACCGCAGCGTGTACTCTGCTGAGTGTCTGTCACTGGCTCATCCTTGTAATTTTTCAAAATTGCTGCTGCTTTATTCTATTTTAAATTTACAAAAATATATTAGTGTGACGCTCTTCCATCAAAATACAATACATTGCTTGCAAACTTAATAGAAGTCCACAAAAAGGCCTTTCACAGCAAGTGAACAGTTGTGTTTCAGTGTTCACTGTAGTCTGAGGTTTCATTTTTTTGTAGGAGTGTAGATCCCGCTCCACTTCAACCACCGCAGCGTGTACTCTGCTGAGTGTCTGTCACTGGCTCATCCTTGTAATTATTCAAAAATTGCTGCTGCTTTATTCTATTTTAAATTTACAAAAATATATTAGTGTGACGCTCTTCCATCAAAATACAATACATTGCTTGCAAACTTAATAGAAGTCCACAAAAAGGCCTTTCACAGCAAGTGAACAGTTGTGTTTCAGTGTTCACTGTAGTCTGAGGTTTCATTTTTTTGTAGGAGTGTAGATCCCGCTCCACTTCAACCACCGCAGCGTGTACTCTGCTGAGTGTCTGTCACTGGCTCATCCTTGTAATTTTTCAAAAATTGCTGCTGCTTTATTCTATTTTAAATTTACAAAAATATATTAGTGTGACGCTCTTCCAGAGGACAGCGTTTGTTGGCCATTTGTGAGTCTGCAGCACATGGTTGATTTCATGCTGCACTGCCTGAGAAACGACCGCTGCATCGGCCACATTCTCACCACGTCAGATTATTGGGTGTACACCCTCCTAGACCCTCGCTACTGGGACAACTTACAAAGCCTCATCACACCGTTGAACCGGGACCGTAAAATGTTGGAGGACCAAGACACACTGTTGAAATCCATAATGTTCTCCATTCCAGCCGAGAGCGCTGCTGCTGCTACTGCTTTACAAAGCAGCTCTGTGCGTCGAGGCATTGTAGACACCTCTGCAACAAGAGAGAGCACAAGCAGCGCCTCTGCACAGGGCAAGAGCTGTATGTTACAAATGTGGCGAAGTTTTGTGACAGCGCCACCAAGGTGTACACCATAGTGATGGGAAATCTAGTTAATTTTGGTGATTAGTTCACCATGAACTAGTTCACTGAAAAGATTAGTTCAAAAGATTAGTTCATTTAGTTCAGTTTTTCTCCACCCTATCCTGTGAGGAGCTGATAGGAAATGCATCATGTGACCTCTGAACTAAATGAACTAGATGAACTGCTGAACAAAATGTTCTATTGAGAATGACTCAGGACAGCCTAGTTCAATCTGATGCCTCTGACTGAGCCAGCAGTGCCACATAATGATTGTGTATGAGGGGGCTGAGAAGCAGTTCAGCATCCACCATTTTAAGAACAGAACAGGGGTCAGTGTTAAAGATTTTAGCAAGACTGATCTTCTAGGCTAGAGGCATGAACTACACACAGAAACACTCTCTCATACACACATATGAGCTGTGTCTGTGTACTGTGTGTGCAATTTCATTTTTTATTGATAATATTATTATTACTGTTATATTTGTATTTGATGTGTGGTATGCTTTGGAGGTGCTGGCTTGCCCTGCTGCCAGTGTATTATCTGAGCGCGTCTTTAGTGCTGCAGGTGGTGTACTAACAGACCGTCGCATGCGACTATCCTCAGACAATGTAGACCGGCTTATTTTTCTGAAAATGAACAAGGCATGGATCTCACCTGAATTTGCCTGTCCGTTTTCAGATTAAATAACTGTTTGCCAACGTTTTCCAAGTCTCCTGTTATGTTCATCTTTCTACCACCTGAACTCTACTCCCTGGGCTACAACACTGCCAGTCACAGGGGAATGATCATTTACAAAACAAAATGTTATCCCCAACAAATAGTAGCGCAACGACTCCAGTGCCCACTTTATCGCCAGGCACTCTCTCTCTACAATGCTGTCTCTGTTTTTTGATGGAGTAAGTTTTCGACTCAGGAAACTAATGGGATGCTCCTCCCCGTTAAGCTCCAGTCCTGAGACAACACGGCACCCAGACCTACCTCTGACGCATCAGTCTGGACAATGAATTCTCTTTTGAACTCGGGTGTGCTCAAAACTGGTGACCCACACAGTGCCCCTTTTATTGCCCCTGTTGATGACCCCTTGCTGATTTATTAACCGGCTCCACCAGATCCATGGGTATTCTCTCAAACTGGACCTCTAAAATTTTTAATGGCACCAAGGGACTTACTAAATGAGGCTGAGGACTGTGTATCTGGCGCATGCGACAAGAGTTACAATACCGTTTAACTTCTTGATAGACCCCCAGCCAGTAAAACCGTTGTATAATTCTGTGTAGGGTTTTCTTTTGGCACAAATGTCACCCTAGTACATGCGCATGCGCTAAGTCCATTACCAACCTCCGATATGACTGCGGTAGCAGCAATTGCTAAAAAATTTCAACATGTATTTTATAAACCTGATACAGCAAATCTTGGTTCAGCTCTAATTGTTTAAATACTGTAGCTGCCCCGGGGTGTTGGGGTTCCCCATTGACAACCAGTAAATTTTCACGGGCTAGACTCAACGTAGGGGCCGCGTAGTTGCGCCTTAACAAATTTGTCACCTGTCACATTTAAGTATTACAATTCAGGTCCCGGTGTCAAATCTTCCATCTCCCCAACTAACACTTCGATAGGAGAGGGGTTTTCCTACTCCACCGAAGGCAAAGGTAATACTGCCCACTGCACACATGTGTTATGCATAGTGAGACTGATAGTAGCCAACAAAGTAGCTAACAAAGGCCACTTGTGATCGCCCTATCAGCGTAGGAACAATGCTACTCAAAAGATCTTCCATGATCCTGGACAAAATCTTGATATAATGGTCAATGAGTGAGAATGTACGATAGGATCCAGGCAGATGTGAAGGTTTGTTTGGTTTTAGTAGCAACTTCATGTGTGACATGTTTGAATGGCTGGGCAACCCTCCTGTCTCCAATATATGATTGAAGGTGCGTACCAATGTGGACGGGATATCCTCACTCAATAATTTTAATAATTTGGCTGTAAACCCGTCAGATCCTGGAGCTTTCCCGTATTTAAAGTAACTTATCGCCGCTGTCACTTCCGTCACCTCAATTTGTTTTTTTAAAAGGAGAAGCTGATAGTTTGTGATGGATGGTAACCGTATTCCATCTACAAAGGTGTTACCCTCCTCACTATCCGTATGTTCCACCTTATATAAGTCTGAGTAGTATTCTTGTAGAATGGTGTTTATGGTTCGAGGGTCTGTGTTCATGATCCCATGTTTATTCGTTAACGCTGTAATATGTTGATGACGAATGTGATTTCCTTTCGCTAGTCGTGCTAATAGTCTCCCTCATTTGCTACCATAACGATATACATCGGCTCTATAATTGTTATTACTGCTTCTCTCTCGTCGATATACCCATACGTGTAAGTCAACCTTAGCCTGCTTACATCTATTTTTAACCTGTGTTGATGAACTTGTCTTGTTTGCCGTGTACCTATCGCGTAATATCCTGCTAGCCTGCGAGTAGTTTGTCGCCATCTTCTTTTTTAGCGTTGTCTGATAACCTATTAGTTTCCCGCGCATTACTCCCTTCCCTGCTGCCCATAAAAGTTCCGGCCTATCCCTAGTATCTCCATTATCCCTTACATATTAAAAACACCATTGCTTCACATGATGTCGAAACTTCTCATCCATTAACAAATAGGTCGGGAAGCGCCAAGTTTGGTTTGGCCCCATCTGCACCATATCTGGCAGGGTCACTGATACGGGCGCGTGGTCATATATAGCTACGCTGTGCACATCTGCCTCTTCCACTCCCCTTAATAGCTCCTGTGCTAGCAATATATAATCTATTCTGGACCAAGAGTCATGTGGCGCCGAATAGAATGAATATTCACTGCCATCTGGGTTCAGGTGTGTCCAAATGTCTACAAAGTTACTCGTGTCTAGCAAGGGTTATTATAAACGTGTGTCATGTGATCGCACATTCATTCGCATCGACCTACAGTTCTTCACTGGTTCGATTCACCATATTTAAGTCACCACCGTGGGTGGTTTTAATGCTCTCCTATCGGCCTGATATGCTTGGATACCTGGGATAAATTCAGGAACGTCTCCAAACTCCCTACTCACATGTCAGCGCAGGAACCGTAAGAGGGAACGTGCTTGTTTTGTTGCGCATAGGTGGAGTTTTATACAGTAAATGATTACTGCTGTCTTATTTTTGCATCCCAAGGGCAGAATAAGTCTGCGTAACGTTACATTTTACAGACACTCATATAATAGACACACGCTACCCTAACCGTGACACAAGGAAGGTATTGTTGTGGGATAAAGCCGCCATTTTAGCGTCACTGTGCTGTTAATTCAGTTTGGGACAGAACGCTGCTCTGCTGACTCTGAGGGACAGTTAGAGATTGCGATTTTGTGTACTGTGCTTTAGGCAGGCTACTTTACCAACCGCTGTGTACATCTTCCTTTTGCCTTGCAGTGTTTTTTTCACAGCTCTGCAAGGTGTGTGTGTGTGAGTGCAGGTGACGCGCTGCAGTTTGCTCGGCATACAACGCTGTATGTAGGCATCTGCACATGTCACTCTCACACTCTTTTTTTTTTTTTTCTTTAGTGTAATTCTTGCTGCTCCATTCAATTGAAATTATAGTGTGACGTGCTTCCATCCGTATCCAATACATTGGTTGAAAACACTGTAGAAGGACACAAAAAGCCCTTTCACAGCTAAGAGTTGTGTTCACTGTAGTCTGAGATTTTAATTTATTCAATTTTGATCACGCTCAAGTTACTTCTTCAAGCAATGCTGCTTGTACTCAGCTGAGCGTGTCTTACTGCCTCATCCTTGTCATTTTTCTCGAATTGGTGTACATGTACATCAAAGTAGTCTTCATTTTGATCGAAATCCAAGCAGGTACCCGGACACTCTATGGCTGCTTTTGTACGGTGGACTGGCTCCAACATTCAATAAGACTTAAGATGCAATCGGGCACCTTGTCAAGGCCCAATCCTCTTCTCCCTCTGATATAATAATAATAATAATCTTTATTTATATAGCGCCAACATATTCGCAGCGCTTTACACTATAAAAGTTTCAAAACACAAGTCATAGGTAACAACGTTAACAATACAATAATTAAAGCAAAATAAGCCGACCCTGCTCGTGAGAGCTTACAATCTACAATGAGGTGGGGGAGATACAAAGTACAGGTGTGTATATATAATGGTGCATTTCCAATGATGGTCCAGCCATCTTGAGGGAGTGAGGCATGGATGGAGGTAGTGAATGGGCTCCACATACACACTTAAACATAGAACGACTTTGGTTATTGAATGTGATAGGCCACTCTGAACAAATGTGTTTTGAGGGAGCGCCTGAAACCAGGCAAATTGTGGATAGTCCTAATTTCTTGTGGTAGAGCATTCCAGAGGATTTGCGCAGCGCGGGAGAAGTCTTGGAGTCGGGAGTGGGAGGTACGGATTACTGCAGAGGTTAGTCGAAAGTCATTTGCAGAGCGCAGCAGTCGGTTAGGCCGATAGATAGAAATGAGGGAGGAGATGTAGGGGGGTGCTGCACTGTGGAGAGCTTTGTGGGTGAGAACCAGTACTTTGAATTGGATCCTATAATGAATGGGCAGCCAGTGTAAGGACTGGCGAAGAGCGGACGCGTCCGAGTACCGATTAGCCAGATGGATGACCCTGGCTGCTGCATTAAGGATGGACTGGAGAGGGGATAGTCGAGTAATGGGGAGGCCAAGTAATAGAGCATTGCAGTAGTCCAGGCGGGAGTGGATCAATGCTACAGTGAGGGTTTTTGTTGTTTCCATGGTGAGAAAAGGGCGGATTCTAGAGATGTTCTTTAGGTGTAGACGGCAAATATCTAACAAACAGGTCATGCTGGAGAGACTTGCACCTACTGCCACTCAGGGTCTTCAGCTCCTTTGTGAGAAACTAATGTTTGGCCAGCCAGTATATCAAATAAAGTTCATGAGAAATGGGAACTGTGGTTGGCTTCACTTTTGGTACTGGGTGCTAATACCAAACCATGGTGTGCCATTCAATGGATATTCCTGGCTGGTTGGAGACAAGCTCATTCCCACAGAAAAGTACCAGAAAGCTAAGGAGATGGTGGCCTCTCTCAACATGAAGGAGTTTGCTCGTTGTCTAGGAGACCGACCACCCCTGCTGTGTACCTTGTCAACGTTGTGTTGAAGCTTGCAAGGATTAAGAGGTTACAGTGGTAAGTCTGGTTTTTACTAAAGATCCAGCTGTGTATTATAGTTTTATGTTTAAAAAAATTTTTATCTTAGGAATGTTAAATAAATTTTTCTTTTTTTTTTTAAATACAATGTATCTTATGAATGTTAAATATTTAATTTTTTTTTGATAAAATAAAATGTATCTTATGAATGTTAAATAACCATTTTTTTTTTTTTTTTTTCAGGTATTTGATCTACCGTAGCTAGTTGCTGATCGTTGACTCTACACCCCTCTCCCCAGAATGTTACTCGGGTTATGGGGAGAAAATCACCGCTATTCCAGACTGATTTCATGTTAATGTGTCTGGCTCTTACACAGCACACAGCACTTGATGTTAGTTTATCTTTTTCCTAAATTATTTGTTACACTGCCCTTCTCACATTTAATTTGCACTTTTTTTTTAAGCACAAGTTTTTTTACACTTCCTTGTTCTGTAAGTAGGCTTAATGGTTAAATGTTTTATACTAGATGTAAATATGTAACATGTAAATTTTATATTAAGATTTTGAAAATTATTAGGTACACACCATCAGGCTCTTTCGTCCCCTCTCCCTTAGAGTAGCGGTAATATATCGGACCCCAGGCTCGCCCACACAGTTCCTTGACCACTTCTCTGCCTGGCTGCCGCACTTTCATGTCCTCAGAAGTACCAACCCTTATCCTTGGAGACTTCAACATCCCCATTAACAGCCCTACTTCCACACTCAAAACACATTTGTTCAGAGCGGCCTATCACATTCACTAATCAAAGTCATTCTACGTGTAACTGTGTGTGTGTGTAGCCCATTCACTATCTCCATCCTCCTCACTCCCTGAAAATGGCTGGACCATCATTGTAAATAAACCATTGTATATAAACAACTGTACTTTGTAGCTCCCCCTCCTCATTGTAGATTGTAAGGTCTCACGAGCAGGGGCGGCTTATATTGCTTTAATTATTGTATTGTTAACGTTGTCACTTATGACTTGTGTTATGAAACTGTTAAACTGTACAGCGCTGCGGAATCTGTTGGCGCTATATAAATAAAGATTATTATTATAGAGGCCCACTCAGTAGTGGTGAAGTGAACGGCGCAAATTGCGAGTTGATTGCAACTGATGCAGCTGATACTCCATTACTGCTGGCTGCTGCTCACACAACCGCTCCAACATATGTAACGTGGAATTCCACCTGGTGGGTACGTCACATATGATGCGATGTTCAGGAAGGCAAAATCTGCGTTGCAGAGCTGCAATGCGCGATCTGGCCATGGTGGAACGTCGCAAGTTAGCGCACTGTAGGCGGACCTTGTGCAGCAGTGCATCAAGATCCGGATAGTCCCTCAAAAAACTCTGGACGACCAAGTTTAGCACATGTGCCAGACATGGTATGTGAGTGACGTTGCCTAGGCCCAGACCTGCCACCAGATTTCGGCCATTGTCACACACTACCAAGCCTGGCTGGAGATTCGCTGGCAAAATACACATGTCGCTCTCTTGCTTTATGGCATTCCAGAGCTCCAGCGCTGTGTGGCTTTGATTCCCCATGGAAATTAATTTCAGGACGGCCTGTTGACGTTTGGCCACGTCTGTGCTCATATCGGTCAACAGGCTCGCTGTCTGGGTGTTATGTTTGACACCAATCTCTCCTTCACCTCCCATATACAATCTGTTGCCCGCTATTGCCACCTACACCTAAAGAACATCTCTCCCGAATCCAAGACTTCTCCCGCGCTGCGCCAATACTGTGGAATGCTGTACCCCAAGAAATTAGAACTATCCACAATTTGCATGTTTTGGGGCGCTCACTCTAAACACATTTCTTCATAGCGGCCTATCACATTCACTAATCAAAGTCATTCTATGTGTAAGTGTGTGTGTGTAGCCCATTCACTATCTCCATCCATCCCTCACTCCCTCAAAATGGCTGGGCCATCATTCTAAATACACCATTGTATATAAACACCTGTACTTTGTATCTCCCCCACATATTTGTAAATTGTAAGCTCTCACGAGCATGTGCGGATTATATTGCTTTCATTATTGTATTGGTAACGTTGTTAGTTATGACTTGTGTTCTGAAACTGTTAAACTGTAAAGCGCTGCGTAATCTGTTGGCGCTATATAACTAAAGATTCTTATTAAGCGTTCACGGGTCCATGTGGAGGTAGACCGTGACGGCTCCTGCAACGATGTTTCTGAGGAAATGGAGAAGGAGGAGTCAATGTGTACAGACTTGATTCCCGCAATCCTTGTAGTTGCCTGAACACGTACAGCGCCACTCGCAAGATCTGTACCCGGCTCCACAACATTGACCCAATGGGCAGTAAGGGAAAGGTATCGTCCCTGGCCATGGATACTGGTCCACGCAGCGGTGGTCAGGTGGACATTGCTACTGACGGAGTTTAGTAGCGCATGTTTAATTTTAACCTCAACAACATGCTTTTACAGACCAGGGACGGCTTGCCTGCTGAAATAAAATCAGCTTGGCACATTGTATTGTGGGACTGCCAATGCCATTAAGTTCCGTAAACTGTCAGTCTCCACCAGCCTGAATGACAGCATTTCAAGGGACAGGAGTTTTGCAATGCCAGCATTCAGAGCCTGTGCTCGTGGATGGTTTGCCGAGATTGGGCCTACACCCGATACGCCACAACCTGACACCCACAGATAAACAAGCCATAAAATCTCTGAAAGATAACCCCAACATTATTATTAAACCAGCAGATAAGGGGGGTGCTATCGTTATTATGAATAAGACCCAATCTATTGCCGAAATTCATAGACAACTGTCAGTTAACCTAACCTACAGACAACTCAATTGTGACCCTACATTTTACATCTGTCAAAAAATTGATCGTATCCTGACAAAACATCTTTAATTGATCACCATAGACTGTAAGACTATGACATTCCTTAATATTCAATACCCCATCACCCTGTTTTCTACACACTCCCAAAAATCAACAAAAAACTACATTATCCACCCGCATACCTAGAGGGATAATTCTCCGTGTTCTACAGTATCACCCAAATGTTTAACATGTTGCCTAATTCCTATGTATATATATTCTTCACCCTATGTATTTATTGTATATATTGTATATATTATACATTGTCATTGACTGTAAATTTTTCTATCTCTTCCAGCGACTATTTGATAAAGGCCACTGCGTTGCCCAAAACGTCAGTCAGTAGTCTCATAGCTATTTTCTTTTTTCACATCAAGTGTGCAATAAAAATTTCAAATTTAACCATGACATATGCAGTTAAACTTGTGCAGTGATTCTCTATAGACTGTACATCTTCAGTGTGTCTTTGTAACTCAACTACGTGTTTTCTCCGCACATGTTTACACATATTTGTGGTATTGAGGTTACTGACACTTTACCTCTTTTTACTTTTTGATTACACAGCTTGCATTTGACATAGCAAATATCATCTGCAAGTGTGTGAAAAAAGGACCACGCAGTGCAAGTCCTGGGAGCGTCCGTTTAGACTTTTGTAAGAGAAATCCGAACAGGTGCCAAAATGGAGGCTACAGGCAACAGAGTATGCAGCCTAACTCTCCCTCCTGTTTGTACCGTTGGGGCAATCGCTTCCTCAGAGCTGCTACCACCACCTTCCTGTTCCTCACGCCATGTTGGGTCTTGGACCTCATCATCTCCACTAACCTCTTCCAACACCTGCTGCTGTTGGGTGGTCTGGCCACCACCATGCTCAACAGAAACTGGCACCTGAGTCTCATCATCATCAGATGCGTTCTGCGGTGTGCTGACCATCGGCACTGTCTCACCCGCCTCTTCAGATTCAGAGAGACACAGCTGTTGCGCATCACTGCATACTCCCTCTTCTTCACATTCCAGAATGCTGCTTGGCTGTGCCCCTGTTTGCAAACCAACAGATTCTGAGAACAGAAGCAGAGACTCAGCTGGCTCCTGTACAGAACTCTCTGACTGACTGGGCAATTTGGCAGGCGGTTGAAGAGACAGATGGTTGATCAACAGTGCTGTGTTCCTGAGAGGAGGTGGAAACAATTGAAGTCGATGCATTGGACCCTGGGCTCCAACACCGCCAGTTGTTGCCTGTAAGTGCTGTTAGCACAGTCAACACTTGCTCCTGTGTTACTGGGGTTCAGTAACACCAGCTGTTCCCCTGCTGTGTGTACGACAAAAAGTCATGCTGCCTCCACCCTGTCCTCCTCTCATCCCGGGGCTCCAACACCGCCAGTTGTTGCTCGGAAGTAATTGGCACGGGTACTGACTCATGCCCACCCTGGTTACAGCACCACAGCTGTTTCCTGGCAGTGTCAACGTAAATTAGCCTCAAATAAGTTGTCCTGTCATGTTGCATTCCGGTTATCCGACTCTATGGTGCCTGCAGTTTAGGTGATTCCTATGTGTGCTGTGGGATATGTAAATAAAGGCTCTTTCCGTTGTGAAAATAGGACAAGCACCCACTGTAGGACTGTGTGATTTGGTAACTGCAGACGGCTTGCGGCCTGTCAACTTACATTTTCATGGGTGCCTTATGGTACCCGTCCGAGTTCCAGTACCGTCAGCTGGTTCTCCACAGTGCCTTTGGCCTAGGTGCCTCCATCTCGGTATCCGAGTTCCAGCAACGTCTGCTGGTCCTTGGTAGTGCTTTGGAGCACAGGTACCTCCTGCTTAGTAACCGTGTCCCAGTAACGTCAGCTGGTCCTCGGTTGTGCCATTGGCTCTTTTCCTTCTGCTGCCCCTCCGGGTTCCAGCACAGTCAGCTGGTCCTCGTTACTTGCATTGGCTCTTGTACCTTCTGCTACCCGTCGGGGTTCCAGTGCCGTCAACTGGTTCTCCGCAGTGCCTTTGGCCTAGGTGCCTCCATCTCGGTATCCGAGTTCCTGCAATGTCTGCTTGTCCTTGGTAGTGCTTTGGAGCACAGGTACCTCCTGCTTAGTAACCGTGTCCCAGTAACGTCAGCTGGTCCTCGGTTGTGCCATTGGCTCTTTTCCTTCTGCTGCCCCTCCGGGTTCCAGCACAGTCAGCTGGTCCTCGTTACTTGCATTGGCTCTTGTACCTTCTGCTACCCGTCCGGGTTCCAGTACCGTCAACTGGTTCTCCGCAGTGCCTTTGGCCTAGGTGCCTCCATCTCGGTATCCGAGTTCCAGCAACGTCTGCTGGTCCTTGGTAGTGCTTTGGAGCACAGGTACCTCCTGCTTAGTAACCGTGTCCCAGTAACATCAGCTGGTACAAGGTTGTGCTACAAATACAAGATACAGAACAAGAGACACAAGAACAATAAGCAGAAGATCTAAAGGCAGAAGAACATGAAGTATAAGACAAAAATGAAGAGCAAAATATATGCTCTAAATTATAAGCAGAAGAAGACTAAGCAGTGTATGGGGGTGAGTCCGTTCCTCCTCGTGGTGCCCCTGGAAAATGCCTGCTGCTGCAGGCTAAACTGAACACGGACAAATACTGTTGTAATTTAAATCTTTTGTGGCAGCAAGAACGGAACGATGAAAAAATCATACTTTTACAGATTACAAGTACAGGAATCTATGTCACAAATAAGAATATGATGAAGAAGATGAAGGACTATAATATGAAGAAGAATAATAGTTTAAAAAGAACAATATGAGTAATGTTAACAAAAACATGAAAAGCAAGAAGTTTTAGAAGAAGATAAAGAAGGTGAAAATGAAGAATAATTTGATGACAAAGATGATGCTGCTGAAGATTATGAAGGAGACAGTGTGTCAAAAGTTAAAAAGGTGAAGAGCATGGAAGTTGTGAAACATACATATTTGCCAAAATAGAAAAAAGGTTAACAACATTGTCAATTTCTTCGTCAATCCGAACGTATTTCCTAAAAAAAAAAAATTAATGCTATTCCATTGGATTGGGTTAAACATCTATGCCTTTAATGTCTCCTCAACCTCCCCAATACATTCTACATTACTCTTTGTTGTTTTCCTTCATGTACAATTAACCTACAAGGCTAGAATGGGGTTTTTTTAATTTCGATATTTTGTTCCCATAGACTTACATTGGACTTCCGGTATCGGTATCGGGTATCGCCGATATTTTTTGGGTATCGGCGATACCATTCCGATTCCGATACTTTTGGATATCGGAAAGTATCGCTCAACTCTAGTTACTGGTTGTTGGAATTGACTGTTGCATATGTTAAGTTTTGTCAAATTTAAGTCTGACAGGGTAACTATTAAGTTGAAATCAAAAATATATATTGATCAGCCATAGCATTAAAACCTCTGACACTGGAAATGAATTAGGCCATTAAAATGCTATATGTCAATGAGTTGGATATTTTTAAACAAGTGTTTATTTGCTGAAAATATGAAATAATTCTAAATGTGAAGATTGTGATTGTGATGGCTAGACTATAGGGAAAATGCAACTCAAAAGCAAGCAAGTGTGATGGTGTGTTCCTGTCATGGTTTTGTGGAATGTTCATAATATATGGTGGCTACTACTTACCTGAAGTGGCACAAGAAAGAAAAGCCGGTCAGCTGGCGACAAGGTCATGTGCATACCGTCAAAGATATTTGATATGTGTTGGGATTGAAGGCAAGCCTGTCTGGTCCTACTTATCTAAAGAGAATAAATCTTTAAGATAAGCTAATGCTGTTAAGATATATAAACAAGAAAGGCAGCCTCACCGTGTCCTCTTGATATAACTCAGTCTGTCTTGCAATGTTATGGGTCTCCAACCAATAGCCGTGACTAAGGCTTCACATAAGAAAATTAGTAATGGTGAGTCCCAAGAATAATAAAATCCTCAAATTTATTGAAAAAAGATTAAAAGATCATACAGGTTGGGGATACATCTCAACGTGTTTCTGGAAAAGCCTTTATTCACTGAGATCTCAGTGAATAAGGGCTTTTGCCAGAAACGCTTGAGATGTATCCCCAACCTGTATGATCTTTTAATCTTTTTTCAATAAATTTGAGGATTTTATTATTCTTGGGACTCACCATTACTCACCATTACTAATTTTCTGCTGTTAAGATATGTGTATAATACTGCATACAATAAACACTCAAAGTGCCTGAGTCCATCATCAATAGTTCCTACAATGGGCTTGTGGTCATCAGGATTGTACCAATGAGCAAAAGAGAGCTTACCTGTTATTATAAATCACACTGTTAGGATTGGCAGAACGCACCAAATAAAAAAATAATAATAAGGTGCGTTCGCAACCCAGGGTCCACAGTGAGGTGATGGAGCAACTGCAGCTAGCACAATGGCGGAGCAAGGCTGCAAGCCAAAACTATAAACGCACTGAGTTGAACATCACTCAGTGAACAGAAACTAAAAAGCAAGCTCTGTTATTCCACAGAGCGGCAATATAGCAGAGCTCTAGAAGCAATACCCTGTTCGACTTCATAGGCGTACAGTATGGACTGGAAACAGATACCGAGTCAAGAGGGAGTTCCCACCTTACACTGCCTGACAAAAACTAATAACACACAGGCACACAGCGTGGCAGCATATACACTCAAACACAAATGATAATAGCGCACCAGCCTGTGCTCCTGAGGATACACAAAGCTCATGTCCAGCCAGACAGGACCTTGCCTGTGGACTAATCAGTAGCTGCCACATCACCAAAGCAGCTGACGTCTGAGCACCAATGAGAAGGCGCCACATCACGGATATGTTCAGTAGGGTGAAATCTGGACATGGGCTGCAGACAGAACACTGCATGTGTAAACCAGTAGTCACCATAGGCTTAGCTGGAGATCCAGCAGTAACTACCCATGCAGCACAAGCCTGGGCAAGGTGCTGGGAGCAGAGTTTGTGCTAAGCAGTCATCCCAGTGGCAAAGTCAGATTGGGAGATTGCACCAGACAAGGCTTGGGATCTATCCTGTGCAACGGAAGAATCCTGATGGGTAACACACATTTTATTTTATTCATCGGGTGAATCACAGGACACATACACATTGCTTGGCTGGGAAAGAGATGTTATCAAGTGCCATTACAGAACTAAGAAAAGTTTGTGGAGGCAGTGTGATGTTCTGACAAATGTTCTGCTGGGAAACATTGGGTCCTGGCTAGTGATGAATGAGTATGCTCGTTGCTCGGGTTTGCCCGAGCACGCTCGGGTGGTCTCCGAGCATTTGGAAGTGCTCGGAGGTTTAATTTCTGTCACGCCAGCTGCATGATTTGCGGCTACTAAACAGCCTGAATACATGTGGGGATTGCCTGTTTGTTAGAGAATCCCCACATGTATTCAGGCTGTCTATCAGTCGCAAATCATGCAGCTGGGGCAACATAAACTAAATCACCGAGCACTTCTAAATACTCGGAGACCATCCTAGCGTGCTCGGGAAAACCCAAGCAAAGAGCATATTCGCTCATCACTAGCCCTGGCATTATTATGAATATTACTTTAATATGTACTGTTCCTTAATAGATGTGCCTTTTTGAGTAGGATAACGCTCCTTTCAAAACTATAACACTTGTTCAGGAATGTTTTGAGTTGCGTGATGGAGTTCAAGATGTTGCCTTTTAGTAAGAGTTAAAAGGGATTATCACCTTAGGAAAAAATGGACCCAAACATTTTCATACTTTTAAAATAACAAAAATAAAATGTACTCACCCTCCGCAGATTTAGAGCTGACTCTCTGAAGCTAACATGGTCTCTATTTTGCTTGTATCATGCCAACAGTGCCCATTACCACTGCAGCGAACTGAGCTCAGCGGCTCTGAGGATGTAGACAAGATGCTAGCTTAGTGATTGGCTGCAACGATGATGTGTGTTTTAGGCATGATTTTTTTTTTTTTTTTTTAGAGATCATATCATCACCCCTACAGCCAAAGCACAGACATCGGAGCAGCAGCAGAGAGCTGAACTTGATGGGAGTATCTACTCTTTTCGCAGTTTTACAAATGTAAGAGTGCTTTGGGACCATTTTTCTTAAAATGGAAAACCCTTCTGTTTGGGTGGTTGAAATCTGTACCTCTAATATGGTGGTCTCTAACCTTTATTATATTATGAGCCATATATGACTCTCAGAGATGGTCTCAAGCTACATTCAGAGTCCTCTGAGTATTGACATCCAGTGCCCCCCACGGTAGTGACACCCAGATTCCCCCAATACCGGTATAATGACAGCTAAAGCTTTCACTAAGAAATCATAGAGACCTATTGCTGCCCTCCATTAAAGGCAGTATACTTACATCCAGGGGTTCCCACCTTGCTCTCATTTGGTATTCTCACATCAGGCACTCCGAGCACACTAATGCATCCATATTCCAGCACCTCTATAACTGTTAGTATCGTCTATCTCTGGCTTACCATACTTATCTCTCCTCTTCCCTTACTCCTGCCAGTGTATACTCATCCAAATCTGCTCTTCTGTGCAGTTTCTCAGAAAATTCACCATCTGGAGGACTGCTCTTCACAGCACAGCTGTTTACTTAAACAGGGGCTAATGCATCAAACTGGCAGACAACTGCAAGCCAAACATCACGGTGCCATATGCTACATGTGGCTCCCAAGCCACAGGTTGAGAATTTCTTCTCAAATAAATAAAAAATGCTGCATATCAAAAAAATTGGTGTCAATTTTCAAGGGAGAGAAGTGTGTTGTTATATAGAGAAGAAATATTTTCTAGAAAAAACACATCAGGACGTTATCTAAAATTAGTTTTCATGAATTTTTTAAATGCTTTAAAATGATTTTTTACAATTTTTCAATGCAAATAAGAGAAAACAAAATGTCATATTTTTAATACACATATGTTTTATAATATGATTTTTTGAACTGCATATCACACAGTCTTTCTTATGCTAATTTATACCCTATTATCCTTACAGCACCATTTTTTTTTCAACTCTATCAATCTTTTCTTTCCTTTTCTTGCCTCTGTGCAAAGACTACAAACTATGTTCTGTTTATTGTTCAGCACATTTTACTTGCAGCAGTTAATCTCCAAGAAGTGTTGGATAGAAAATGGTTGCTAGGTGGCAAGTCAACCAGAGAGTAATCTGTGATATTTGGTAGTAGACATAGAACTCTGTTTCTTAAAATGTTATTTCTATTTCAGCAAATCATGGAATAATTATAAGATGCACCATCACTTAATGATCCTAAAAATGAAGGGGCAGGACTTCTGTTCAGCTCTCTGTTCTCTTTGTAGGATAGGTCATCAATATCAGATTGGTGATGGGTTTTGTACCCCCACTGAACTGATATCAAAATGGATAATTAAATATCTGTCAAAAGCTGTGAGCCCATATCAGCTACCTTGGACATAGTTGGCCCAAGTCACTCCATCTAACAGATTCCAGAGAAACCACAGCGTTTAGCTTTCAACCCCTATATAAGGATATGGGCTTTCAATGGGGTACCTTGGTTGTGGCAATGTAGTGGCTCCTGGCCAGAGGAGTCTGGCAAGGATGACCAAACAAAGCTGAGTCAGTATCAGCATGGACAGAACCAAGTACAAAAACAGTAGACAAAAGTAAAGTCAAATATGAAGCCGGAGTCAGATACAAAGAAAAAAGTTACCAGTCTGACTGCCTCAGCTATAGAGTATGGTGGTAAAGTATCATTCTGTAGGGTTGCTTTCAGTGCTTCGCTTTAGTTCTAATGAAAGGAAATTTTTTTGCTTCAGCACAAATACATTTTGGACCATTGCATGATTCTAACTTATAATTCTAGGTCACATAACTTGGAAAATACGCTAATTTAACACTGAAAAGGTAAGAATTCTAGTGAAAATACACTAATTTTGCATTTTTTCTACAGTCATTGTATTCTAATTGTAAAAATTATGACAAAGTTAAATAGAATTGTCACTTGCTAGTAGAGTTGAGCATTACGATACCGCAAGTATCGGGTATCGGCCGATATTCGCTGTATCGGAATTCCGATACTTAGTTCCGATATTTTCCATATATCGTATACCGGAATCAGAAGTTCCCATAATTCTTTGAGAGGCAATGTGATTTTAGTCAGCCAATGAGGAATCCTAAGAAGTGTGGGCACATCCTGTATTGCTGCGGTCATGTTAACTAATGGCATGGCTGTGATTGGCTGCTGAAATGATGTCAGAATGCACTATAAAAGGCGCCGCCGCCATTTTAGCGTCACTGTGTTGTGAATTCAGTAAGGGACAGAACGCTGCTCTGCTGACTCTGAGGGACAGTTAGAGATTGCGATTTTGTGTACTGTGCTCTAGGCAGGCTAGTTTACCAACCCCTGTGTATAGCTTCCTTTTGCCAGTGTTGTTTTAACAGCTCTGTGCAAGGTGTGTGTGTGAGTGCAGGTGATGCTGGTTGTAGTCTGCTGAACGTGTGCCACTGCCTCATCCTTGTCATTTTTCTCTAATTGGTGCTGCTCCATACCATTTCAAATAACTCAATCTATTAGTGTGACGCGCTTCCATCCGTATCCAATACATTGGTTGCAAACACTATAGAATTACAGAAAGGAGCCTTTCAGAGATAGTGAACACTTGTGTTCAGTGTTCACTCTAGTCTGTGAGGTTTTTTTTTTTTGAGTGCAGATCACGCTCCAGTTAGTTCTTCAACCACTGCTGGTTGTAGTCTGCTGAACGTGTGTCACTGCTTCATCCTTGTCATTTTTCTCTAATTGGTGCTGCTCCATACCATTTCAAATAACTCAAATCTATTAGTGTGACGCGCTTCCATCCGTATCCAATACATTGGTTGCAAACACTATAGAATTACAGAAAGGAGCCTTTCAGAGATAGTGCACACTTTTGTTCAGTGTTCACTCTAGTCTGTGAGGTTTTTTTTTTGAGTGCAGATCACGCTCCAGTTAGTTCTTCAACCACTGCTGGTTGTAGTCTGCTGAACGTGTGTCACTGCCTCATCCTTATCATTTTTCTCTAATTGGTGCTGCTCCATACCATTTCAAATAACTCAAATCTATTAGTGTGACGCGCTTCCATCCGTATCCAATACACTGGTTGCAAACACTATAGAATTACAGAAAGGAAAGACTAGAAGCAATGGGATGAAACTGAATGGGAGGAGACACAGATTAGATATTAGAAAAAACTTTTTGACAGTTAGGGTGATCAATGAGTGGAACAGGCTGCCACAAGAGGTGGTGAGTTCTCCTTCAATGGAAGTCTTCAAACAGAGGATGTCCTGGATGATTTAGAGAATCCTGCTTTGAGCAGGGGGTTGGACCAGAAGGCCCAGGAGGTCCCTTCCAACTCTACCATTCTATGATTCTATGATTCTATGAAAGGAGCCTTTCAGAGATAGTGAACAGTTGTGTTCAGTGTTCACTCTAGACTGTGAGGTTTTTTTTTTTTGAGTGCAGATCACGCTCCAGTTAGTTCTTCAACCACTGCTGGTTGTAGTCTGCTGAACGTGTCACTGCCTCATCCTTGTCATTTTTCTCTAATTGGTACTGCTCCATACCATTTCAAATAACTCAAATCTATTAGTGTGACGCGCTTCCATCCGTATCCAATACATTGGTTGCAAACACTATAGAATTACAGAAAGGAGCCTTTCAGAGATAGTGAACAGTTGTGTGCAGTGTTCACTGCAGTCTCTGCGTAATAACCACACTTAGGCCTTATAACTTTTCTGACTTTCTTTATCAAACTACCAAGATGAAGAAGGCAGGGAGTAAGGCACGTGGTCGTGGCCGTGGAGTTTCAGCAGGGAGAGGACGTGGGGATTCTGTGGCTGCTGCTGCCCCCAGTGACACAGCATCCACCAGTTTTCCCCGTGAGCGTTCCTTTATGTGCAGTTTTGTAGGAGCTCGGCGTACCCCCCTGCTGCGGGAAGAACAAATTGAAGCCGTTGTTGGTTGGATGGCAGCCAATGCATCAACTTCAATTGCTTCCACCTCCTCTCAGGACCATAACACTGTTGAGCAACCATCTGTCTGTTCACCGCCTGTCAAATTGCCCAGGCAGTCAGAGAGTTCTGAACTGGAGCCAGCTGAGTCTCTGCTTCTGTTCTCAGAATCTGTTGGCTTGCAAACAGGGGCCCAGCCAAGCAGCATTCTGGAATTTGAAGAAGAGGGAGTATGCAGTGATGCGCAACAGCTGTGTCTCTCTGAATCTGAAGAGGCGGGTGAGCCAGTGCCGATGGTCAGCACACCGCAGAACACATCTGATGATGATGAGACTCAGTTGCCAGTTTCTGTTGAGCATGGTGCTGTCCAGACCACCCAACAGCAGCAGGTGTTGGAAGAGGGTAGTGGAGATGATGAGGTCCAAGACCCAACATGGCGTGAGGAACAGGAAGGTGGTGGGAGCAGCTCTGAGGAAGAGATTGGCCCAACGGTACAAACAGGAGGGAGAGGTAGGCTGCAGACTCGGTTGCCTGTAGCCTCCAGTTTGGCACCTGTTGGGAGCAGTTCTCTTCCAAAAGTCAAAACGGGCGCTCCCAGGACTTGCACTGCGTGGTCCTTTTTTGACACACTTGCAGATGATAATTGCTATGTCAAATGCAAGCTGTGTAAGCAAAATGTAAAAAGAGGTAAAAGTGTCAGTAACCTCAATACCACTAATATGTGGAAACATGTGCGGACAAAGCACGTAGTTGAGTTACAAACACACACTGGTGGTGTAGGCCAACCTACAGCAGCACCTACATCTTCAGCTCGTGTTGGAGCCTCTTCCTCCAGCTCACACACAGCTGGTTCGGCTTCCTCACACGATCGCCATGGAAGAACCTCGGTCACTGTTGTCCAGAGACAAAGTGTTATACCACCCACAGCTGCAAGTTCCCTGTCATCCTCACACTCCCAGGCCACTGTACAGCCATCGGTAGCACAGGCATGGGATAAAAGACGGCCATACTCGGCAATCCATCCAAGAGCACAGGCTCTGAATGCTGGCATTGCAAAACTCCTGTCCCTTGAAATGCTGTCATTCAGGCTGGTGGAGACTGACAGTTTCCGGAACTTAATGGCATTGGCAGTCCCACAATACAATGTGCCAAGCCGATTTTATTTCAGCAGGCAAGCCGTCCCTGCTCTGCAAAAGCATGTTGAGGGAAAAATTAAACATGCGCTACTAAACGCCGTCAGTAGCAAGGTCCACCTGACCACTGATGCGTGGACCAGTACCCATGGCCAGGGACGATACCTTTCCCTCACTGTCCATTGGGTCAATGTTGTGGAGCCGGGTACAGATGTTGCGAGTGGCGCTGTACGTGTTCTGCCAAGTCCAAGGATTGCTGGAATCCAGTCTGTACACATTGACTCCTCCTCCTACTCCAGTTCCTCAGAATCATCGCTGCAGGAGCCGTCACGGTCTACCTCCACATGGACCCGTGAACGCTTACCTGTTGCGACCGATTTGAGCACAGCCGTGGCCAAATGTCAACAGGCCGTCCTGAAATTAATTTCCATGGGGAATCGAAGCCACACAGCGCAGGAGGTCTGGAATGCCATCAAGCAGGAGAGCGACGTGTGTTTTTTGCCAGCGAATCTACAGCCAGGCTTGGTAGTGTGTGACAATGGCCGAAATCTGGTGGCAGCTCTGGCCCTTGGCAACCTCACTCACATACCATGTTTGGCACATGTGCTCAACTTGGTCGTGCAGAGTTTTTTGAGGGACTATCCGGATCTTGATGCACTGCTGCACAAGGTCCGCCTAGAGTGCGCTCACTTGCGACGTTCCAGCATGGCCAGATCGCGCATTGCAGCTCTGCAACGCAGATTGCGCCTTCCTGAACATCGCATCATATGTGACGTACCCACCAGGTGGAATTCCACGTTACATATGTTGGAGCGGTTGTGTGAGCAGCAGACAGCAGTAATGGAGTATCAGCTGCAACAAGAGCAATCAACACGCAATTTGCGCCGTTCACACTTCACCACTACTGAGTGGGCCTCTATGAAGGACATCTGCCACGTTTTGCGTGCGTTTGATAAGTCAACGCGGATGGCGAGTGCAGATGATGCACTAGTCAGCCTGACTGTCCCCCTTATCTGCCTGCTTCAAAAAACACTGCAAGCACTAAGGGATGAGGTTTTGGAAGAGGTGGAGGATGAGGAGACACAAATTCCACCACCTTTTGGACAGTCAGCGCAACGTGGTTCCTCCCAAAGGGCTTTGCAGAGCTCACTTTGTGAGAAGGATGAGGAGGAGTCAATGGAGGAGGAAGAAATCGCTACAGAGGGAGGTACACAACGCTCTAGTCAGTATGTAGAGCGAGGGTGGGGTGATGCAGAGCAGGTACAGATGACGCCTCTTACAGAGGACAGCGTTTCTTGGCCAGTTGGGAGTCTGCAGCACATGGTTGATTTCATGCTGCAGTGCCTGAGAAACGACCGCCGCATCGCCCACATTCTCACCACGTCTGATTATTGGGTGTACACCCTCCTAGACCCTCGCTACCGGGACAACTTACAAAGCCTCATAACACCGTTGAACCGGGAGTGTAAAATGCGGGAGTACAAAGACACACTGGTGCAATCCATAATGTTCTCCATTCCAGCCGAGAACGCTGCTGCTACTGCTTTACAAAGCAGCTCTGTGCGTGGAGGCAATGGAGACAGATCTGCAACAAGAGGGAGCACAAGCAGCGCCTCTACACAGGGGGGCAAGACCAGTATGTTCCAAATGTGGCGTAGTTTTGTGTCAGCGCCACCAATGTCTACACCATCCGAGACGCCTCCAGTCACCAGGAGGCAACGTTTCCGTAAGATGGTGACAGACTATTTGTCTTGCCCTCTCAGTGTACTCCCAGATGGCTCTTCCCCTTTCAAGTTTTGGGTCTCTAAGCTGGATACATGGCCAGAGCTTAGCCAGTATGCATTGGAGGTGCTGGCTTGCCCTGCTGCCAGTGTATTATCGGAGCGCGTCTTTAGTGCTGCAGGTGGTGTACTAACAGACCGTCGCATGCGACTATCCTCCGATAATGTAGACCGGCTTACTTTTCTGAAAATGAACAAGGCATGGATCTCGCCAGAATTTGCCTGTCCGTTTTCAGATTAAATAACTGGTTGGCAACGTTATCAATTTCTCCTGTTATGTTCATCTATCTACCACCTGAACTCTACTCCCTGGGATACAACACTGCCAGTCTGAGGGGAATGATCAGTTAACAACCAAAATGTTATCCCCAACAGATAGTAGCACAACGACTCCAGTGCCCACTTGATCGACAGGCACTCTCTCTCTCTACAATGCTGTATCTGGTTTCAGCTGGAGTTAGCTTTCGACTCTGGAAAGTAATGTGATGCTTCTCCCCGTTAACCTCCTGAGACAAAACGGCCCCCACACCTACCTCTGACGCATCAGTCTGGACAATGAATTCTCTTTTGAAGTCGGGTGTGATCAAAAATGGTGACACACACACAGTGCCCCTTTTAGTTTTACAAACGCTTCTTCAAGCTGATCATTCCATCGCACCATTACTAAATTCCTGCCTTTTAGGCAGTCATTTAACGGCGCCGACAGTGTTGCAAAATTGTGAATAAACCGCCGGTAGTATCACACTAACCCCAAAAACCCTTTCACTTGTTTAGTGGTGAGGGGACGGGGCCAGTTTTGGATTGCCTCCACTTTGTTTATTTGGCCTTTGATAACTCCTCTCACAATCACATACCCCAGGTAGCGATCTTCCTCCAACCCTATGGAACACTTCTTTGGGTTGGCAGTTAGCTCTGCTTGTCTCAGCGAATCTATCACCGCTAGTGTTGAGCGATACGATACCGCAAGTATCGGGTATCGGCCGATATTAGCTGTATCGGCCTTTCGATACTTTGTTCCGATATTTTCCATATATTGTATATCGGAATCGGAAGTTCCCATAATTCTTTGAGAGGCAATGTGATTTTAGTCAGCCAATGAGGAATCCTAAGAAGTGTGGGCACATCCTGTACTGCTGCGGTCATGTTAACTAATGGCATGGCTGTGATGGGATGCTGAAATGATGTCAGAATGCACTATAAAAGGCGCCGCCGCCATTTTAGCGTCACTGTGCTGTGAATTCAGTTAGGGACAGAACGCTGCTGTGCTGACTCTGAGGGACAGTTAGAGATTGCGATTTAGTGTAGTGTGCTTTAGGCAGGCTAGCACCAACCGCTGTGTAAAGCTTCCTTTTGCCTGCAGTGTTGTTTTAACAGCTCTGCAAGGTGTGTGTGAGTGCAGGTGACGCTGCAGTTTGCTCTGCATGCAACGCTGTCTGTAGGCATCTGCACGTGTCACTCACAGACTCTTTTTTTTTTCTTCAGTGTAATTCTTGCTGCTCCATGCAATTTAAATTTTAGTGTGACGCGTTTCCATCCGTATCCAATACATTGGTTGCAAACACTATAGAAGTAGACAAAGGAGTAGCCTTTCACAGATTGTGAACAGTTGTGTTTCAGTGTTCACTTCAGTCTGTGTTTTTTATTTTTTGAGTGCACATCACGCTCCAGTTACTTGTTCAAGCACTGCTGCTTGTACTCTGCTGAGCGTGTCTCAGTGCCTCATCCTTTTCATTTCTCTCCAATTGGTTCTGCTCCATTCCATTTAAAATAAATATAATCTATTAGTGTGACGCGCTTCCATCCGTATCCAATACATTGGTTGCAAACACTATAGAAGTAGACAAAGGAGTAGCCTTTCACAGATTGTGAACAGTTGTGTTTCAGTGTTCACTTCAGTCTGTGTTTTTTATTTTTTGAGTGCACATCACGCTCCAGTTACTTGTTCAAGCACTGCTGCTTGTACTCTGCTGAGCGTGTCTCAGTGCCTCATCCTTTTCATTTCTCTCCAATTGGTTCTGCTCCATTCCATTTAAAATAAATATAATCTATTAGTGTGACGCGCTTCCATCCGTATCCAATACATTGGTTGCAAACACTATAGAAGTAGACAAAGGAGTAGCCTTTCACAGATTGTGAACAGTTGTGTTTCAGTGTTCACTTCAGTCTGTGTTTTTTATTTTTTGAGTGCACATCACGCTCCAGTTACTTGTTCAAGCACTGCTGCTTGTACTCTGCTGTGCGTGCCTCAGTGCCTCATCCTTTTCATTTCTCTCCAATTGGTTCTGCTCCATTCCATTTAAAATAAATATAATCTATTAGTGTGACGTGCTTCCATCCGTATCCAATACATTGGTTGCAAACACTATAGAAGTAGACAAAGGAGTAGCCTTTCACAGATTGTGAACAGTTGTGTTTCAGTGTTCACTTCAGTCTGTGTTTTTTATTTTTTGAGTGCACATCACGCTCCAGTTACTTGTTCAAGCACTGCTGCTTGTACTCTGCTGAGCGTGTCTCAGTGCCTCATCCTTTTCATTTCTCTCCAATTGGTTCTGCTCCATTCCATTTAAAATAAATATAATCTATTAGTGTGACGCGCTTCCATCCGTATCCAATACATTGGTTGCAAACACTATAGAAGTAGACAAAGGAGTAGCCTTTCACAGATTGTGAACAGTTGTGTTTCAGTGTTCACTTCAGTCTGTGTTTTTTATTTTTTGAGTGCACATCACGCTCCAGTTACTTGTTCAAGCACTGCTGCTTGTACTCTGCTGAGCGTGTCTCAGTGCCTCATCCTTTTCATTTCTCTCCAATTGGTTCTGCTCCATTCCATTTAAAATAAATATAATCTATTAGTGTGACGCGCTTCCATCCGTTTCCAATACATTGGTTGCAAACACTATAGAAGTAGACAAAGGAGTAGCCTTTCACAGATTGTGAACAGTTGTGTTTCAGTGTTCACTTCAGTCTGTGTTTTTTATTTTTTGAGTGCACATCACGCTCCAGTTACTTGTTCAAGCACTGCTGCTTGTACTCTGCTGAGCGTGTCTCAGTGCCTCATCCTTTTCATTTCTCTCCAATTGGTTATGCTCCATTCCATTTAAAATAAATATAATCTATTAGTGTGACGCGCTTCCATCCGTATCCAATACATTGGTTGCAAACACTATAGAAGTAGACAAAGGAGTAGCCTTTCACAGATTGTGAACAGTTGTGTTTCAGTGTTCACTTCAGTCTCTGCGTAATAACCACACTTAGGCCTTATAACTTTTCTGACTTTCTTTATCAATCTACCAAGATGAAGAAGGCAGGGAGTAAGGCACGTGGTCGTGGCCGTGGAGTTTCAGCAGGGAGAGGACGTGGGGATTCTGTGGCTGCTGCCGCCCTCAGTGACACAGCATCCACCAGTTTTACCCATGAGCGTTCCTTTATGCGCAGTTTGGTAGGAGCTCGGCGTGCCCCCCTGCTGCGGGAAGAACAAATTGAAGCCATTGTTGGTTGGATGGCAGCCAATGCATCGACTTCAATTCCTTCCACCTCCTCTCAGGAACACAACACTGTTGAGCAACCATCTGTCTGTTCACCGCCTGTCAAATTGCCCAGGCAGTCAGAGAGTTCTGTACAGGAGCCAGCTGAGTCTCTGCTTCTGTTCTCAGAATCTATTGGCTCGCAAACACGGGCACAGGCAAGCAGCATTCTGCAATTTGAAGAAGAGGGAGTATGCAGTGATGCGCAACAGCTGTGTCTCTCTCAATCTGAAGAGGCGGGTGAGCCAGTGCCGATGGACAGCACACCGCAGAACGCATCTCATGATGATGATGAGACTCAGTTGCCAGGTTTTGTGGAGCATGGTGCTGCCCAGACCATCCAACAGCAGCAGGTGTTGGAAGAGGGTAGTGGAGATGATGAAGTCCGAGACCCAACATGGCGTGAGCAGCAGGAAGGTGGTGGGAGCAGGAAGAGATTGGCCCAACGGTACAAAGAGGAGGGAGAGGTAGGCTGCAGACTCGCTTGCCTGTAGCCTCCAGTTTGGCACCTGTTGGGAGCAGTTCTCTTAGAAATGTCAAAATTGGCGCTCCCATGACTTGCACTGCGTGGTCCTTTTTTGACAGACTTGTAGATGATATTTGCTATGTTAAATGCAAGCTGTGTAAGCAAAAAGTTAAAAGAGGTAAAAATATCAGTAACCTGAATACCACAAATATGTGGAAACATGTACGGATAAAGCACGTAGCTGAGTTACAAAGACACACTGGAGATGTAGGCCAACCTACAGCAGCACCTACATCTTCAGGTCGTGTTGGAGCCTCTACCTCCAGCTCACACACACCTGGTTCGGCTTCCTCACAGGATCTCCATGGAAGAACCTCGGTCACTGTTGTCCATAGACAAACTGTTATTCCACCCACAGCAGCAAGTTCACAGTCATCGTCACACTCCCAGGCCACAAAACAGCCATCGGTACCACAGGCATGGGATAAAAGACGGCCATACTCGGCAAACCATCCACGAGCACAGGCTCTGAATGCTGGCATTGCAAAACTCCTGTCCCTTGAAATGCTGTCATTCAGGCTGGTGGAGACTGACAGTTTCAGGAACTTAATGGCATTGGCAGTCCCACAATATAATGTGCCAAGCCGATTTTATTTCAGCAGGCAAGCCGTCCCTGCTCTGCAAAAACATGTCGAGGGAAACATTAAACATGCGCTACTAAACGCCGTCAGTAGCAGGGTCCACCTGACCACCGATGCGTGGACCAGTACCCATGGCCAGGGACGATACCTTTCCCTCACTGCCCATTGGGTCAATGTTGTGGAGCCGGGTACAGATCTTGCCAGTGGCGCTGTACGTGTTCTGCCAACTCCAAGGATTGCAGGAATCCAGTCTGTACACATTGATTCCTCCTCCTACTCCAGTTCCTCAGAATCATCGCTGCACGAGCCGTCACGGTATACCTCCACATGGACCCGTGAACGCTTACCTGTTGCGACCGATATGAGCACAGCCGTGGCCAAACGTCAACAGGCCGTCCTGAAAATGATTTCAATGGGTAATCTAAGCCACACAGCGCAGGAGGTATGGAATGCCATCAAGCAGGAGAGCGACGTGTGGTTTTTGCCTGCGAATCTCCAGCCAGGCTTGGTAGTGTGTGACAATGGCCAAAATCTGGTGGCAGCTCTGGGCCTTGGCAACCTTACTCACATACCATGTCTGGCACATGTGCTCAACTTGGTCGTGCATAGTTTTTTGAGGGACTATCCGGATCTTGCTGGACTGCTGCAGAAGGTCCGCCTAGAGTGCGCTCACTTGCGACGTTCCAGCATAGCCAGATCGCGCATTGCAGCTCTGCAACGCCGATTTCGCCTTCCTGAACATCGCATCATATGTAACGTACCCACCAGGTGGAATTCCACGTTACATATGTTGGAGCGGTTGTGTGAGCAGCAGACAGCAGTAATGGAGTATCAGCTGCATCAGGCGCAATCAAGTCGCTCTTTGCGCCGTCCACACTTCACCACTACTGAGTGGGCCTCTGTGAAGGACATCTGCGACGTTTTGCGTGCGTTTGATGTCTCAACGCGGATGGCGAGTGCAGATGATGCACTAGTCAGCATGACTGTCCCCCTTATCTGCCTGCTTCAGAAATCACTGAAAGCACTAAAGGAAGAGGTTTTGGAAGAGGTGGAGGATGAGGAGTCACAAATTCTATTACCTTCAGGACAGTCAGCGCAACGTGGTTCCTCACAAAGGGCTGGGCAGGGCTCACTTTGTGAGGAGGAGGAGGAGTCAATGGAGGAGGAAGAAATCCCTACAGAGGGAGGTACACAACGCTCTAGTCAGTATGTAGAGCGAGGGTGGGGTGATGCAGAGGAGGCAGAGATGACGCCTCTTCCACAGGACAGCTTTTGTTGGCCAGTTGGGAGTCTGCAGCACATGGTTGATTTCATGCTTCAGTGCCTGAGAAACGACCGCCGCATCGCCCACGTTCTCACCACGTCAGATTATTGGGTGTACACCCTCCTAGACCCTCGCTACCGGGACAACTTACAAACCCTCATCACACCGGGGAACCGGGACCGTAAAATGCAGGAGTACCAAGACACACTGGTGCAATCCATACTGTTGTACATTCCAGCCGAGAGAGATGCTGCTGCTACTGCTTTACAAAGCAGCTCTGTGCGTCGAGGCAGTGTAGACACCTCTACAACAAGAGGGAGCACAAGCAGCGCCTCTGCACAGGGCAAGAGCTGTATGTTACAAATGTGGCGAAGTTTTGTGACAGCGCCAGCAAGGTCTACACCATCCGAGACGGCTCCAGTCACCAGGAAGCAACGTTTCCGTAAGATGGTGACAGACTACTTGTCTTTCCCTCTAAGTTGCCTCTTCCCCTTTCAAATTTTGGGTCTCTAAGTTGGATACATGGCCAGAGCTTAGCCAGTATGCATTGGAGGTACTGGCTTGCCCTGCTGCCAGTGTATTATCTGAGCGCGTCTTTAGTGCTGCAGGTGGTGTACTAACAGACCGTCGCATGCGACTATCCTCAGAGAATGTAGACCAACTTACTTTTCTGAAAATGAACAAGGCATGGATATCACCTGAATTTGCCTGTCCGTTTTAAGATTAAATAACTGTTTGGCAACGTTTTCCATGTCTCCTGTTATGTTCATCTTTCTACCACCTGAACTCTACTCCCTGGGCTACAACACCGCCATTTGTTGCTCGTAAGTAATTGGCAGGGGTACTGACTCCTGGCCAGCCTGGTTACAGCACGACAGCTGTTTCCTGGCAGTGTGAACGTCAATTATCCTCCAATAAGTTGTGCTGTCGTGTTGCATTCGGGTTAGCCGACTCTATGGTGCCTGCAGTTTAGGTGATTCCTATGTGTGCTGTGGGATATGTAAATAAAGGCTGCTTCCATTGTGACAATAGGACAAGCATCCACTGTAGGACTGTGTGATTCGGTAACTGCGGACGGCTTGCGTCCTGTCAACTTACATTTTCATGGGTGCGTTCTGCTACCCGTCCGGGGTCCAGTACCGTCAACTGGTTCTCCCCAGTGCCTTTGGCCTAGGTGCCTCCATCTTCGTATACGAGTTCCAGCAACGTCTGCTGGTCCTTGGTAGTGCTTTGGAGCACAGGTACCTCCTGCTTAGTAACCGTGTCACAGTAACGTCAGCTGGTACTCGGTTGTGACATTGCCTCTTTTCCTTCTGCTACCCGTCCGGGGTCCAGTACCGTCAACTGGTTCTCCCCAGTGCCTTTGGCCTAGGTGCCTCCATCTCCGTATACGAGTTCCAGCAACGTTTGCTGGTCCTTGGTAGTGCTTTGGAGCACAGGTACCTCCTGCTTAGTAACAGTGTCACAGTAACGTCAGCTGGTACTCGGTTGTGACATTGCCTCTATTCCTTCTGCTACCCGTCCGGGGTCCAGTACCGTCAACTGGTTCTCCCCAGTGCCTTTGGCCTAGGTGCCTCCATCTCCGTATACGAGTTCCAGCAACGTCTGCTGGTCCTTGGTAGTGCTTTGGAGCACAGGTACCTCCTGCTTAGTAACCGTGTCACAGTAACGTCAGCTGGTACTCGGTTGTGACATTGCCTCTTTTCCTTCTGCTACCCGTCCGGGGTCCAGTACCGTCAACTGGTTTCCCCAGTGCCTTTGGCCTAGGTGCCTCCATCTCCGTATACGAGTTCCAGCAACGTCTGCTGGTCCTTGGTAGTGCTTTGGAGCACAGGTACCTCTGCTTAGTAACCGTGTCACAGTAACGTCAGCTGGTACTCGGTTGTGACATTGCCTCTTTTCCTTCTGCTACCCGTCCGGGGTCCAGTACCGTCAACTGGTTCTCCCCAGTGCCTTTGGCCTAGGTGCCTCCATCTCCGTATACGAGTTCCAGCAACGTCTGCTGGTCCTTGGTAGTGCTTTGGAGCACAGGTACCTCCTGCTTAGTAACCGTGTCACAGTAACGTCAGTTGGTACTCGGTTGTGACATTGCCTCTTTTCCTTCTGCTACCCGTCCGGGGTCCAGTACCGTCAACTGGTTCTCCCCAGTGCCTTTGGCCTAGGTGCCTCCATCTCCGTATACGAGTTCCAGCAACGTCTGCTGGTCCTTGGTAGTGCTTTGGAGCACAGGTACCTCCTGCTTAGTAACCGTGTCACAGTAACGTCAGCTGGTACTCGGTTGTGACATTGCCTCTTTTCCTTCTGCTACCCGTCCGGGGTCCAGTACTGTCAACTGGTTCTCCCCAGTGCCTTTGGCCTAGGTGCCTCCATCTCCGTATACGAGTTCCAGCAACGTCTGCTGGTCCTTGGTAGTGCTTTGGAGCACAGGTACCTCCTGCTTAGTAACCGTGTCACAGTAACGTCAGCTGGTACTCGGTTGTGACATTGCCTCTTTTCCTTCTGCTGCCCCTCCGGGTTCCAGCACAGTCAGCTGGTCCTCGTTACTTCCATTGTCTCTTGTTCCATCTGATACCCGTCCGGGTTCCAGTAACGTCAGCTGGTTCTCTGAAATTAGACGACCTTAAAGACCACCCAGAAGAAGATGACGACAACAAGGACGACGAGCATGAAGCCAACCAGCCTGAACACCATCACAAAGAAAAAATAAAAGATTACCCTGAAGAAGATCACCAACAGGACAAAGAAGGTTAAGACAAACTACAAGATACAGAACAACAGACAGAAGAACAATAAGCAGAAGATCAAAAAGCAGAATAACATGAAGTATAAGACCAAAATGAAGAGCAAAATATATGCTCTAAATTCTAAGCAGAAGAAGACTAAGCAGTGTATGGGGGTGAGTCCGTTCCTCCTCGTGGTGCCCCTGGAAAATGCCTGCTGCTGCAGGCTAAACTGAACACGGACAAATACTGTTGTAATTTAAATCTTTTGTGACAGCAAGAACGGAAGAATGAAAAATTCATACTTTTACAGATTACAAGTACAGGAATCTCTGTCACAAATAAGAATATGATGAAGAAGATGAAGAGGAAGAAGATGAAGAATTTGAATATGAAGAAGATTAATAGTTTCATAATAACAATATGAGTAATGTAAACAAAAACATGAATAGCAAGAAGTTTAAGAAGAAGATTAAGAAGGTGAAGATGAAGAATAATTTGATGAGAAAGATGATGCTGCTGAAGATTATGAAGGAGAAAGTGTGGCACTGGCAAAAGTTAAAAAGGTGAAGAGCATGGAAGTTGTGAAACATACATATTTGCCAAAATAGAAAAAAGGTTAACAACATTGTCAATTTGTTCGTCAATCCAAACGTATTTCCAAAAAAAAATATATTAATGCTATTCCAATGCATTGGGTTAAACATGTATGCCTTTATTGTCTCCTCAACCTCCCCCAATACATTCTACATTACTCTTTGTTGTTTTCCTTCATGTACAATTAACCAACAAGGCAAGAATGGGTTTTTTTTAATGTCGATATTTGGTTCCCATAGACTTACATAGGACTTCCGGTATCGGTATCGGGTATCGCCGATATTTTAGTGATATCGGCGATACCATTCCGATCCGATATTTTTAGATATCGAGCAGTATCGCTCAACACTAATCACCGCCTGTACCTTGGCTAAGTGACTTTCCCAGTCTGTACTGTACACCACAATATCGTCCAGATTGGCCACGGCATATCGGCGATGAGGACGAAGAACAACGTCCATTAACCTCTGGAATGTCGCTGGAGCGCCATGCAACCCGAAGGGTAGGACTATATACTGGAACAGTCCCTCGGGTGTTAAAAAAGCCGTTTTCTCTCTCGCTGCTTTTGTTAGTGGCACCTGCCAATACCCTTTTGTGAGGTCAATGAGTGAAAAATAACGTGCCTGCCCAAACCGCTCTATTAACTCATCGACCCGGGGCATGGGGTAGGCGTCAAAGTTAGAAATTTCATTCAGTTTTCTGAAGTCATTACAGAACCTTAGTGTCCCATCTGGCTTTGGTATTAGGACTATTGGGCTGGCCCACTCACTCTGGGACTCTTCAATGACCCCTAACTGCAGCATCTTCTTGACCTCTTCCAAGATGGCTTGTCGCCGGGCCTCAGGCACCCGATATAGCTTTAATCGTACTTTGCCCTTGCGGCTCAGTGACAATGTCATGTTGTATTAAGGAGGTATGACCAGGAAGTTCCAAAAAAAATCTGTATTTCGGCGAACAAACTCTCTGACTTCCTGAACTTGTCTGTGTGACAAAGTGTCTGATATTTTGACGGCGGAGAGGACTTCTCTTGCCTTCTCCTGAGGCAAGGAAGCCATCTGTACTGGAAATGCAGGCCGTGGACAATCCTGACCAAGCGGGTCTCTGTCTTTCCATGGTTTGAGCAGATTCACATGGTATACGTGTTCTGGCTTTCTCCGCCCCCGTTTGGTGTATTTTATAGTTTACTGGTCCCACCTTCTCTATAATGTCGTAGGGTCCCTGCCACCTTGAAAGGAACTTACTATCCACTGTAGGCACAAGTACCAACACCCGATCCCCAGGGTTAAAGGACCTTACCCGTGCCTCCCGGTTCTAGACCTGCCTCTGTGACCTTTGTGCTGATTCCTTATGTTCTCGGACTAATGGTAGGACTGTCTCCACTCTCTCTTGCATGTTGGCCACATGTTCTATTACACTTTTGTGGGGAGTTGTATGGTTTTCCCAGGCCTCTTTAGCTATATCGAGTAAGCCACGGGGATGTCTGCCATATAATAGTTCAAAGGGCGAGAACCCCATAGATTCCAAATTTCATGTGTTCCATATTGTCATGCTTTAGTATGATAGAGTGCAGCCTTTTTTTGTATGTTTTACATGGGGGTAGCTTCCCTTGGCTTGCACCTAGTTCACATTAGTCTGGAAGTGCCAGTCAGGTTTTTTTGTCTATTGTATGTTAGCTTGCTGACCGAGCACTCCGCCCCCACCAGGTGGTGATTTTAATTACACCAGGTCCCTACTTTACCCATAAATGCAGGCATTGCTGACAGAGGTGCATATTCACCCAGAAATTCAGATATCAGCCCAATAGAGGTATGTTCACATTAGGTTAGGGACTCACCAGTATTGAGACCACCTTGACGATGGTTGGTGGGCTTCAAAATGTTTGGCCAAATGTTTATACTAAGCGTCTCAAATTTTTCCTTATATTCCAAAGCCATATTGCTATTCCAAATTTCATGTATTCCATATTGTCATGCTTTAGTATGATAGAGTGCAGCCTTTTTTTGTATGTTTTACATGGGGGTAGCTTCCCTTGGCTTGCACCTAGTTCACATTAGTCTGGAAGTGCCAGTCAGGTTTTTTTGTCTATGTTCTGTGGGAGGGGTAATTACAGGCCAAAACACATAAAATAACGGAAAATCTCTCCCCATTATTAATGCTAATTAACCACCAGCCCCACCTCGTGTCACCTCCTCCCCGCTGGCGTGTTTATCATCACCAGGGTGGTAGGATAATGTTTGAAGTCACCATGTATACACAACACACCCATTTTCCGAGCAGTATACTCGTTGATTTGGACGTGGCTGGCTCGTATTAGGGTCACTCACGAGACTCCCTGAGTCCACTAGAGCCACAGCAGGGTTACCCTCCACCTGCACTTTACACAAATGGTTCATATTGGGTCCCTCTGCTTTGACCACTGCACACATGTGTTCTGCATAGTGAGACTGATAGTATTTAAAGTTGTTGTCCATGGGCTCTGTCAGGTGGGGGCAAACAGCTCTCACATGTCCTGGTTGTTGGCACCGCCAACAGATTATGGGGTTCCCTTTCGTTCCCCGACCCGTCCTGGGCGGCCCTCCGAGTCTCTGCTCGCCGAGCTGTGGGTGAAGGTTTGTGGAATTTACTTGATACCTTCCGGGTAGTCTCTCCCTGTATCTCCTTGGTAGCCCCATATCTTTCAATGAGGTCTACCATTTGGAGACCATCAGTAGGGGCTGCCTGTCCAAGCCATGTTTGAAGGGTGTGTGTGGCAAATTTCTCAAGAATTTATCAGTCACTATACGATCCAGCATAGCGCGGGGTGACAACACCTCCGGCTGCAACCACTTTTCTATCAGGTGTATCAAGTCATAATACTGTGACCGAGCTGGCTCGGAAGGGGAAAAGTTCCACTGGTGTACCCGCTGTGCCCGGACCAAAACATTTACCCCAAGACGTGCAAGTATCTCACCCTTGATGCTCTCATAGTCCTCCTGTTGCTCGGGGGGTAGGTCCCTAGAGGCTTTTGCGGGTCCTGAATTAAAAAAACGGAGCCACGATCTCGGCCCACTGGTACCGGGGCAGTCTCTCCCTTTTAGCCACGCCTTCCAACATCTCCAGGTACACCTCGACGTCATCTGATTGCTCCATCTTTCGGATCGCTGTACGCACCGCTTTCCTGATATCCTGCCATCCCCGGGCAGCTCGTGCTGTCTGCGGCGCTGTGATGTGCTGCATCACTAGACTACTGGTTTCCTGTTGCTGTTGATTAAATATCTGCTGCTGCTCCATAGCCTGCTGCTGTATAGCCTGCTGCTGCTCCATAGCCTGCTGCTGTATAGCCTGCTGCTGCTCCATAGCCTGCTGCTGTATAGCCTGCTGCTGCTGCATAGCCTGCTGTTGCTGCCGCATGGCCTCCTCCAGCATTTTTACTGTGTTCTCCATCTTGGGACAGTTATCCACCGGGTTTTGCGTCACTTTCTTTACCTAGGACATTTACTGTCATGCAGGAAAAAACAGCCTGACCTCACTGCGTTGCCCGCATTGAAGCCACCAATTGTAGGGATCCGCTCTGGTAGGCAGGGCTGGGCCGCAGTACTGAGGCAAACACACCGCCTTTTACTTCAAATTTCAGTGGTTTTAATCATGAGTTCAAGAAAAAGTCCAGATAACAAAATAAAAACAGAACATAAATCACCACAGTTTGGAGAACCACTGGTGCCAGACTCACCCTTGCTTGGGACGGGCTTAACTAAGCGGCTGCAGGTCAGCAGAGACCGCCAGGTCCCATTCCGGGTGGTCTGGTACTCGCTTCCTGGTGCACACTGGCACACAGTAACAAAACAATCTTCCAGGCTGACTCCAGCCAAAATCCTTCCTTCCACACACCAACTACAACAGCTCCTTGTTTTATAGGCCTACTCCACACCCTCAGGTGAGGTACACATCAGATGACCAGATCACGTGACTATGAACTTATCACAGGTCCTTGTGATCATGGAAAATCCTGAGCAAACTTCAGTCTGCTAGAAGAAATATATCTCACATCCAGCAAGATCCCCTTTGGTGTACCACAGCGGCAAGAAGTCTCCTGTTCCCTACACATGCACAGAAAAACCCATGTCGAACATGCTCCAAATAGGGAAGAGCCGTCACCCTCATTGTTATGCTTAAAACAGGAAAGATTTAAGTTTTCAAGGGCTAAAATGAAAATTTTTTATAAGAAATATGGACAAATATTAATTTGTCATCACAGCGCATATCTGCACATGGCTAGTAGAAATGGTAACAAAAAATAAAACATAGTGTTTACTTTTTTAAATTTAATGCATAAAACTACATTTCATAATTATCAATTAATGGTTCTTAAGGAACGTTATCTGTACCTGTAAGATAATGCAGTCAATGGATGTACGAATCATAAACATCATCATCATCCTCACGAGTTTTATTTATGACAGACATAATAAAATACAAAGACTGAGGACAACTGTAACTTCACACACCATATATGAAATGGCCATCATGTAAACCTGGTAATAATGCGCAATAATAAATAATTACACCAAGAAAGTGCATCATGCATACAAACAATAGGTAGTTAGACCTGCAAGTGCTGTTGAAACAACCACAACAGATTTAAATTAATAATGCTATATAGCTATCACAGTGCATAGTTACTCATGGACAATGTCGATCTAATACTGTAACTCAATAAAGGCAGCGTCACCCATCATGCTTGTTTGTCTTGTAGATTGTTGAAGAGGGTTTTTTTTTTTTTTTTTTTAAAGTTCCTTTTTATTTAGATTTTCCAAAAAAAAAAGGTGCTATGTACGGCTTCCACCGGCGGAGGTACCTCAGAATCTTTGTGCGCTTCTCCGGCGCACGCAAGCCTTTGACATTCCAGGAGATGATCTTCATGTTGAATGGGCGGCAGAAAAATTAAGAGTGTGCTGGAGGAGACGGTGTACCCTCTTATGGCCGTCGTTGGCACCAACCTGCGAGGAAAGGAGGAAGCAGCACCACAATATCAAATACCTAATCAAGATATATTGACAATTTCAGGATTAATTATTGGAGAGAGGTCCCTTGCTACCCTTTTCTAGTAACTCTTGTTTACCAATAAACCGCTGTAAGCGGTCGTAGTCTCTCCACCACTACCTGTGTTTATGTGACTTCCTTTTTTCTAACCTGTGAGATTACCCCCATCCTCCCAGGCTATTCAGTGTACCCCCCCATGTGTCCAAAGCATGAAACCCCAATAGCCTGCTTCACTTATTGTCCCTCCATATGTAATGTTTAACTCATTTGTCCCACGTTTATCAAGACCCCCACTCTCATGAGAGATCTTCAACATCTAATATCAATTAACTAATTTAACCATCTAAAATTGCAGCAAAACTATCATGCTTTAGCATAGGTATGAAGGAACTCCAATAGAAACGGCTCAAACAGCAAATATATCTCATATGTCATTTAACGTGGAGAGAATCTCTTTCATCTTTCCTGATCTCCTTCATGAACTGCCATCTTGTCGTCGTCTGCGTGGGGAGAACCTGGAACTGCGTCGCTGTACTTCCCTATCACTTTGTTGATTTCGTTCCAAGGCTGCTTCGGCTTGTTCTGGTGTGTCATTAATGACATATGTCCCGTCAGATCTTTGGAACCGCTAACGCGCTGGGAACAGTAGTTGAAAGCGAACATCTCGCTCAAACAACGTTGTGCAAATTAAACTGAACGCCCTCCTCTTCTTGGACACCGATACTGAGAAGTCATCAAAGAGCAGAATCTCATAGCCATGGAGTAGCACTGGGCGCCTCACTTCTCTGAATGGCCGTAACAATGAAACTTTGTCGTTATAATGTAACAGCTTAATTATTACTTGCCGTGGTTTCGATGCCTCCCCTCGCCTGTTGTTGTTTTGCGGCGGTCCCACACGATGTGCACGTTACACACGACAGTAGTAGTTAAGTCACAATATTTTCGGTAGATCATTCTCACAGATGTATTGTAAGTCTGCTGATTTAAACGATTCAGGCAGTCCGACGAGACGTAAATTGCTTTGTCTCGAGCGATTTTCCAAGTCCTCTGTTTTGTCTCTCAAATTTTGTAACTTCTGCTGAAGGTTCTGTTCTCTGTCGTGGCCAAGTTGCTTCTCCTGTTGTAGCAGCGCCACATCCTGTTGCAGCTTGGTAATTGCAATGGTATTCAGGTGTACAGACTTTTGTATGGAAGACAATGACGATTGCAATGCCGACTCCAGCAGCTTCTGAATGTCTGGTAAGAGAAGGACTTTGACCTCTCTTCAGCCATTTTCTGCGAATCAAATTCCTGAGGAACTCTCAGGTCACATGGTGTTTCTGATAATAGCTCTTGCTGCATGTCTATGGCAGCGCTCAGCATCGCGCCTCTTTCCTCTTTGTCTCCTCCATGCGCCATATTGTCCTTCTGCTTCAGTTGGATAGGTAAACCGTTCGGGGTCTGTTGTGAACTCCGTAGCAAGTAGCGCTCCATAAATTATGTCCCCACGAATGTAAAAGGTGTCAGTGTTCCCGGGGGTGGTTTTACTGCTCTCCTATGGGCCCGATATGCTTGGATACCTGGGAGGAATTCAGGAGCATCTCCAAACTCCCTCTTCACATGTCAGCGCAGGAAACAGAAGAGGGAACGTGCTTGTTTTGTTGCTCATAGGTGGAGTTTTATACAGTAAATGATTACTGCTGTCGTATTTTTGGCGTCCCTAGGGCAGAATAAGGCTGCGTAACGTCACATTTTAGAGAGAGTCATATAATAGACACACGCTACCCTACCCGTGACACAAGGAAGGTAGTGTTGCCGGATAAAGCCTTGCGCAACCAGACATGCCCCTGGAAAATGACTGCTGCTGCAGGCTAAACTCAACACGGACAAATACTGTTGTAATTTAAAACTTTTGTGACAGCAAGAACGCAAGGATTAAAAATTCATACTTTTACAGATTACAAGTACAGGAATCTCTGTCCAAAATTAGAATATGATGAAGAAGATGAAGATGAAGAGGAAGAAGATGAAGAAGAATAATAGTTGAATAAGAACAATATGAGTAATGTTAACAAAAAGATGAATAGCAAGAAGTTTAAGAAGAAGATAAAGAAGGTGAAGATGAAGAATAATTTGATGAAAAAGATGATGCTGCTGAAGATTATGAAGGAGAAAGTGTGTCAAAAGTTAAAAAGGTGAAGAGCATGGAAGTTGTGAAACATACATATTTGCCAAAATAGAAAAAACGTTAACAACATTGTCAATTTCTTCGTCAATCCGAACATCTTTAAAAAGAAAATATTAATGCTATTCCATTTGATTGGGTTAAACATCTATGCCTTTAATGTCTCCTCAACCTCCCCCAATACATTCTACATTACTCTTTGTTGTTTTCCTTCATGTACAATTAACCAACAAGGCAAGAATGGGCTTTTTTTAATTCCGATATTTTGTTCCCATAGACTTACATTGGATTTCCGGTATCGGTATCGGGTATCGCCGATATTTTTGGGGTATCGGCGATACCATTCCGATTCCGATACTTTTGGATATCGGAAAGTATCGCTCAACTCTACTTGCTAGTTATCTTTTTTAATAGAACAGGCATAAATTCACCCCAGCATTGCAGCATGTTGGGCCATGTTACAATATGTTGCGACATCTTGTATGTTACATATACAGTACAGACCAAAAGTTTGGACACACCTTCTCATTCAAAGATTTTTCTATATTTTCATGGCTATGAAAATTGTAGAATCACACTGAAAGCATCAAAACTATGAATTAACACATGTACAATTATACATTACACTTTACAAAAAAGTGTGAAACAACTGAAAATATGTTGTATATTCTAGGTTCTTCAAAGTAGCCACCTTTTGCTTTGATTACTGCTTTGCACGCAGAAAAGGTGAACGGATGGACTCTACATGCCTAGTTCCCACCATGAAGCATGGAGGAGGTGGTGTGAGGATGTGGGGGTGCTTTGCTGGTGCCACTGTTGGGGATTTATTCAAAATTGAAGCGGTGAGCGGTCCAGCTCACCCCAAACCATCTCGATTGGGTTCAGGTCTGGTGACTGTGGAGGCCAGGTCATCTGGTGTAGCACCCCAACACTCTCCCTCTTGGTCAAATAGCCCTTACACAGCCTGGAGGTGTGTTTGGGATCATTTTCCTGTTGAAAAATAAATGATGGTCCAACTAAATGCAAACCGGATGGAATAGCATGCCGCTGCAAGATGCTGTGATAGCCATTCTGGTTCACTATGCCTTCAATTTTGAATAAATCCCCAACAGTGTCACCAGCAAAGCACCCCCACATCATCACGCCACCTCCTCCATGCTTCACGGTGGGAACCAGGCATGTAGAGTTCACCTTTTCTGCGTGCTAAGCAGTAATCAAAGCAAAAGGTGGCTACTTTGAAGACCCTAGAATATAAGACATATTTTCAGTTGTTTCACACTTTTTTGTAAAGTGTAATGTATAATTCCACATGTGTTAATTCATAGTTTTGATGCCTTCAGTGTGATTCTACAATTTTCATAGTCATGAAAATACAGAAAAATCGTTGAATGAGAAGGTGTGTCCAAACTTTTGGTCTGTACTGTATAAATATTTATGAATGCATAACAACCATAGCTGACATAATAATCTGATTTTATACACTGAATTGTAGAGTAGACATAATATTCAGCTATCTCTGCACAACCCTTTACAGCCACCTGTGTTTTTCCAGCCCAAATTTAAACACAGTCTTGGCCAGTTTAGCATCAGATTAAAATGCTGTTCAGTTTCTGATTTTCCAGCAGAAACAGATTTTTTTTCAAAGCAATAACTTATCTACATTTCTCACCCCAAAACACTATAATATTTCAGTATCTGAATGCCGAACACAATAAAACCTCATGCACATGACAAAGCCATGTGCACGAAGCCCATAAGATAGTTGCATAACACAGACACAAAGGCTCTCCCTGTGCAACCATATAGAACTACTGTCTGAAGGC